>JACAXG010000122.1:1448423-1593361 GCA_018881555.1 Amblyornis subalaris | reverse complement strand
TTCCTTCCTTCCTTTCCTTCCTTCCTTCCTTCCTTCCTTTCCTTCCTTCCTTCCTTTCCTTCCTTCCTTCCTTCCTTCCTTCCTTCCTTCCTTCCTTCCTTCCTTCCTTCCCTCCTTCCTTCCCTTTTACACAATAATAAACCCACCACTTACAAATTCATAGTACTAAGCATTTGACAGAGCCCTACAGGTTAAGATGAAGAACTGTGTGGTCCTGCTGTTTCAGTTGGGTCCAGTCTGGGAAAATTATAGACTGAATAGAGTCAGCTAATTATATGAAAAACGTATGTATTTTATCATTCAATAAAATGGTTGCGGACACCACTTATTTAAGGTGAAGCATTCAGTTAAGGTGAAGGAGCAAGTGAACAGGTATTTGGCACTGAATGTCAAATTGTGCATACTGTTGTTATAACTGTATATGTGTAGAGCCATGTTTACTAGCAGAAAAAGATCAGTTAAACTCCTCTATGATGCATGATAGGTGCTCTGCTTCCTACAGTCCTGGACTAATGAAAGAGAATAAACTATATTAAGATATTGCTTTTCCTGTGTTTCAAGACAGAGATTATTACTACTCTGTTTATAGATTTAAGACAGGTGGTATATTGTCTACTGTCCATGCCTCTCCTGTACTGGTAAGTCTTTTTTGTCATTCCAGCAAACAAAAATTTATACATCTTAGAATCTTAACAACTGGTTTAACTTTTCATATTTGATAGCGTAGACATGTACCATAAACATTCCTGACATACCTTTTCTTTATTGTTTCAGCATTTTAGTGACATGGTATCTTCATACAGCCTAAATGCTGCTGCTCCACTAGAAAAAACAATGAAAGATGCATCACACTCAGAAAACCCAAATAACTTCAACACATTATATCTTGATAATAAACAAAATTGTCAGATTTTAGAGCTGCTTGATAAGGCACAAAACAGCACAGGTAATCTGTGTTACTTGAGTAACATATCTTGAGTTACTAGGAACATGGGTCTCCTTTGAAACCAAGTGAAAAACCTGAGTGTATTAGAATCTTTATCTTCTAATTATGGTAAGGTTGGTTATTCTTATGAGACTGACTGCAATCAAAATGCTCAATGGCATCTTGGTTTTCTGTAAAATGTAAAAAATAAGGTAATCTTTAATTCTCCAAACAAAATGGTTCAAATTTTTCTCTACCAGGAACATCACATATGAATTCTGAAGCCTTAATTCCTCCACTGAATCATCATAAGGGTTTTCTTAAGTCTGATCTTCCAAGCTGTATGCAAAAGAAAGCATGTTCTTCAGACATAATTACAAGGAGGAAGCAGGATTTCTTTGCTGCGTCAAAGGACAATGAAGATTTTGCTCATGTAGATGTTACAAATTCTCTCCATGTTCAAAGACAGCCTTTCAGGATGCACAATAGCTCTGATCATTCTTCTGAAGACTCTGAAAAACGGGATTTCTTTGCAACTTTCAGTGACTGTGCACCTCAGGAGAGCTCTAAGAGTTTTCTAGAAGAATTTAGAGACACAACATTTAAAAGCCCAGAAATTCAGATAGACCAGCCCCTGTGGAATGACTCTTCATCCACAGGCCCGTGTAATTCATTTGCTCATGATGGTTTTCTCTCTGATTTCTTTGTTAATATGGATGAGCTTCAAAATCTGAATTTTAACCAGATAGGTAGAGCATCTAAAGGAAAGAGAAAACAAAGGCCTCCATTCTTATGGACAAAAACAAAAAATAAAACAGGTAGGCCCAAAGTAAGCAGATTTTGCTGAAATTCTTTTTGTTATTCAACTGGAAAGTTTTAAGGAGTATCTGTAAGTCTTTATTTTGTATTGTATTTAAGTAGTTGTAAAATCAAATCCAGCCCAACAATTGCATGCTTCCTTTGCTAAAACTTACTTGCATATGTATTTCTTCTGTGGTGAAAGGTTCCTACCAGGTTCTGAGCATAAAGAATATTTAAAAAAAAAAAAAGCCAAACCAAATGAACTAGAATTGTGTTACTGCCCCCTGGTAAAATATTGAAAAGCATAGTTCTCCAATATTGTAAGATTCAGCCTCTTCTCTCTTTGACAGTGCCTAAAATATAGATAGCAAACATGCCAGAATCAATGTTAAAGTTATGGAAAAGATTATTTTGTAAACATAGATTTGGACAAAAGGGTGAACAAAAAACTATATTTTCTCTATAGGGCAAAAAGGAGATTCAGCAAATCCTGAGAGTGAAATGCAGATGCTACTAATGGCTGTGTTTTGCTGTTGGCGCTAATGGAGTAAAAATGGCACTTTGAACATTTTCTGTTTCATATATTTCCTTATTCTTGGAATATTTTTTTAGCTAATATCTCCAGGGCTAAACTCTCCACTTGAAATAATTTCAAGGCTTATTTTTTCAAATAGATGGTATAATGTGTACTTCAGAACTTTGTTTACCCTTAAAGTGTGTACAGTCCTTATACAAAATATTAGGCTTCTCTTTTTTTTGTAGTTTTCCTATCCCTGGTTTACTCCATCAAATATAGTTAGCTTGAAACCTTTTTTAATAAGCCATAATATATATCCATGGAGCCTTGCAACTAAGAAAGTCCCTAATCCCTGTCAGACTATGTATTGCTGTATCATTTATTGTAGTATTTTTAAAATTTCTTCCATTTCCCTGTAGATGAGGTGCTACATTTTTTAAAAAATCCAAGGTTAGGTTTGTTTAAAAAAAGTGCCTAACTCCTGGTACAGATGATTTAATTTATGATTTATCTGTTGCTGCCTGCCATTAAATCTCGGTGGTACAAGGTCGGCACAGCATTAAAATGCTTTCACTAATTAGATCAGACTCATTCATGAAAACCTAAGTAACTAATTTAAATCACTATTTCATCAACTGCTTAGGATAATCATGGAGGCAAAAAGAGAAAAAGTTAATTGGATATGGTGAACTTCTTTTAATTTTCAGCCTATGTAGATGTAAATGTTCATACAGAAAATCTGAACAGACCTATTCCCTCTCTGGAATTAAAATTGAGACCTGGAGTATTGCTGAGGAGGTAACAAGTATTTCAGTAACCTGTAACTGGCACTGATAGAATAAAATTCTACATACAATATATTTCAGTAGAGATCAGGGCAGATTCTTCTGGTACCACATTTTACAGTGTACTGGAAACACTGTGATCTCCAACTGATAAGCTTTCTGTAATATTCTTTCCCAGTAGGACAAAAGTATATTTGAATCTGATTCAAATCAAAGAAAAGGAAAAGTGGTTTTGGTTTCGATTTTTGAAGAATAGGCTTATTCTACTTTATAATTCACTAATCAGGGAAAAAAATAAGTATACTTAATAGTTTTGCATGCTAATCCAAAAAGCCCCAAACAAAACAAAACGAAACAAAACAAAAAACCCCAAAACCAACCAAAAAAACCCCAACTTCATCTTAATACAGTGAAAGCCTCTGAGAGCCCAAGTTTAAGGAATATGTAGAGAGTCAAGTTAAAAAGACACATTGGGAACAAACCCCAGGGATTTCTTCAGACTTCAGATCAAGCTTTCATTAAACTACAGACAATTCATGACACTGTGCCAAGCCAGTATTTCCACTGGAACAGATTAAATCCTTAGGTCAGTGTTAGAGTTTGCTGACAATACTTTTCGTAAAGACTAGACATAATTTTCTTACAGTAACTTGTTTTGAATAAGCAACTTCTCTTTTTTATTGTAAAAGCACTTGAATCTTAAGAATGCAAGTAGCTTTTTTAAACAACTTAGAAACATGACCATGTCTGGTTAAAAAGAATTAACCTTCAACAATTACTGAATAGTACTGAGTGTAGTATCAATGAAATACAAATAAACATTCAAATCTTTTCTGAAATATTGTGGTTAAGTATAGTGTAGGTTGATTTATTTATTCTTGTATAAGGTTAGGTATCCCTGTTACAGGATGATAAGTATAAAACTGGTCAGTAGCAGTAAGTAATAGCTAATATTAATCCGTACACGTTTATTTTACAGCAGTTGATATTTTTCATAGGAAGCACACTGGTTAAAGCTAAAGTCTGTTACTGCTTCTGAGAAACACAGTTAACTCGGCATACGTGTCATATTTATAGTTTATCATGGTTTTTCTTTTTTCCACTTCTTTTTCAGATTCAGGATTTCCAGAAGTACAGGAGTTCAAAAAAAGGAGATTGACATATGAAAGAGTTCCTGGAAGAAGAGATGGACAAACACGTCTTAAATTCTTTTGAACTGAATGGGGATTTGCACATTACTTTTTTTTTTAATTCTTGAACACTTTGAAGAGAAATAAATACTTTTTTTGTTGTTGTTAGTTTTTAGAAAGAAATTAGGATTTGGGAATTCTTACTAGCTCAGAATTCTTCTGTATGTTTTTAAAATGTTACTAAACCAACTAGTTTCTTGAAGCTGGAGAATTACTGTTTCTCTATGTGTTGTCATGGGTGACATAAAGGTACTTTATCACTCTTTATATAAAAAAATAAAATATGAATGGAAAAAACCAGACACTGAGGCTCACTGAGTTTTCAAGGCATCTGTGCTTGCTCGCTGAGCATGCAGCTTTTCCAATGTAAAGATGGGCTAGATCTGCCAGAATCTCAAAGCTTCTAACAAAGCCTTAGAAATTTCTTGCAGTTACAGCTGTGACCCTTTGTAGCTGTCCCTTGAGCTCTGTTCCACTCCTCTTCTTCTGACAGCTCCTTTAGGAACCATTTGATGAGATCCTGAGCTGCTTTTAATCATCATCAATCTAGGAAAAAGCTATTTGTTTTATGGACAACACATGAAGACTGTTGAAATTTAGCCTTCTTCTAGATTTGATTCAGGGAATTAAGCTGTGACCCTTGCTCTCTGCATAACCTGCTGGAGGCCACTTTGTTGGCATCCAAGTTTTTCTGCCTTCTGCAGTGCATTGGCAAGTAGGGGGATGGGAGGCATCTGGGAGGCAGTTCCAGATATTGTAGGGTACAACTAGAAGGGATAAAAGATTAAAGGAAAAAAAAGCATCTCAATTGTAAGCTAAGGATAGAATAGTATCCAAACCCTCATTTTCTATCAAAAGATTTGGCAACAAAACTGGAAATATGAGTGGGAGCAATGGTAGACACTAACTCCATTCTGCTGCAGGAATGCATAAACGGTTCGCACAGGCATGCCTGCCAGCTCCAGAATGTCTCTGTCTGTTCAGTGGCCTTCAGCTGAGATGATTCAGGTTTCAAACTCACAAATCTTTCTAAGTGTGATGCAGTAACAGGAGGGGGCGGAGGGGGAGGTGGAAGTAAGAAAAAACACCAAGTTTAAGGTTTATGCTTGCACCTAAATACTTATTTGACATTAAGCCTTCATTAAGCATATATTCACTATTTGGGTAAATGAAACCAGCAGTTATGGGAGAAAGATTTGGTCTCAAAGAAAACAGAGTGCTGATTTTTAACTGAATTCTTAAAAGCTATGATGACAGCACTAATTGCAATTTTATTTCACAATAATTATTTATACCCAGATTGTTTAGAAGATTTTAGAAAATACCTTTCAGAAGTGATAACAGAAAAAGATTTCTAGTAAAATTGCCAACAAGCCAGTGTTTCCCAGAATAACAGAAAGACTCAAATAAAAATTGCAATTTGCTTACCATTTATGGCCCATTTTTGTGTTAACCTGACCTAAGCATTTTCCTTCTTTTGCATCATGGGTTATGTTGTTCAGAACTACCTCCCAAATTGCCAGAACCAGGAATCTGGTTTTTTTAGAAGTGCAGCTCTACAAGGTCTCATGCACAGACGACCACAGTTTGAGAAAATTATAGCTGCCAGTGCCAAGCTATGTATTTATGTCCTCCTTTTCCACAGGCAAAGGCTAACACCAGAACTTTCACATGAACAGTTCTGAAAGAGTAGCATAGATAATCTAGAGATAACTTTGAAAACAAAGGCATGTTGTCTACATTAAGAAATTCAAGTGCTGTCTGTATTAAGAGGTAGAAAAAATGTCAATGTATAGTTAACTTACTGGCAATGTAGTGGAAAATAAGGAAAATGGCCTGCAATGACCAATTGGTTTTTACTGTATTTGTTTATGACAAATCTCAATCTCTTACAGATACGGACACATTGACGAATTTATAAAATATGACATTTTTCTTCCTCCTTCTGTCTGTTTAATGTGGAGTAGAATTACTATTGCCCTACAATGATGCACTTCTCCACTCCCCCCTGCCCCACCAAATTATCTATAACTGAGAATTAGGAAGCAACTAATTCTTCCACACAAAGATGCAATACAAAAACTAATCACCAGTCCTACATCAGCAGGTAGGGACACTCCATTCCTGGAACAAGTTTGCAAATTTTTTAGTGACCAGGCAGGAGACACCTGTAGATGGAGAAGAGCCTTGCTGATCAACTGGGAGAGATGACAGTGAGAAACGGGGGTCTCGTGGCTCATGTGAGTCACTGAGTGTACAGATGTGTGCACTTAATCTGCTTTACCGTGGGCATCTGTGACTGCTGAAAAGCTGTTGGCAGAGAGGCCTTCTAACTGTCCCAGCATTTTCATGAGACTTCTCTCTTTCTCTCTTTTCCCAGGCAAAACTATTATAAACAATCCTAGGAGTTTTTGTAAATTAATTAAGCTTCATGCAGCTGCGCTTTGCTATCATTTTTGCTTAGATAAATATTTTGGAATAGGTGGTGTTAGAATTGACCAATGAACTTGGTAGGTGGCTGACCAAGGGTCCAATAGACTCTTGACATTTCTATAAACTTCAAGCAAGCTAAGGGATATAAGCCGCTCTGTAAAATAATAATAAACTCCGCATTGCTTTGTTCTCCCTGGACTCTGTGTTGTGTTTCTTGGAACACTTGCGACAGGCATCCTATAGGACCTGTTGCCATCAGGTCGTATGAAGGCCTCTGTTCAGCAGATAGCCCTCTTGGATAGACTTTGGTAAAGGAAGCTGAGGTGCTGCCCACAGCTGCCCACCTCACTGCAGATCACACCTGTTGGAGCAGAGGCGGCAAAATGTGATGCTTGACCCAGACCAAGCCATCGCAGTGTTCAGTTCAGCAGAGTGGTGCAAACACAGGTACACCTACAGCTGTAGACAAGACATTGCCCTGCAGACTGGGTAGGTAAGAGACAACATGTTCTGCCTACAGAAGCAGTCGCCTGCCAGGCTTGTTTGTCAGGTTCCTTGGTTACACCAAGGAAATGGGACCTGCAAAAGCTGAGCTGCTAAGGTGCAGGCACTTCACCTAGCCAACATGAAATAACCAGCAGTGGCACTCTTCACCAAACTGATTCCCAACAGGAACCGAAGAGCCTCAATGCCAGCCAGTCCTGTTTTGGAGCTTGTTCTGACACTCGACTTCTGTCAGAGAACATGCCCTGGGAGGGCAGAGGTGGCATTGCTGTCACTCCTCTCCCAGCTTTTACCCAGCAGCTTGGCTGCACACTGCCCTGAGAGCAAAGACATGCAGCAACCACACTCCTCTGAAGAGGCTGGAATCCGTATGTGAAGAATAACCACCATGCTCAGAGGGATGTCTGGGTGGAGTGTTCGCCATCCTGCTGCACAGGTCTTTCCAGCCCTTACTGGTGCAAGACACCGATGCAGCCAGGACCTGCAGTGTGCTCACAGTGCTACTCCTCCAACTGCGTTGACTGTAGCGCTCCAGCTGCAAGAGACCAGATGGAGCTGGGCAGGGCAGCCAAGAGACAACAGTGGTTGCCTGGCTCTCTAAGCAGCAGCTGCTCTCTACTGCACACTGTGATTTGGCCACTCCTTATGCCAGCTCAGCAGCCACTTCAAAGCTCAAGCTCCAAGTGAGGAGGCTAAGCCGGAAAGTGTATGCAACAGGGGGTCCGGGGAGAGAAACAGATATGGGGATGAGGGGAGGTTTTACTGCAGGAGGTAAAAGAAATATGAAGGGCTTGCCTGGGAGGAAGGGGCCAGCAGCCATATGCTGGCTGTCCAAAGGCTTTTGATGTGAAAATTCATCAGTATCTTTGACATTTTGGCCTCAAACCAAGCCTCTGATTGTCTCTGTGCAAGCAGGAGTACTCTGCTTTCTCTGGACTTCCATATGTGCATTGAGTACCAACAGAAAAACTGCCATATTCAAATAGCCTACAATGAAAGGAAGTTAGAATGAAGAAAAGCTCCTAAGGAAGGAGGTTCTCTTCTGTTTTTAGAGGCACAATACATACTGACACTATTACAGCTCTCATATTGGTGTCTTTCTGCAGGACAGCAAGCATGAAAATCTTTTCACAAAGACTGAACTGTCTGGAGGACACCCATTGCCCCATTTCAGTTAACACTTATGAACATTAAGTATTCAGACTGCAGAGTTCTTCCTTACAGCTTCAAAATGTGTAAATGAGCCTGATAACATTGTTAGTATATGGTCAATAGGTATGAATGGGATTTTCCTAATAAGAAGACACAGTTTCTAAAAATTGAACAGCAATTCCTCCCATATTCTCCCCTTCTCTTCCCAAAAAAGCAAAGAGCTTCAGGCCTTCCCTCCCACTGCAAAATCTGCAAAATCCACTCTTCCTTACAGTAGCTGCTCTTTGTTATAATTACACGAGTTCAAAGCCAAGAGGGACAGTAATTTTATTTCCAAACTTCTCAAATATTAATACAAACAATAGAAAGTAGACAAAATTAAAAACCTATAAAAAAAGTTAGTTGTTCTTGTAAAAGTGCTCTATCAAAAAAGTGAAGGCAAATGAGCAAGCACAATTTAGTAAGTTCCGTGTATTGCAAACATGCACTGACAATGATGCATGCGAGTATCTTTGGGTGTTCAGAGATTCTTAGTGTCTGTTTGGTAACATTTCAAATACATCAAGAAAATTCCACCACAGCAGTACTGTTACAAATACAAATTAGAAGAAGTCTTACAGATTAGAAGTATTGCAAGAAATGTGCTTTAGGGGTCAAGCCTCTGCTACACATTGTGTTCAGCATTTTCTAAAATGTGTCATTTATTCACTGAGATGCACTTGAAAAAAAACTAAAGTTGCTTCCAGGTCTTGCTAATGGAAGCAAAATGCCCCCTGAGGACATTACTTCATCACTAACAGCATTTAGCTTTATACCTTAATTATTCACTTTTGGGTTATTTTGGAAACCCCCCCCCCCGAATAGTTTTTGCTATTATTCCAGTGTTACAGTTTACCAAGATCAGAGTAAGTAATTTGGTAAAAATTCACATGTTTTTCATTTCTAAAATGTAAACTTCTCAAGTAATATTTGTATAGTTAGCATAGTGTAGTAACAGTGGTGATGATTATGAAAAGAATAAGACTTACATTAAAAAACTTCAAGAACATTACCAAAACATAGTGGAATATGGATTCACAAGAACACATAGACAAATATCTAGGACACTGTTTTAGCCACATGAAAGTCAGAGAGAGACTTTTCTTGTGAAGGAAAGGCAGTTGTTATTCATGTCATGCTTGAAGGCAATTCTCCAATGACGTTCCCTAAAAGAGGAAAAATAAAAGGTTTATTAAATGCCATCTTCTTAAGCGGATACATTTCTCCAAGAAATTAAAACAGAAAAGCTCCTTTGCATTGACGAAAGTGAACGACGACTTTCCTTTGCTGGATGTTGATATCCTTTCATATAATAAAATTTTTAATTGGCTTTTTTACTTTGCTCTGATTTTCTTATAATCCTAAGGCAAAAAAAAAATAAACTAAATATCTGATCTATCAGCAAAAAAATACCAAGTGACATCCTGGGCTGAGCTATGCATTTCTAAAAGTATTATAAATTATTCATCAGGCTTTTTAGAGAAAATCGTGTATCTGTATGGTGTGATCACCCTAGAATACACAGACACACACAAAACCCCCCCAAAAAAGAAAAAGTAGAAAGGCTCCTTAAATAACAGAAGAACACATGCAATGGTCACTAAAAATTTTATCTTATTTGCATGAAGAATTAAGGGTAGCACCCAAATTAGGAAATTCTGCTTTTGCTTCTCCCTCAACAAGTTTGTCCAGAAGAGCATCTCATGTTCAGTTGTTCTCTCTCGTCAGGTTCAATCCTGTTTTGTTAAACCTATGTAGCAACAACCAAAGCCGTGCTATTGATGAGGCAAAAGCTCAAGTGCAAGCTCAGGAATGTTGGCAGTAAGGGGAAGATTTTACAAGTACTTTATGTTCTAACTTAAATTCTGCCCTTAGAGAAAACATTCATTTTCTCTTTCATAGCACTCTTAAGGAAAGAACAGACTTCAGCATTTCTTCCTCTCTCTGTAGATTTTTCAGCTCTTTAGCAGGAACTATTTTTTTTTTTTTTTTTAAAGAGGAGTAACCCCTTCTGAATATCCAGCAAAAGAAGATTTTCCAAGTTACAGCATAGTTCTGCCCAAGACTACTGGCATGCATGGCCTTTCTTTCTGCTGCTGCAATCACTGACAACCTGTGTGACAAATGTGAGAGGCCAGACTGGAAATCATGGAACTGGATCCCAAAGATTTGCAAATGTTGGATGGTCACCCTCCCACCTACTCTTACACGGTACAGGCAATGCAGAGCACTAAGGCAGAGTTCAGAGAGTAGGCTCATCCTTCAGACCCGTTAAGGTTACAAACGATGTGATTACAGATTGCCTCAGCTCCTCTCAGCTTCCACTGCTTTTGGTGCTGTACCAACAGTAAGAAGAGGAAGAGTCTAAGGACAGACACAGCCAAATGAACTGCAACATGACACTGAAGACCAAAATGTATTTTACCGTGGTTCTTGCGTAACCTGTGAGCTAGTCATCAGAACACATAAAACTGCCACAGCTTTGTCTTAGTTCTCCAGGCTGGGTATGCAACTGTTTTATGTCTCGCTATGTCAAACACAGCTGTCTGTCTCAGACAATTTTAATTAGTTTGGATGCTGCTCATGACCTTATTGCAACTCAAATACAAAAATACAACCATCCAAACAAAAAAACAACTCATAAACAAAACATCTCTACAAAGAGCTGTAGGAAAGAGACATGCTTCAACTGCCATACCTAAAAAAACCCAGAAAACAGTTTGTAGAGACAGCAAGGAAATGAAGATCACTCTAGCAAGAACTCAACATTTAAGCAACTATCACCATGTGTCTTTGTCCCTCCAAGGGCTTGAGTTTCAAATCTGAGTGGTTGTCATGGTATCTGTGACTGTATTACCTGATTTCAGAGCAGAGCACAGGATCGGGGTTCTCGGAAGGGATTGCTCCCTGCAGGAACCCCAACGAGCAAGGCATCTTTGCAGGCATTTTGCATACAGTACTGCTGGAGTTCTGCAGCTGCCTGAGAGACCTGAAAAGGAAAAACAAATCCAGAGAGGAAACTATTTGTTCACAAGCATCTATTAAGCATTTCCTCTTAAAGAGCTATTATCAAACAGAGCTGGAGTGCAGCCAAATCCCCTCTTGGATTCTAAAACACCAAGTAAATCAGCACAGAAGCACATTTACAAAGCTCTAACGAAGTATGCATGAAATACTATGCCAGTGATGAGCCAGAAGAGTGTAGAGGACTGAGGTGCAAGTGTGATGCAATTTCTCCTGATTAAAACGCCCAGAGCCATGACCATAATATTTTCCAATGTACTGTAGTGTTTTCACACGTATATTTGAACTCTTATATCCTCAAATAATTTATTAAAAGGATTTTCATTCCAAATGTCTAAGCAACATAGAGGATAACAAGGAATGAAATCAAAGAGACAAGGATGAAAAGCTTTTTAAGTCCAAATTGTCATCTTCCCACAGCAGTGAAATGAGAACTTCAAATCCACGCTCTGGCCCTCAAAAAGGAGAGTCCAGAGCTGCAGAACAAGCCCAGAATCCCAAAGGAAAAATATCTTTAGCACTGAACTCCCCTGCTTTCCCTGTGAATGCCAGCTCAGCCATGTGCCTATATTTTTGAAGGAAAATGTAGAGGAATTCCCAGTTTCTCAGGCACCCATTTGGAACAGCTGCAGGGAATTGTCAAAACCCATGCCATGTGATACGTATTTTATAAAAGGAAATACTAAGCATATTGATGGGAATACAAGTTCTCCTCTGACCTCACCTCTGCCTTTGTTACAGGACTCCTGAAATACTGATTTTATTTCCTACACAACTCTGCAGTGTTGCCAAAACAATAACCAGAAAGACCATCCACACTTCCCAGCCTCCTGTCCAAAGGAGCCACCCAGGAGCCCCAAAGGAATTTTGGTTCTGGGCCATCCCATCTAACATCATCTGGAAACGCACAGGAAAGCTGGCCTAGCACCCATTTTTGTTTGCTATTTTGCTGTTCTCCTGTTCACTGTCTTCCAACTCTCCTCCAGGCTTTTCTCTAGTACACTCATCCTGGTAACTGCCCAAATTTACCCAGCACTTGTCAACACTTCAGGGAGTCATTATGAGAAGCTTTTTCCCTCAACCTCCCAGGTTCTCTTGAGCAGAGTACAGGGAGAAGCATCTGCAGCAAGGATTCCTGCTAAGTCAGCAGGTTTTGTCACTCCTTCCTTACTTGAAGAGGACCCCTTTCTGGAGGCTGCAGAGGTTTCCTGCCCTGCCCAGTCCCTTGGATGCCCTGCAGAATTAGCACCCTCACCTCAACCACAGTGCCTGCCCCTCGTGGTGCCTGACTATGCACCACATGGCTATCAGGCAGAGAGGCCACTTGCCAACACTGGTCAGGCCTAGGCCATGGGGAGCTTTTTCCTGGGAGAGTTAGCAGTTCCAACAGCACCTTCTTGCACTTTGATGCTGAACCCAAACACATACTGAGCTCTGTATCCCGGAAAGATACAAACCAGAACTGCCTGCTCTTAGTCTTACCTATGCCCCATAATATTCTTCATTCCTCCCGTTCACACAGAAAGGTTCTGCCGTATTTCATCACACGGCAAACACACTCCCTTCAGCAGCCTTCTGCAAGATGTGCAAGATGTGTATGGGTACTTCTTTCCTACTCAGTTTCCTCTTTCTGAAAATATTGTTCCTGTCTGCTTTTTTAGCTACTAGGGTAAACAAAATCACCATTGAAACTTGGCAGTATTGAATGTATTTTTAAAAATCCTTTCATAACCAGCTTCCGTCTGGAAATACATTGTCCATTCAAAGTAGCTGAAACAATGTTTTCTCTATTTCAGTGTTTGGTAAAACTGAACCAAGTGGTTTTTCATCAGCGGAATACATTTCTCATTATTTTAATACTGTATGTCGAGAAACCCTGAAGACAATTTATAAGACCCAGTTTTAATCATGTGTCATTTCAAAGCCATGAACAGGTTCCTAGGACAGCAGACCTGTAAAGAGACTGTTGTGCACAATGCTGCAAGAAAGATGAGACTGAGGTCCATGAAGGCCAAGCCTCCCTGGAGTATGAGCAAACTCATAAAAAATACGTAGCCAGGAGAAGTCCAGCTCCAGAATATGTTACTGTCACAAAGTAACACCTGTAAAGTACAAACTATGTATTTTATAGCCACTCCCCACCCACAAAAAAAAAGTGGGCAGGAGGTATATACCTCGAAATGGGCAGGAACAGAGCTCCGGGCACCAACAATAACTGGTGGTCAACCATTTCAGTGTTTGACAATACCTCTCTTGCCACAAGAGTCTACATTTCTACTCTGAAACGTGCTGTTTCTCACATATTCCCACACCTCATTGCCATAATAAACGCAGTTACTTTTAGTGAATCAAGCATCTGCTGATTCAGTATTTGGTAATAAAATTTAGCAACATTAACAAATTGATTAGGATGATATCCAAAAGCCACAGTGGTTTCACCTTGCAATAAACACTTCAAATTTTCACCAGCCCAGGAGAGGAGCAGTGGGGAAAAGTATTTTGAATTATTTTTATATCAATTAGCTAAGTTTCTGCAGCTCAAAGTGCCGGCACTAACGTCAGACTGAGGAAGCTGGTCTTTTGTGACTGGCCACAGAAAAATGGCGAATGCAAGGAGAGAGATGAGGAAAGAGCACGATATAAATTAATTTGACTTCCATCACTCCACAGACTACGCTGGATTTTGTGCGTGGTTATGGACACCCCTCCCCCCCATCTGCTGGCAACCAAGAGCTGTCTTGGTCAGGTCACCAAACCTGAGGAGCTGGCAGATGACAGGACCGCCTCATCAGCCTGCCTTTGTCTGGAAATGCGCAAGCAGAAGAAGGTTCATGCACGCGTAGCAAATCGCCTGCCTCTCCAAATGTGCCAGCGAGTACTACACCGCACCGCCTCTCCCTGCAGATCCTGCCAGCTCTCCGAAGCAGGGGCGAGCCGGCTGCGACGAACTACTCCCCATTACCTGCTTGCTGGTGCAGAACTAACGAGGAGCTACTGTACTATTTATCACGCTCCTTCCACCAGGGAACGGCGGGGGCTCGAAGCCCCCTGGGCGCACGCACCCCTCGCCTCCTTCCTGCCCAGGGCAGGCGGCGCGGACCAGCGCGGAGAGAAGGGCAGGAGCGGCTCCCCTCGAGCGGCTCCTCTCCTCCGGCACCGAGCGCGTTCCCCCGGTCCCGGGGACCCCGCACCCCGCACCCCGGCTCACCTTGATCCTCTCCACGGCCGCCTCCAGCTTCAGCTGCTCCACCAGCCGCTGCATGGTGCTCAGGCTGCCGCCCGCCGACATGCCGAAGCCGCGAGGAACACGCAGTAGACCTGAGGCAGGCAGGCAGCGCGACTCCGGCGGGCTCGGCTCAGCTCGGCTCAGCTCTGCTCCCTCCGCCCCGAGGAGGGGCCGGGGCCGGGGCCGGGGCCGCTCCGCCCGCAGCCCCCGCGGCACCGCCCCGGCGCTCGGCCGGACCCGCGTGCGCGGTGCCTCCGCAGCGCCTTTCAGCGGCCCTGGGTGGGGGCTCAAGCTGCCTTGGGAGGGCAGGAAACTTGTTGGTTACAGCAAGGGGAAAAAATAAAAGGGAAGAAAAGGAAACAAAAAAAGAAAATAGGGAGCGGGGGGGAGGAGGGAAAGGGAAAGGGAAGAAAAAGGGAAAAAAGGGAGGAAAAAAGGGAGGAAGAATAAAATGAAAAAAGAAAAGAGTAAAAAGAGGAAAAACGGGGCAAAGGAGTGAGAAAGGAAAAAGGGGGGGAAAGGAGAAAAGAAATGGGGAAAAAGGAGGGGAGAAGAAGAGAGAGGAAAGGGAATTCATAGAATCATAGAATGGTTTGGGTCAGAAGAGACCTTAAAGATCGTCTAGTTCTAACCCCACCACCTTGGGCAGGGATGCCACACACTAAAGCAGGGTGCTCAGAGCCCCATCCAGCTTGGTCTTGAAAACTGACAGAGGTGGAGTTCTAAACGCGTCCTCTGTCCACAGGCAGCTGTTAGGCTCAAACTGTCTGGTAACTGCCACCACTGCTACTGCATCTCCCCTCTTCCCCCCAGCACTGTTCATCAGCATTCCAGCAGCAGCCATAAATAAGTCCTCTCACTTTTTGGCGGGAGTTTGCCAGCCATTAGTTTGCTGGCTTGTTAAAAAGTTGGTGGGATGAAGCTTATAGCCTCAAATGGTTGGTCTGAACACAAGACAGGACAACCAGGAGTTCAGGCGCAGCCAGAATGGGTTTGTGGAAGACAGGTCCTGCCTGACCAACCTGATGTCCTTCTATAACAACGTGACCGACCTAGAGAATGAGGGAAAGGCTGTGCATGTTGTCTACCTGGACTTCAGCAAAGCCCTTGACACCATCTCCCACAGCACTCTCCTGGAAAAACTGTCTGCTCATGGTGCTTATGAGTGAACTCTTCCTGGGTAAAGAACTGGCTAGATGTCTGGGGTCAAAGAATGGTGGTGAATGGAATTAAATCCAGCTGGCAGCTGGGTCAGTATTTGGGCCAGCCCTAGTTAATGTCTTCATCAACTACCTGGACGAGAGGATAAAGTCCACACTCAGCAACTTCACAGATGATACCAAGTTTATCTGCTGAAGGGTAGGAAGGCTCTGCAGAGGGATCTGGACAGGCTGGACAGATGGGCCAAGGCCAATTGTATGAGGTTCAACAAGGCCAGGTATTGAGTGCTACCCTTGAGTCACAACACTCCAGAAAGAGCTCAAGCTGGGACAGAGTGGCTGGAAAGCTGCCTGGCAGAAAAGGACCTGGGGGTGCTACTCAATAGCAGCTGAACATGAGCCAGGAGTGTGCCCATGTGGCCAAGAAGGCCCAAGGCATCCCGGCCTGTATCAGCAAGAGTGTGCCCACCAGGACCAGGGCCGTGATTGTCTCTCTGTACTTGGCATTGGTGAGGCCACAGCTCGCGTCATGTGCCCAGTTCTGGGTCTCTCACGACAAGAAAGACATTGAGGTGTTGGTGTTGCTGAATTTTAGGAACTCAGACATTTTAGGAACACGGACAAAGAGTCCGGTTTAGAAGGGAGATATTGTTTATTCTGTGTAGGGTGCAAGGTGGAAGTTTTCCCACAAATCAGGCACACCTAGGATTAAAAACTGAGAGAATTTATATGCTAAAGTTTATATAAACCCACCTATCTAATACCTAGTTGCCACCTACCTAATGCAGAGTCATGTGGTTTGTGCAGCTTTATGCAATATGTGTCACTGTGCCTGCATGGGCCTCTTCAGGTTCCCTAGTGGTCGCTGTTGGTCATTTGGGGAGGTGTCCCCTCGACGCCTTCAGTATTAGCTTTTAGATTTTTCTAATCCTGCACTGTACTAGTGTGTAATTCTGAACTCCATATTATGTGCTAAGCAAGCTCTCTTCACATTCTGTTCAGACAAAACAATCCCTTCTAGGCCTGGGAACCAAGGTCACCATCCTAGGCCTAAGTATAAACAAAAGTGAATTGGGAGGGGGGTGAATGGGGGAATATTAATTCATGACCTGGAACTGTAATTGGACAATTAACYTCTGATATGCAAATGTACCAAACTTATATCTGTGGGGAAAACTCGTGACCAGGCCCTTCTTGGGTCCATCTTGGGTCCAGCGTAGCTGAGGCTTTGGCCTTCGCCAGGCTCTGCACTGCCCAAGGTGTACCTGTTGAAGTTCTTCAATAAATTGCTACCTTTATTCACTTACTTTGCTTAGTCTCTGTTTCAGGTACTCCTATTTTAGGCATCACCCTACCAAGTTTCAAGAAAAGTTCAGTTCAGGACATGCAGAACCCAAGGCTGAGTGCCAAAGATGTGATCTGCAGCTTCAGCTTAAACAATTGCCAAGCAAATATGAACTACAAAAGCTTTCTGTAAGCACTAAGCAACACCTGTTTAATACACCTGATAACATCTATTTGTATTCAAAAGAGGAGTTAAAGGTGAGAATGATACCATCAGCTTCCATTGCAACAGATATCAAAGGAAGGGACAAAGAACTCTGCTTAAATATCTCGGTTTTAAGACAACTTTAAGAGAGAACTCTCTGGACTGAGTCCTTCTCCCCAAAAAGGGTTCCAACAATCCCCCTTCCACCAATAGGCAATGAATACCAATAGACGAAAGTGAAAAAAAAAAATTGAACAGTTTATTAACAAACAGAATGCCTGCCCACAAGGCAAGGGATAGAAAAGTAAATAACTGTTAAGCACTAAGCCGTTGGAACTCACTTCCCCCCACACACACAGAAACAAAGACCCAAAAAAAAGTGTCCAGAGAGTGGGGGCAGTGTAGGAGGAATACACCTTTCCCAACATGTGGTCCAAAAATGGCGCTGGCTTTCCACATGGAGCGCCAGCAGAGCCCCTGACCCCACAGAGCAGTCCCACAGCAGAGAAAAATTCCAGTGGCTATCTGGTGTTGACTTTTTTCCTCCCAAGGCAGTTACAGCAGGTGAAAACAGCTGGGCTGGAGCCTTTTGGTGTGCTTTTCTCTCTCCGGGTTGGCTTCCTGGGGCTTGGGACTGGGTGTGGAGCCGCTCCACTCTCGGCGATCCCACTCTTGATGGTTTCGGAGCAGCAGCCCATTCAGTTCAGCTCCCGGCAGCCAAAGAAAATGCTGCTCCAGCTTCTCCAGTCGAGGGAAAAAGGAAAAGTGTTTTGCTTGGGCCAACAACCAAGTCAGCCAAGCAGAGAAACCACGCAGCCCAGTGCAGCGGGAAAAACCACGCCACCGGACAGGGCTCCGGTGGGGGCGGCCCTGGTCTCGACTCTCAGGCAGCAGCCGCCACGGCAGGACACGGCAGGGCAGGGGTCTGGCAGAAAACGGCTCTGGTCTCCTCTCTCTGCACACGCAGCCGTCACGCACCCATTCCGGAACTGGAAGAGAGAGAGCAACTCCTGGCCCACCCCCCACGAGGATCCCAGCTGGGCTCACGTGATACCCGCAAGCTAGGAAGGCGGGGGAGGGGTGTAGAAAGAGAAAACAATAACGATTTTTGGGCATAAGCGGAGGATCACTCCAGGACATTAAACAATCAAATAATTCTGCTTAAGAATACAGAGAATTCTGCTTAAAGACATCTCTGGAGCCTTTCCAGAGAAGGGTGACAAAGGTGGTGAAGAGTCTGGAGCACAAGTCCTGTGAGAAGAGGCTAAGGGAGCTGGGGTTGTTCAGCCCGGAGAGGAAGAGGCTCAGGGAGATCTTATCGCTCCCTACAACTCCCTGAAAAGAGATTGTAGCCGGGTGGGGGACAGTCTCTTATCCCAGGTAACAAGTGACAGGAGAAGATGAAATGGCCTGAGGCTGCACCAGGGGAGGTTTGGATTGGATATTAGGAAAAATTTCTTCATTAAAAGGGTTATAGAGCATTGGAACAGTCTGCCCAGGGAAGTGGTGGAGTCACCATCCCGGTGAGTGTCCAAAAAGCATGTGCATATGGCACCTGAGGACATGGTTCAGTGAGGAACATGGTGGTGGTGCTGGGTTGACAGTTGCACTTGATGATCTTCATGGTCTTTTCCAACCTTTATGTTGTTCTCGGGTTCGAATAAACACACGGACACAGCTGTCAGGGTTCTCCAACAGGCAGAGGCCAAAAGGGAGGAAGAAGAGAGGAGGAAGAGCGAGCCGGCCTCTACCCTCATTTTATTTATATGTTTTCCAAATTCACCATGGATTGGAGGATGGCAATACTACCTCCTGCTGTCCACTGGTTAGTAATAATGTCTATCACATAGGTTAGGAATTCATAACAATCTTTGCCGTTAGGTCAACAATACATGTTTACACAAAAGTGCGTGAGAAACTATTTCGCTGAACCAAAAACACTGCACATCTGAAGAACTGCAAAATGCAGGGCCACACCTTTATGGTTCTGTGATTCTGTGGGACAACCAGCCATGCATATGCTTGTGCCTCAGTCAGAGCCTCAGCACGGTCATGGAAAAGACACAGTGAATCTTGTCCAAGATCCTAATACCTTGCCACCCTTTTCCCCATAATGATCTCACCACTATCCACTACCTACCAGTAATACTTGTTCATATAGACTTTTCTCTCTGAAGCCAATTTCAACATACACTGGCTATACTAGGCATAGTATTGTAACTCTCAGCAGTCTCTGAAAATTTATGCCCAGAAGATAGACATAATTTAGAACTACAGTGATAGGTTAGGAATGCTCAGTAGCCTCAGTTAGTAGGACGTCACTGCAGTGCTGACAGTTTTCTAAAGACACCTGAGTTTTTTCTAGTCTTTGTCACAGAGATGTTACTGCAGTGTTGCTGCACAGCAAATTTTTGCTGCATTTCATGAATTTATGTCTGCATGTGGTTATTTTCAAAGGGGTGATATGTCTAGAAAAGAGGGAACTCCAAGCTGAGCCAGCAAAATGGCTCATTTCCAGCAGGTTGTATGATACCTCTGACTTCTCCACTCACTTGGTATCAGGCCACAGATGTTACAGAGACATTACATTGCCACTGAAAGAATGTTCTGTCCTCTGCCAGGACTGTACCTCCATTGCACTGATTTCCCACTGTAGTGTCAGGTCAAGAAATTAATCTTGATTGCAAGGAAGGTAGACAAAAAGGGAAAGCAGATCTGTGTTTCGGCTGCATATTTGCATAACACAAATACTTGGCTTGGGAAAGGATGGAGCAAAATGAGGCAGAAGGTTGAGAGCAGCTGAGCTGTTAGCCTGTGAAATTGCAGACACAGGTTTAGATCCTCTTGTATACAATTGCCTTGTTCTTTTGCAGATATAACTGTTTTTTCTAATAATCAGCACCATTTTATTTGTGCTTAACTTCATTCTCTTAGTCTCTACCATGGCAATTTAATCTTACCCCTTCCACTCTTGCAGAAGACTGACTGTGTTTTGGGGGATGAAGCAGCAATGCACCCAAGATGTGGTCTCTCACTTCACAAGCATCTTCGCAGTGTCCCTAAGATTATTTCATGAAAGCAAGCACAGCTTTTTCTATGCATCTTCTTTAGCAATTTTTAGATTTGAACTGACAATTACATATAAAGTGAATTAAGTTCATTGCTACTCTACGTTCAGTAGGGATGAAGGAAAAATCTAGCAGTTCCTCTTCGATTTTACTACTGCGTACAGAGATTCAGCATAATATTTCTATCATGCTGTTCTGGTTTCAGCTGAGATAATTTCTCCTCAGTAGTTGTTACAGTGCTGTGTTTTGTTTTCAGAATGAGAATGGTGTTGATAACACACTGATGTTTTGGTTTTTGCTAAGTCATGTTTATCCAAAGTCAAGGACTACTTTTCCCTCTTTCTCTCATGCTTTGCCAGGGAGGAGGTACACAAAAAAACAAACTGGGAGGGAGCATAGCTGAGACGGGTGACCTGAATTGATCAAAGGGATATTCCACACCATAGGACATTGTGCCCAGTACTTAAACTAGGGGAAGTCACCCAGAGGTGCGACCAATCTGGGTTTGGGAAGAGGAGTCTGGCATCAGTTAGCAGGTACTGAGCAATTGCATTGTGCGTCACTTGTTTTTTTCCCTTTTTGTTATCATTATTATTATTTCTCATTATTATTGTGTTCTACTTTATTTTCAATTATTAAACTGTTCTTATCTCAACATACAAATTTGACTTTAGCTCTCCTTCCCACCACTCCAAACTATCCAGCTTTCAGGCAAATCTTTGGGTAATGTTCTGAATTATTTGTCTGACCTTTAAGAAGACTTGAACCATATGCAACAACATGCTAGCTCCTAGCAAAAAGACCAGCTGGGTTTCAAAGACAGTCAAAGAATATTGAAAATCTTTAAAATTCTTGACTACCATAATCAGCCTGGAGGACAAGGAAAGAAAAAGGGAGGGGAGAAAAAATAGGAAGGTGTCCCCGCCATAGGTTGTTCCTCTGAGGAGAAAAAAACAAAGGTGTGATTATCAATTGTTCCCAGTAAATGGCTCCCAAAGCACAAAGGTGCCTGCAATGCTGAATGCATACACCCAGCCAGCCATAATCCCATCCTATGAAATACACCACAGAGAACAAGTGCTGCAAGTAAGGTATCACCAGTACTATAGAGATAAAATGCCACAAATACGAGAACAAATAAGTACGTTGTAACTAGCAACTGTTAAACTACTACAATTAATGTTTATAACAACTTTATTTTAACACACTTTGGTCAGACCTGTTCTTATATCAACCCTTCAGGTCCATGCTCAGGTGCCAAAAGGACTATCGTGGTTTAAGGCCAGAGGGAAATTAAGCATCATGCAGCCACTTGCTCAACTCTACCCCCTCTTCTCCACCTCCAACCCAGTGGAATGGGCAGAAGGATCAAAGTAAAACCTGTATGTTGAGATAAGAACAGTTAATAATTGAAAATAAAGTAAAATACAGTAATAATGGGAAATACTAATAATGACAATGAAAAGGAAACAAACTAGTGATGCACAATGCAATTGCTCACCACCTGCTGACTGATGCCACACTCTCCCTTCCCAAACCCAGATCAGCAGCCCTTTAAGGTAACTTTCCCCAGTTTATATACCAGGCATGATATTCTCTTGTGTGGAATATTGCTTTGGCCAGTTCAGGTCACCTGTCTCAGCTATACTCCCTCCCAGTTTGTTTTTTTTTTGTGTATCTCCTCACTGGCAGAGCATGAAACAAGGAAAAAAAATAGTCCTTGACTTCAGATAAACACAATTTAGCAAAAACCAAAACATCAGTGTGTTATCAACACCATTCTCATTCTGAATCCAAAACACAGCACTGTAACAGCTACTGAAAAGAAATTAACTCTACCCGAGCTGTAACAAGAACAGCTGCATAGTTCAGAGTGGCAGGGTGTGGGGGATTTTATGAGCAAGTACGTAGGGCAGTGGGCACCTTCAAGATGTTTGCATCTCACCCCTGAGCAAATGCAGAATCCAGGAAACAAGTAAAATATTTTTTAAAAGTGTGCTCACCCTGGCACCTCAGAGAGGACCCAAATCACTGTAATATGTTGGGGCCTGGCCCAGGTCTATCGAGCCATGTTGAACACTGCTCAGTACTCTAAGGTGGAAAAGAGGGTCTCTGAATCTGACAGTGAGATGACAACAGGCCCTGCAGCTCCAACCACCATGAGAGACACTGTGGCTGCTCCAACCCCAGCGACAGGCACTGCCACTGAAACCACTGAAACAGAGAACCAACAGGTGCCGGTGTCAGTTGCCCCTGTACAGAAGCAGAAGAAATGTACACAAAAGTCACATGGTAAAAAAGCTTTAGCAAAAACAATAAAGGAGGGTGTTAAGGTCCAGCTGTTAAAATTACTTAGAAATTTCTCTGCCCGACTTAAGCTGCAAACGAGTCCATATGCCAGTGTCAATAGTATGGATTTTATTTGATAGTAGACATGAGAGAGACAGAGAAAAAGAAAGAGAAAGAAATAGAAAAATACATGGGGGACAGAAAGAGACAGATTAAAGAAAATATCACCGCTCCATGGATCCCAGCGATATTCTGTTGATCCTCTCTATCTGGTCTTCTTGGTGGTGAAGGTCTCCTGAGAAACGCAGAATTCCGTGGATTAATATACGTTCAGGCTGGGGAGGAAAATCCAGGCACCCCCCGGGGGGGGGGGCAAGTTTGTCATTGTCTCTTGCACCAGACTTTGGATCTGTTGCATCACTTTGCATCACGTGCAATCCTGTGGTGCAAGGCCTCAGGAATGAGTCTGGGGGGCACTTCGGGGGGTCTGTGATGGATTAAGACACTTCCTCAGCTGCCTCTCGTGAATGGCCCGTGTTTGTGGTATTCCCGGGTTGGGGTTCCATAGCCAGTCTGCGTGAGGGAGGATGGGTTCACTGCCCCTGAGCAGAGGTTGTGACACACCCAAACCTCCTCCCACCCACCTCACCTGGAGGGGGAGTTCCCAGCAAATGGGTCTGTGGGCTGTGGCCTCCCCCACTCCCACCCAGGGAAGATTCTCAGCACAGCTGCTGGATTGTTTCTCATTCTTTTCTTCTAGCCTTGTTTACTTCTCCACAGGTCTGAGATGATTGAACAATAGGTCTTCCCTTTATCTAATCTCAGCAGTTTAACTTTCAGTCCAAAGTTTAAGTCAGGCATCTTTAGGGAAGGGTGGGTTTTTTCATACAGTTCTGCTACAAGGAGCAAAACTTTTATATCAATGTTTGAGGCATGAATTATTCCAGTCTCCGACAGAGGGCAGGGAGAGTGAAGAGGATGAAGAAGCAGGACCATCACAAGGGTGAATTTCAGAGCCATCATCAACGCCATCACAGGAACTGGAAGACGTGACAGAAGAGACAACCACAACTTGATCCCTATCCCTCAGTGAGCTACAGGGATACGAAAAGACTTCAGCTGTCATCATATGAGTGTATTATCACCTGGCTGCTCCAGCACTGGGGCAATGGAGCCAATAGTGTGGAATTAGAGAGTAAGGAAGCCAAGCAGCTGGGATCACTTGCTAAGGAACCAGGCATTGAGAAAGCAATGGGAAAAAAGGCACAAATCTGTTGTCTGTGGAGGTGACTCTTAGCAAGTGTGAGAGCAAGGTATCCCTATAGAGATGATATTCCATGTAACTAAGGCAAATGGACTGCAATAGAGAAAGGTATTCAATACCTGAGGGAATTAGCCATATGAAAAATTACGTATTTTGACTTGGACAATGTGCAGCTCCCCACAGATCCAGATGATGTCTTATGTCAATGACTCATGGAAATTTATACAGAGTGAACCAACAGCACATGCCAACCCCCTGGCAACAATAGTTTGGAAAGATGATGCACAGTGAACAGTGGGTGAAGTGATTTTCCACATCCAGGAATACAAAGACAGTATTCCTTCCCCCATTCATTGCAGCTGTGGAGAAGCTATCAGATAAACTGAGAGATAAACTGACTCGGGTTTTTCAGCATTTCAGAAAGAGTATGTACTGCCCCCCACCTGTATGGGCCCCTTTTTCAACAATTGACAGCAGCTGTCCTGTTGCTCAAGAGAGAGGATGTAGAAGGTACACACTGCAGGATACCCTCTGGTTTCAGAGAAGATATGAGGAAGTGAGATGGACAATCTACCTTGATCCTGGATGCAGAGTTGCAGAAATTATGGGGCAAAACAACCAGAATGTTTTTTTTTTCTAGTGAAGTTACTGTTCCAGTCTCCAGTGGACAGTTTTCCAGGCAGAATGGAAGGTCTGATCATACTGCTGACCCTATGGAGAAAAGTTCTAGTTCATTTCTGTAAGATGTTAGTGGGGAACATTGTGATCAGTATTACAGGGGCCTTATCTCCAGCCAGGTGGAGGAGAGGGATAATCAGGTTTACTGGACCGTGTGGATTTCATGGCTTGGCACAGCAGCCCCAAAGGATTACAAGGCTTTAGTAGACAGTGGTGCAGTACACGGTGTACCCTAATACCATCAGGCAATGCAGGGGCAGAACCTATTTGTATTTCTGGAGTGACAGGGGAATCCAAATAGTTGACTATATTGGAGGCTGAGATTAGTCTGATGGGGAATGAGAGGCAAAAGCACTCTGTTGTGCCTGGACCAGAGGCTCTGTGCATCCTTGGCACAGACAATCTCAGGAGAGAATATTTCAAAGATCCAAAAGGGTATTGGTGGGTATTTGGTAGAGTTTTCCTGGAGACAAGGGAAATTAAGCATCTGTCTGCTGTGCTTGGTCTCTCATGCAGCCCTTTTCTGGTGGGGTTGCTGAAGGCTGCAGAACAGCAGGTGCCAATCGCTACCACAATGATGCACCAGCCGCAATTTCACTCCAACCGAGACTCCGTAATTCCCATCTGTAAACTAACTCATCACCTGGAGACCCAAGGAGTGATCAGCAGGACCTGCTTACCCTTTGTCCTAGAGTGATCTATTATGATAATCTATTCCATAATCCTCTGCTTATGCCCAAAAATCATTATTGTTTTCTCTTTCCCCCAACACCCAAGCTGGTGGGTGTGTGAGCCCGGCCAAGATCCTAGCAGAGTTTGGGGGGGGACTGAAATGTTGCTTGCTCTCTTCTACTTCGGAGGACCAGAATGTTAGTCCCTGTCTTCCGGTTCGGGGCGAGGCCAGGAGGATGCACCCTCTCTTCTGGGTCAGGAGGCAGGAAGTCCCGCCCTGTCTTCCTGTTCCAGAATCAGGACATATTGCCTGTGTTGGCAGAGAGTCGAGACTGGAGCTGTTTTGTGTTGTGCTGGACCTGCTGCCGTACCGTGCCCTGCTGTGCTCTGCCCTGCCTTGCTGCGGCAGCTGCTGCCCGAGGGTTGAGACCGGGGCTGCCCCCGCCGGAGCCCTGCGCTGCAGCGTGGTTTGCTCTCCCGCAGTGCTGGGCAGCGTGGTTTCTCTGCTTGGCTGACTTGGGTTTTGGCCCAGACAGAACACTTTTCCTTTTTCCCTCTATCAAAGAAGCTGGAGCAGCCTTTTGTTTGACTGCCAGGAACTGGACTGAACAGGTTGCTGCTCTGAAACTGGTGGAAGAGGAATCACTGAGAGTGGAGCGGCTCCACACCCAGTCCCAAGCCCCGGGAAGCCAAGCCGGAGAGAGAAAAGCACACCAAAAGGCTCCAGCCCGGCTGTTTTCACCTGCTGTAACTGCCTTGGGAGGAAAAAAGTCAACACCAGGTAGCCACTGAAATTTTTCTCTGCTACAGGACTGCTCCGTGGGAGTAGGGGGTCTGTTGCCCCTCCATGTGGAAGGCTGCCATCTTTGGACCATGTGTTGGGAAAGGTGTATTCGTCCTGCACTGCCCCCACTCTCTGGACACTTTTTTTTTGGGATTTTGTTTTTGTGTGTGTGTGGGGAAGTAGGTTACGACTGTTTAATGCTTAACAGGTATTTACCTTTTGTTTTCCCTTGCCTAGTGGGCAGGTATTCTGTTTGTTAATAAACAATTTAATTTTTTTTCACTTTCGTCTATTCCCTGTATTTCGTGTATTGCCGGGTATTCATTCCCTGTTGGTGGAAAGGTGGGTTTTGGAACCTTTTTGAGAGAAAGACTCAGTCCAAAGAGTTTCTCTCCTAAATTTGTCTGCAAACCAAGACAGCCTTTAACATCCCCATACGGCCAGTGAGAAAGTCTGATGGGAAAAGTCCACACTGGCCACAGTGGACTATTGTGGCCTGAATGAAGTCACACTGACTCTGAGTGCTGCCACACCTGACATTCAGGAGCTTCAATATGAACTGGAGTCAAAGTCATCCAAGTGGTGCCACCACTGACATTGCTGATGTGTTTTTCTCAATCCCTCTGGCAGCAGAGTGCAGGCCACAGTTTGCTTTCACTTGGAGGGATGTCCAGTAGACCTGAAACTGACTGTCCCAGGCGTGGAAACGCAGACCTACCATCTGCCATGTAGTGATCCAGACTGCACTGGAGCAGGGTGGAGATCCAGAACACCTGCAATATATGGATGATATCATTTTTTGGGGAAATACAGTAGGAGAAGTTTTTGAGAAAGGAAAGAAAACAATACAAATCCTTCTAAAAGCCATGTTTGCCATAAAACAGAATATGGTAAAGTGATCTGCACAGGAGATGTAGTTTTTAGGAATCAAATGGCAAGATGGACATCACCAAATCCCAATGGATGTTATTAATAAGATAACAGTCATGTCCCCACCAACTAACAAGAAAGAAACACAAGCTTTTTTAGGTGTTGTGAGATTTTGGAGGATGCACATTCCAAATTACAGTCACTTTGTTAGCCTCCTCTAGCAAGTGACCCAGAAGAATAATGATTTCAAATGGGGCCCTGAGCAGCGACAAGCCTTTGAATAAATCAAACAGGAGACAGTTCATAACCCTTGTAACCCTTGGGCCAGTCTGAACAGGGCAAGATGTAAAAAATGTGCTTTATACTGCTGCTGAAGAGAATGGTCCTTCCTGGAACCTCTGACAGAAAGCACCAGGGAAGGCTCAAGGCTGACCTCTAGGTTTTTGGAATTGGGCACACAGAGGATCTGAGGCCCATTATATTCCAGCTGAAAAGGAGATACTGGAGCTTATGAAGGTGTCCAAGCCACTTAGGAGGTGATTGGTACTGAAGCAGAGCTCCTCCTGGCACCCTGGTTACCTGTTTTGGTTTGAATGTTTAAAGGAAGGATCTCTACACATCGTGCAACAGATGCTACATGGAGTAAGTGGGTTGCCCTGATCACACAACAAGCTCGGATAGGAAACCTCAGTCATCCAGGAATCTCAGAAGTGATCATGGACTGGCCAGAAGGCAAAGATTTTGGAATGTCACCAGGGGAAGAGGTAATACATGCTGGAGAGGCCCCGCTATATAATAAATTACCAGAAAGGGAGGAGCAATATGCCTTTATATTTGCCTTGCTGTCTTGTGGGAAAGCATTGGAGATGGAAAGCAGCTGTATGGAGTCCCCCACAACAAGCTGCAGAAACTACTGAAGGAGAAGGTGAATCGAGTCAGTTTGCAGAGGTGAAGAACATCCAGCTGGCCTTAGACCTTGCTGGATGAAGGAAATGACTGATGCTTTATACTGATTCATGGATGGTGGCAAACACCGTGTGGGGATGGTTGCAGTAATGGAAGCACAATAACTGGCAGCATAGGGGTTAGCCCATCTGGGCTGCCATATTGTGGCAAGGTATCGCTGCCCAGGGGAAGAACCTGGTTGTGAAGGTTTGTCATATAGATGCTCATGTACTCAAGCATTGGGCCACTGAAGAACACCAGAACAACCACCAGGTGGATCAGGCTGCCAGGATTGAAGTGTCTCAGGTGGATGTGGACTGGCAATTCCAGGGTGTATTATTTCTAGCTTGGTGGGCCATGACACCTTTGGACATCAAGGAAGAGATGCAACATACAGATGGACTTGGGACTGAGAGACAGACTTAACCATGGATATTATCTCACAAGTTATCCATGAATGTGAAACACGCGCTGCCATAAAGTAGGCCAAGTGGGTGAAGCCTCTTTGGTATGGAGGACAATGGCTGAAATATAAATATGGGGAGGCCTGGCAGATTGACTATATCGCACTCCCCCAAATCCGTGATGGCAAGCGCCATGTGCATATGGTGATGGAAGTGGCCACTGGATGGCTGGGAATGTGCCCTGTGCCTCAAACCATTGCCTGGAACACCATCCGGGGCCTAGAAAAGGAAGTGCTGTGGCAACACGATACTCCAGAAAGAACTGAATCAGACAGTGGAACTCACTTCTGAAACAACCTCATAGACACTTGGGGCAAAGCACATGACATTAAGTGGGTGTACCACATTCCCTGTCAGGCACCAGCCTCTAGAAAGATTGATGTAACAGACTGTTAAAAACTACTCTGAGAGCAATGGGTGGTGGCACCTTCAAACATTAGGAGACTCATTTATCAAAGGTCACCTGGTTAGTCAATACCAGAGATCTGCCAGCTGGGCTGGCCCTGCTCAATCAAAGTTTTCACGTACTGTAGACGGGGATAAAGTTCCTGTAGTGCACATTAAAAACATGCTGGGGAAAACAGTCTGGGTTATTCCTGCCCCAGGCAAAGGCAAACCCATATTTGGGACTGCTTTTGCTCAAGGACCCAGGTGCACTTGGTGGGTAACATGAGAGGATGGGAAAGGATGTGTGCCTCAAGGGGTTTTGATTTTGGGTGAAAATAGTCAATGAATTAAACTGCATGATGTTAACAACTATCCAACACTGTATTACCGCTTCTGTGGTGGCTACTTGTGCATCACCTTGCTGAGTGCCTCATGGCATCAGTCTTAACCCAAGTGTTCTGAGGACCTGAGGCTGACTTCCCTCTGATCATTACACTCACACCAATGAAGAGTGAACTTGAACAAGCGCAGCAGTACTGGAATCAGAACTGACTCAAATGTGCAGCATGCAACAATCCAACACCTCACACCATTTTTTCTACTTGAAAGACTCTTATCAAGGATGAAGGCTGAAGTCATGGACTAAATGAAGTCAAATTATTTAATTGTGTGGACATTTTATGAACACTTAACAGAGGTGTTCCATCGATTAAGAGAATGATGTTTGTGTACCTATCAAAACAAATAAATACGGAAGGTGATGGGATATTGGGGAGTGGGAAACGTGGCATGACACAAATGATATGGAATAAGCGGTGGGTATCGTCCTGGTTACAACTAGGGTAATTTCTTCTCAGTAGCTGTTACAGTGCTGTTTTGGATTCAGAATGAGTATGGTGTTGATAACACACAGGTGTTTTGGTATTTGCTAAATTGTGTTTATCCTAAGTCAAGGACTGTTTTCTCCTTCCTTGTCTCATGCTCTGCCAGAGAGGAGATACACAAAAAAAACAAACTGGGAGGGAACATAGCTGAGACGGGTGACCTGAACTGACCACAGGGATATTCCACAGCAGAGAACATCATGCCCAGTATGATAGTGGGTTACCCAGAAGGGTGGCCAATCTGGGTTCAGGAAGGGGAGTCTGGCATCGGTCCGTAGGTGGTGAGCAATTGCATTGTGTAGTATTTGTTTTCTCTTTATTATTTCCCATTATTACTGCATTTTACTTTATTTTCCATTATTAAATTGTTCTTATCCCAACATGCAAATTTTACTTTGACTCTCGTCCCCAGTCCACTAGGTTGAGGGAGGAAAAAAGGGGAGTTGAACAAACGGCTGCAAGGTGTTTCATCTCCAGCTGGGCTTAAAACCACAACACATGCTTTTGAATACGTGTTATTTTAAACAGAAAACTGAAACAACATTCAAAAAATGTGTGAAAGGTCAGGAGTAGCAAGTTCAAAAGCTGCGCTCCCAGAACCAATCTCCACAGAAGGCAGCTAACAAGGCACTGTTTTCAGCAGTTCCCTTATAAAGAACTTGCTTTTACAGGTGTGAAGAACAGGAGAAACCTGATGCTCCCATCTGTCCTTTCCCAGCAAAATTACTTAAGAGGAATAAGTTAACAGAATCCCTTTTACCAGCAAATCACAGAAACCCTCTGACCTGGGCTGTTACAGAGGAAACCACAAACTGCTGTAATACACTATTTATTCTAAGTACTCAGAGGTCTGATCAGAAGAGATAAATGTAACAAATGCTTTAGATTTAGAATTTAAAACAAATTAAGTCTGCATATATAAACTTTTATTTACATAAGGCATCAAAATTGCCCTTTCTAACAAAAGGGCCATTTTTCCCTTTAACCAATACTTTGGTGAAAGAAATGTCACATTTAGTATACTAAGATTCACTGGTGTACTTGTTCTGAACAAGCAAGTATAATCCAACGTACAAGATGAGAAAACAACACAAAATATCCAAGCATACTATTTCATGAATTACTCTGTAGAACAAAGAATTAAGGCTTGTTTGCATCACAATGATGATCAATCATGCATCATTTATTCCCACAAAGAATAAAATCCATTTCCAACTGAAGCAGGAATAGCAGTAGTCTGGTATAATCCCCATACTGTTTACATGGAAAAAACCCCCAATTTGGCATCTTAGAAATTAGATTGAAAAGTCGGGGGAAAGAGAGGAAGCAGAAAACGGTCCTTGCTTCGGAATCCTTTATAAGCATTTCCAGTGTCCATTTGCAAGAACCCTTCAGTTCGAAGAGGAAAACCAGAACTTTTCAAGGATTGAACTAGAAACATTTTCAGAAATCCTACCGTTACAGTTCCACTGATGATGAAGTATCTAGCAAAAATACACTGTTTGGAATAATGAATTCCACACTGATATCCCCAAGTAAATGGCATATATACATTAGGCTGAGCCTGTTTAATAGGTCTGGTTTATAAAAATGGTAAACCTGTATTATGCTTCGGCCTGATGTAGTAGTTCCTGAGTTTTAGATCACTGTTACGCCACAGCAGACAAAACTCTGAATGATGTAATGAAAAGTTCTGCAAATCACTTTCAGCATTAGCACATCTTGTTCAGCAACTTTCAGTCATCAATAAAAGTCAGTCTTCCAGGTCCTTCATTTTTCATCCACCGCCGATATCTCTTCCATCGGGGATCCATGGCCATCTTCTTCTTTAACTCCTCCTCTTGTTCTCTTTTATAGACCTGGTAAGACAGACAGAAGTTTTTAATGAGGCTGAAGAAACAGCTTAAGTGAGCGTCAAGGGGGTGTACATGTTTATACTTCAACCATTTGCCATTGTTCTTACAGAAGGCTGGATTGTAGCGTGGAAGCAGAACTTGACCAACACAAAGTGCTGGAGCACCTGCAGCCCGGGAACCTACTGGTGTAGTCGAGATGCTCTGCATTTCTGCTGAGAGAAGAACTACCTTCTCACAAGCTCCAAAACTCCTTTGTTTTTGCTGAAGATGTTCAATGCATTCAACAAAAGAAAATACACACTAAGAAACAGCTAATGCGCCGAAAAGCTAAACTTGTGAGTCCCTGTTAGCACAAATACTATTCAACGCAGATGTTCAGCTTTCATTTTAGCTGTTCTCCGTTTTCAAAGTCATCATCTAATAGAACACTGCTATGGAACATTTTATTCCTAATCAAGGTAGTCAACAAAGTTGGTATCTCTGCATCCAGCAGTTACAGTACTAAAAGATAAATAATTACATTCTGTCAAGAAATGGTGTCATTGCAATGGAATCTACAATTATCAGCAAAGTCAATTATCTAAAAAAAAAGGGAAAAAAAAAGGCAACAGCATCTGCATTTTTAATCTGAAAGGCAGTTTACAGAGATGCAGCCAGCATAAATCTCAATACCATCCATGTTTTTATCATCTCAGTGTCATCTGACTTAGTGTGACTCAAAAGACAAATGAACTTACAGTTCCGCTATGCACAAATAAGATTTAAAAAATACATTATAGACGGCTACATGAATACACATACTCAATGTTTCGTGATCATACAGGTTTTAAGACTCATTAAGAAGCAGAAAAAATGTTGTGGAGCTCCATGATGCACCTGTGTATTGAATTCCTGGTCTTTTCCATCCTAAAAGGACACTGGAAAACGGAACAATATGCAGATAAACATCTCCAGTGATGAAACAACACAGAAGCTGTTGTGCAGAAACACCACAGCGTATTTTTTAGCCTAGAAAATACATGACTAAGTTTCAAGTAAGGATATGGCAGTGGTACACAAAAGCACAGGCAGCACAAGAAGAGAATAAAGCATGATCATTCTCCATTTCCAGTAATACTAGAATGAGCAGGAGTCCAGCTGGCTTCAAAAAAATCATCTTCTATCAACTTCTGCATGTATTGATGAACTCATGACCAGATGGCACAGCAGACACTGAAAACTTTAATGCATTCAAGTGACTAGGTAAAAACTCATTAAAGCTATTACCTACAGAGACACCATTTCCTTTTCAGAAAGTCCCAAAGCTGCAAGTTATGTTGGGTAAGTATTACTATACAGGTGCAACTGTCATGTATTTGTTATGGAAAATCAACTGCTGGCCACCACACGAGATGAGTGTAGGTTAAACAGACTTCACTTGTGGCAAATACAGCTCTTTCACATTCAGTGACCAAAACATCGTAAGTTAAAAACTGCATGGATGAGAAACCACGACATTTTCTTCTCTACAATGGGATATCCATCCAATTTTACGATTTCCAGATTAACATCTACTTTGACTAGTAGCATTACTCATTCTTTGGACATCCAGACTGTTTTCTAGCAAACCCATCCATCCTAACTGAACATGTGTATGTACCTGTCAGCTAATCCTTTCCTTACATTAGCACCTGTTTTACATTTTCCTCTTAAAGTTTGTAGAGTAATTCACCCGTCTGCTTTTGAGGAAGCATTCTCTCATCTTTGGTGTCCTGCCACCACCCCATCTCTTTTCCCAGCATACGCAGAACAGCAGCAACACCTCTTTTTCCCTTTAAGCAGACCAAGTTCTTATTCTCCAGGTTTTTTTTAGAAACCTCCCACCCAAGTGGCCCACAGATGCACCCCTGTGGAACACCAGAAGTGTTTTGTCAACCTGCCGTGCCCCAGCATTCCAAATCATTCTGGACTGCAAATTCCATGCTGTGGTTAATGTTCTTTTACTGCTGTAACAGAATTCCTAAATTACATATTGATATTTAGTACTGACGATTGATTTATTGAATAACCATGACAAGAGTAGATTTTGTGCCCAGTGGTGTTTCTTATGCCATCCTTACTTGAATAGGTATACAGCACTGCAAGAACACTCCATGATTCACTGCAGGCCAAAGAACTACCAAGGGAGAGTTGGGAAAAAACCAAACCAAAACAATAACAAAAAACCAAACAAAACCCCATGAGCTAGGAATTAACAGGAGCTTAGAAGACTGATGAAATATAGGAGTTTCAGACAATCTGGGTAATTCTTATTACAAATTATTACTGTTTGGAAAACAGACAACAGTCTTCAACCTACCATAATAACCTTGTCATACCACATTGTTATTATTGCTCTGGGAGCGCTGGGTAACTAACATTAGTTTTTCCACCAGAGCTACTGATAAATAACATAGAGAATAGAAATTTTCAGTTCCCCTGAAGTTGCTGGATAGACCATACAGACTAATTGACAAAAAAAGAAAAATGTATGTAAAAGTAACTGGAAATAGTGGATGAACAGATAATGAGGAATATAGTGGCTTTTTTGGCATGGAACAAGAAGCAACAGCACATGCCCGAAGAAAAAGTTCAAGGAAAGGTCACCTGTAATGCTGAAGCACTCAGTGAATACAATCACCAGAGACCCCTTTACATGACCCTCTAGAACCTTAGAAAGACTTCCAGTAGGAGGCAGATGCATGCAAATTAGTGCTAGGAAAAGTGATGTTTATGTATTGGCCAGGAAGTACATTGTAATGAATATGTATGATCATGATGGAATAAATATCCTGTTGTAAAGTCTCACGACACAGATTTGATTAGAGGAGGTATCCTTCGGGTGTGTCCAGTGCTGTAATAAAGAATGCTTGCTTTCTAACACTTCAAATTGTGTTAAAAGTTTATTTCCTGGATGATTTCGGTATCACTACCCACCTCATAGTTTTCTCGTATCCACAGCTGCCGTTCAAGAAAGGTCTCTTTTTGATGATCTTCCAGGCTGTCAAACTGAGACTGAGACATTTTCATGTACCTTCGTATGATATACAGCTTCTCTTCCACACCATACTCTTGCCCTTTAATAGTGAAACAATAAATCCACCAACAGTACCAAACTATGTATTTGCACCAGTAAAAAGGAGCAAGAAGGATCTGAAATAGAAGGATATCATATATTTTGGGCTTCTGATAACCACCCTTTATATCTATTTTATTTTTAATAATGTCTTTGATAATTTCTTCCTCCTCTTCACGAATTTCTTCTTTAGACCGCCTGTTCTTGCCTTTTTCTTTAGTCTTGTTGAGTAAACCTTGTTGCCTGGCAATCTCAGTAGCTTGTATACGGTATTTTGGCACAGTAGCTAAGTAGTTGATAGCTTCATTGTAACTACTCCACCAGCTGAAGAACTGTAATTTAAGAACAGTAGAAGTAAAAACCACGTTTTTATACAGACACATTCCTATTTGGGGGTTTGCCAGGAAAAAAAAATGCTGTCACGCACTTTTAACCACAGTTACTTTATAGTAAGGGTAAAAACTGAAGCTAGCAGTACTTCTGCAGTATTACAGAAGCTATAATCATCCCTCCAGACTTAGCAAAGCACCTGGAAAAGAGACATATAAAGTGTATCTCACAGCAATTTACGGTGATGAGGAAGGACAAGCAGACACTGTTCTGAATGGTTTTGTTCACGAGAAGATGGCAATCTCCTGCAAGCTGATACCAGGCTGTGCCAGCCATTCTCAGAAGCCCCTCTTCTTAGATTTACAAATAAAGGAGCTAGTATACCAACACTTAATTATAAAATTCTTCCCCATTTAAAACAGTTCATTAAATATGGACAAAGTATGTGACAATGTCATTAGTCTGGCAGTATTCGTTTTACAAGACTCAACATCCCTCTCTAGTCTCCAGATGCCCTCTGGATTTCAAGGGAGTGGCGAAAAAAACCCCGAACAAACCAGAAATATACTGCCTGCGTGAACACCGAATCCTAGAATATCCTGAGTTGGAAGGGACCCACAAGGATCATCAAGTCCAACTCCTAGCCCTGTACAACCTAGCACAGCCCTGAGAATGCTTCCTTCTGAAGACAGAAGAAGCACAAGACTAGCTCAGAGCTGATGTTGTTCCCATGTAGCGCCTTGTAAAATGAGCTGAGGCAGGGAAAACATGGAAGAAACCAGACAGGTACAAGAGGGAAAAAGTTAGCAGCACGCTTTCATTCTTGGGACATCCAAGCACGTCTCACTGACGCAACTTTTTAAACAATGATGCATCTCACACCATTTACCAAGACAAAGTGCAGACATAAACCCATTAGACAATCTTGGCAAAGGCCAAGAAGCAGAAACAACAGAAAGTGAGACAGGCAAACCAGCTTACACAGATGCTTACACTGAATTTACAATCACTTGGCAGATGGACTCCCGGAAAGTGATTGCCTCCACTTACAGCCAAAATTAGAAGACCTGATATGAAACTTTGCCATTGGAACTAAATCTGAAGAGAAATTAGGTGTTTGGTTGCATATGCCATTAGAATTTATCATTCCAAGTTCTCAAATTCTGATCAACGTATTTTTAACTTCCAATATCCCACTAAACATTGAGCTATCTGCACCACACAATAAGCTGTATCTTCATCTCTTAAACTTCTTGGGTATTTTTAATGATGTTTTGAACCAGTGATTTAAAAGATCCTAAAGAGAAGTTACGCATCTTCCTCCTCTCATGTCAGCAACAGCACAGATTATTTCATATAAAACACAGGTGGTTTTCTCGACCTTGGATCTACCACTTTCAGAGTAAACTGCTGGACTGAATGTGCTTCTTTCCTGACTTCATCAATGCAGTTTTTAAAACCCACCACAATGCAAAATTCACATATTAGTAAACTCCTGATATTCAGTCCTATAATCAGAATTGAGTCTTGAATTCAGTTTGCAATTAGTCTGTTTTTTAAAAAATTACTTATGGATCTTGACAAACTGACACACTTATTTGGAGCACTAGTCCTGCCTGTGCTCAGGAACAGGCTATTCTGAGCCTGCCAAGAAGAACCAAGTAAACTCTCCAAAGAAGACACACTTGTCTCGATGAAATTAAAAGAAACTAATCTCTACCTTTGTCCAAGGTACCAAGGGCAGTCAAAAATCTGCTAAGAACATTCAGGACTGTTAAGGACACCACACAGAACTTCACCACAGCATATAGGAATGGGCCTCCTCACTGACACTTTTTACTCAACGGCACATTATGAGAGCTCCACTACTTCTCTTCCTGTTTAGAAACTCACAGAGCAGTATGATGTAAACGTGACATTTTACCTGAAACACGGAGATGGCACACACCGTAACCAGGATCACTATTGTGACGTCTACTTTAGGTGCCAGTCTCCTGCTGTAGTAGTGGTAGTAATGCCTGTAATACTCTTCAGGATGATCCAGCATGTAGTCATAATCTTTACGTGTTTCTTCATCCTGCAGGATGACATGAAAAACTCATTCAGATTTAAATTCCTGTTTCCACTTGTTCTGTTGCAGCTGTGTTTTATACATCATTAAGGACCATGTTGCTGTAAAACTGGCAACAGCCCAAGTGAGTATGAAAGAGAGGAAAATCTTTGGTCCTTTTCCCATATTCTCAATTAATTTGTTCTCACACTCATCTGCCCATGCACATATGACATTGCATAGTCTTAAAATGAATAAGCAGGCTCTGTGCAAAGGCATTTAAAACTGGAAAACAGACAAGTGACTGAAATCCACAGAGTATCTTTAACCTCAGAATGGGAAGTCCAGATGGACTGGAGTTAATAAATATTGCTCAGGAAAAGATTTTCATATGAAGAACCTATTAGGAGATTGTTTTACAAAACTTTTAAGAAACAGTTCACAGGGCTATGAAATCTGGCCAATGGAAGGCCTTTTCTAAACCTCATTGTTCTCATTTTCTGAGTTTTCCCACATTTTCTTCCATATAATTACGGGATGGGAAATTTAATTTTGCCAGGCTCAACTGCATGCCTTTCAAACTCCCTTTCCCCTGCGACTCCCCCCCACCCCAAACAAGTTCCCTTTTTAAATCCCTTGTAGGCTTAAAACACTTACAGGTCTCTTTCTTGCATGCCTGGGTTCCATCTCTGCCAAGTCACACGTTTTGCCCCGAGAAGCCCTCCCTTACAGATCCCATATGCTACTCCAACCACTGCTACTTTTAAAGGTACACCTCCAAGATAAAGCCCAGTCGGTTCGTTATAAAAAAAATAAATAAATTTAAAGAGATCGAATCCTAGACACAAAAGGATTTTCAAGAGAACTCCATCCTCCTCTCCGCACTCGGCCTGGCTACGGAAGGAGGATTTTTCGGGGTGTTTCTCCTCCCCTCCCTGACTGCTTACCGGAGCGGCTCCGGCCGTGGCGGCGGTCCCGCTCTCTCACCTTGAGGGTCTCGTAAGCGGCGGCGATGAGCAGGAACTTCTCGTGCGCCGCCTGCGCCCCGCCGTCCCCGCCGCCCGCGGGCTCCCCGCGGTAGCGGTCGGGGTGGTACTGCCGGGCCAGCTGCCGGTAGGCGCGGGCGATCTCCGCCTTGCTGGCCTGCCGGCTGACGCCCAGCACCTCGTAGCAGACGCGGCGGCCGCAGTAGAGGCGGTCGGTGAGGCCTCGCGCCGGCCGCGACAGCAGCGCTGCGCACAGGCACAGGCACAGCGCCCACCGCCCGCCCGGACACCGCGACGCCGCCAACGCCGCCATTTCGCCACCGCCACCGCCGGGGCCGGGCCGCGCTCCGCGCCGTGCGCGCGGCCGGCGGCGGGGCCGGCGCGGGGGGCGGGGGCGAGACAGGAGGCGGGTCGCGACAGAGCCCGCGCTCGGTGGCTGTCGCGGGGATGCGGCTCGGCTCTCCTCGGCGGTGCCAAGCACTAGGGCGGGTCCTTTGTCCTTGATCTCTCCACAGGCTGCTCCTGTTCCGCTCTCCCAGCCGGCGGTGTGCCCTTGCGTTGCACCCGGGCCAACGGAATCCTGGGATGCATTAGGAAGAGCATTGGCAGCAGGTCGATGAGGTGATCCTACCCGTGTACTCAGCCCTGGTGAGGCCATATTTGGAGCGCTGTGTTCAATCTGGGCTCCACAGCTCAAGAAAAACACGGAGCTACTGTAAAGAGTCCAGCGGAGGCCACAAAGTTGATGAGGGTTCTGGAGCGTCACTCTCGGGAGGAGAGATTGCAAGTGCTGGGTCTGTTAAGTCTGGAGAAGACCGAGAGGGAATCTCTTTAATCCATATAAATATCTCAAAGGCAGGTATCAAGAGGATGGTGCCAGACTTTTCAGTGATGCCGAGTGATAGTATGAGGAGCAAAGGCCATAAACTAAACCACAAGAAGTTCCACCTGAACATGAGGAAGAACTTCTTTATGTTGAGGGTGGCAGAGCACTGGAACAGGCTGCCTAGGGAGGTCGTGGAGTCTCCCTGTGTGGAGACGTTCAAAACCCATCTGGATGTGTTCCTGTGTCACCTGTTCTAGGTGACCCTGCCTTGGCAGGGGGGGTTTGGAATAGATGATCTCCAGAGGTCCCTTCCAGCCCTAATGATTCTGTGATTCTTCCAGGAAGGAACCCTTTGAAGAACTTCTGAGCCCATACCTGGTTTGGGCTTGCTTCTTGCAGAGCTCCGGGTCTGGCCACCTGTCCCATGGGATCCAATGCAATTTAACTGGCAGTCCCACGGTGGAAACTGCCCTGTGCACCCCTTCCACAGCACGGAAGTGTGGGAAACACTCCTCCTGCTGCTGCCTAAAGACTGATAGGCAACCTCATCAATGTCTATAAATATCCTAAGGGAGGTGTTAAGGTTCCACCTGAACATGAGGAAGAATTTCCTTACTGTGTGGGTGACTGCACAGTGGAACAGGTTGCCCAGAGAGGTTGTGGAGTCTCCCTCACTAGAGAGATTCAAGAACTGTCCAGACGCAATCCTGTGCCATGTCCTCTAGGATGGCCCTGCTTGAGCAGTGGGGTTGGACCAGATATCCCTCAATGGTCCCTTCCAACCTGACCCCTTCTGTGATTGTGTGTGATTCTGTATGCACAGCTCCCTGACATGGTGGCTGAGATAGGTGTCCTCTACCCAAAGACTTCTGGAAAGCGGAATTACATCTCTGCTCTGGTGTAACCAGCAGGAACATTAGCTCAGTGTTGGACCTTTCCTACGAAAGCCACAGATGTACTTGATGCCTTAAATATTCATCACAAAAATGCTCAGCTCATCAGAAAGCATGTGCTGTTCTTAAAACTAGAAGCGAGTGTGCCTCCCATGTGGCTGGCCTTCTCTGCCTGTCTCCTTTCTCTATTAATAAATGTTTATAATTTCCTTGAGATGTGGATGGGTCCCAAATCTGCATCCTCAAAAAAAAAAAAAAAAAAGCCACCTCTCAGCATTGGAGGCTAGCAGTCAACTCCTCAGACCCTGAGCTTAAAAATTGTGGTGGGTTAACCTGGCATGGGTGCCTGGTGCTCACCAAGCTATTCTATCACTCCCCTTTCTCAGCTGGACAGGAGCGAGAAAGTAAGATGCAAAGTGAGTTGTTGGTTGAGATAAGGCAGTTTACCAAAGCAAAAGAGAAAATTTATGTGCGCACAAGCAAAGACGAAGAAAATAATTTTATTCTCTACTTCCCATCAGCAAGCCATGTCTGGCCATTTCTTGGGAAGCGGGGCTTCAGCACGCGTAGAGGTTGCTCTGGACTGCAAACATTGTAAAAAACAAATGCCCCCCCATTCCTCCTCCTTCTCTCCTTCAGCTTTAATATTGTTGTGGGTTTGTTTTTTTTCAGAGAATTTTGTCTCATCTGAAAGGAAGACTGTGATGGGAGGTGCTTGTCTGGAAACAAATAGGGTAATTAAGAAACAAAAGAACATGGCCAAGCACTCTCACATACCACGGTAATGGCTCAGCCAGAGGAAGGAGAGTTTGGGAGTTTCGGCTGGGGAGGGAACTCGCCAGCTGGAGGGTTGCTCTCGGGAGTTCCAGGTAGTACCGTGAGAGGTGTGGGGGCTAGGCGAGACTTGGCTGGGGGTCGGGGGCTGGGCTTTGCCCTTTTTGGCTCGGCAGTCGGTGGGACGGGTCGTGCGTATTACAGGGAGCATTCGGCTTCTCCGGGGGTTTATTTCTTTTCTCAGTTTTGAGACAAATTTAAAAGAGGACACTCTGCAATGAGTAGTCCCCTCTAAAGCGTTTCAACTATCCCCTTCCACCAATAGAAAATGAATAGTAATAGAGAAAAGTGAAAAAAACCCCAAGAGTTTATTAACAACAGAATGCCCACAAAGCAAAGAAGAAAAGTAAATTAAAAAAAGTTAAACCCTGAACCATTACAACTCCCCCTGACACACACACACACACACACACACACACAGACAGAAACAAAGACCCAGAAAAAAAATGCCTGGAGAATGGGGCAAATGTCGGAGGAATACCCCTTCCAAAAGCATGGTATGAGGGGTGTTCCCGCTGGCTGTCACTCTGAGGGCAGTAGAGCTTTCACAGAGGGGTTCCAGCAGCAGGGGAAAACCCGGTGGCTCTCTGGCGTCGACCTCTTCTCCATGGCAGTCACTGCAGGCGAAAGAGCTGGGCTGGAGCCTCTTGTGCTTTCTCTCCCCTGCTCCGCTCCCCGAGGCTTGGGGCGGGAATGGGTTGGCCTCGCTACTGCCAGTCCTGCTCCTCTGGCCTTGGCCCAGCTGCTGTTCAGTTCACCTCAAGGCAGCCGAAAGATTACTACTGCAACTTCTCCAAGCCAGGGACGGGGGAAAAAAAGGCTTTTTGCCTGGGCCAAAAAGAAACTAAGCTAGCCAAGCAAAACCAAATGGCACCTCGCTGCGGAACACCTGGACAGCAAGGCTTCCAAAATGCCTGCCAGAAAGCCCAAAGCTTCCCCACCTTGCTGGCCCCGCACAGACCTGGTCCTGTTGCCCTACAGCAACCATTTTTGGGCATAAAGCAGAGAATCATGGAATAGACTACCATCATAAGTCACTGCAAGACATTGCTACACTATAGCTCACTGCCCGTCTCCTGGGTCTGCTCGCCTCCACTGTTCCTGCCATTGCTGGGAGCTTAGTGCTACAGTCCAGCTCGCCACTCAGAGTGGTACTGAGACCGGCTGCTCCCTGTGATTTTTGCAAGGGGGGAGCCGTCTTCTGTCTTTTCCTATTCCTGAGCTTCCACCACCCCCTCAGGAAGTTCCCGACCCTGTGCCAGAGCGCCCCCGAGGCCGCGGGAGAACCAGCGCAGCCTCTCTCCCTCTCCGGGAGCCAACAGCGCCACCTGCTGGCTGTGGTCGCAACTGCACTAAGGGGGAAATTGTTTAACGGGTAAGAAGGCTGTTACTGGGTTTCTGGTTTTTTGTTGTTGTTGCTGTTGGTGGTGGTGGTCTGTCCTGGTTTTTATTTATCTGTCTGTCTATCTGTCTATCTATCTATCTATCTGTATCTCCTAGTAAAGAACTGTTATTCCTTCTCCCATATCCTTGCCTGAAAGCCCCGTAATTTCAAGGTTGTAACAATCTGGAGGGAGGAGGTCTTATTTTTCCATTCCAGGAAGGTTCCCACCTTCCTCGGCAGACACCTGTCTTTTAAACCAAGATGTGTATCTGAGCTAACATCATATGGTGTAGAATATCCCTTTGGTCAGTTTGGGTCAGCAGGCCTAGTTGTGTCACCTCCCAGGATCTTACCCATCCCAGCCTACTAATGGAGCGTGGAATGTTGGAGAGACAGCGCTGATGCTGTGCCAGCACTGCTCAGCAGTACCCAAAACACTTGTTTGCTACCAACACCTGTGTAGCCACCAATGCAAAGCACAGCAAGGTGAGGGCTCTTATGGGGAAAATAAACTCCAGCTCAGCCAGAGACATTACACAAATGAAGCAAAAATTGTGCACAGCAGCTTTTTTTCCTGCCTCGAGAAAGCAGCGAGTCCTCTGACACCTGTCACTGGGACTCACTTCTGCCCTGGGACTGGCCCTGGAGCAGTAGGGAGACATCACCAGCTGCCCCCGTGCCAGCTGCACAAAGCAGTAAGGGAGCTGGGGAACAGGCGCCATGCTGTCTGCTTCCAGCGGTGCCCCAGGGGTGCCTCGGGTGGGGCATCTTGCCAAGGTGCTCCTTACAGAGATCACACGCGGCATCAGAGTTTGGGAGAAATATGCAGTCTGGTGGTGTCTCTCAGTCTGAGCAACCCCGGAACGCCAGGCGAGGAATTCCACGGAGCATCTTCATCCCTTCGGGCAATGGCTTAGGAATAGCGGCCCGGCAGCGATGGCGGTGCCGGGGATGGGCGTGGCCGTGGCGCGCAATGGGTGCGGCCGTGCCGGGCAGTGGGCGGGGCTCACCGCCCTCCGCCTGCGGGCGCAGCCACGGCCGCGCGGGGGCGCCCCACGCCGCTCCTGTCCCGTCCGTGCGCCGCCGGGCCGAGCGCGGAGCCGGCGCGACCGCCATGGAGGTCAGCGCGGACTCCGGTCAGTGCTGCCCCCGTAAACCTCCTCCTCGCGGCCCGCCGGGCGGGGCGGCGGCGGCGGGGCCGGGCCGTGTGCGCGACGGGGGCGGGCGGTGGGGACGGCAGCTCTCTCTAAATATAAACTGGCGGTGACTGAAGGGCGGGCGCTGCCGCTGTCGAGGGGAGCCGCAGGGAGCAGGAGGAGGAGGTGGAAGAGGAGGAGAGGAAGGAGGGGGAGGAGGAGAGAGGCGGCCGCCGGCCCGGTGCCGGTGTCGGAGAGGGGTGGGAGGCGCGGAGCGTCTCTCGCCGCCTCCCCCTCCCTCCCCAGCCGGCAACATGGCCGCGGCCGCCCAGGACGAGCTCAGTAGGTGCTCGCGGCGCAGGGACTCGAGGTGGGGGCGGGCGGGCGAGCCGGGGTCTCCCTGGAGCGGGTCCTGTCTGCGCTGGGGTCAGGCCTCCGGCCCGGCTGGGCGGTGACGGCAGCGGGGTCGGCCCGGCCCTGGGCGGCCATCTCGGGAAGCGGAAACCGGGAGCAGGGGGACCTCCCGCATCCCCGGCCCCTCCGCGGACAGCGGGGCTGCCCCCTCCCCCGCCGGTTGCGTGACCTTGCGGGGAGGCGGCGGCTCTTGACCGGGACGGAGCCCGGGGTCGGCGAGAGCCCCGGCGCAGAGGGAGCGGCCTCCGCCTGCCGCTCCTGAACGGGCACAAGCGGCAGCGCCTCTGCCTGCCCGTGCTCTCGCCGGGCGTTGTTCGACCGCCGACTTCGAACCGCAGAAGCGGTGTGAATGTAACGCGGGCTGGCACGTCCAGGGGCGGGTTCCCCCAGCCCCCTGAGGTGCTGTGCCGGGCGGTGGGTACGAGAGCGCATCGCGGCCGCCGCTGCGGCGCTCGGCACATGACCGGAGGTGCCGCTGCCGCCGAGCGTGTGAGACGGCGGGAGTTCGGCCCTGTGTTCTTCTCCAAAACCCTTTCTCAGAGACTCTGGGAAAGCACACTATCAGTGGCTATTTGGAGAAGCGTATGGAACTTCAAAAAAAGCAGTTTTTCTTTCCTTGGTTTTCCTGTCCTGACACAGAGCTGGTTCTTAGCCGTGAAGAGTTAATGGCAAGATAACATATGACTCAGCCAAATGAGAGGGCCTTTGGTTGCCCTGAAATAGTACTTGGCAGTCTTGAGAGGGGAAGGGCAGAAGAAATACTTTGAGCATATTTGTACTATTGGTTTTCAGTACTAAGGCATTTCTATGTGATGCTTCTTCAGGGTTTTTTTATTGTGATCTGCTGTGTAGACAACATCCTAGTTCTGCTCTTCGTTAGATGTTACTGGAACTAGGCTGAGGGGAACAAGGTGTATGATAATGGTGGGGACGTCCCTTATGTAGCCAAGGTGGATTGGAGAAGAATCTTGATCCTACACTGATCCTAGAACTGGAGGACCCAAATGCCAAGCTATTTTTTCCATTGACAACTGGGATAAATTGCAGTAATGACAGTGAAAGCTCTCACTGCTGCTGCCATCCAGGAGATTTTATTGTTAGTTTTACAATGCTAACGTGATTTCGCACGGTGAAACCAGTCAGTGTCAGATCTCTTCCTTGTAACTCTTTGGTTTTTATTTGTGTGTAATTTAGCTTCCCAGCCTTCAAATCTGATCCTGCAAAAAATTAGTCCTCAGCTTTGTGCCTGTTGCTGCACAGCCCTTTCTGTTAAGCTGTGCTAAAAAGACAAACTTCCCCAGACTGCGATTCACATTAATAGTTACATGGTGTCATTCAGGTTAATTGACCACTGCATCCTTCAAAAATGAGGGAGTTTTATTGGTGTGGTTAGAAATTTTTTTTCTTTGGGTGGAGGGAGAAATCTCATTTTTGAATATTTATGTATTTATTTTTTGGCTTTGTTTTTTCATGGTTCCTCATCTGTCACTGAACAGAAAGTACTGTAGTCTTCAATAAAAAAGAATTAAAGCTAATAGGAAAAAGAGTAACTTCGTGTAGAGAGAGAGAAACAGGCTACGTTTGGGGTTGCTGTCTTTTGATATATTCAAATAGTTAAATTTCAGCGTATTTGGAAAGAAATCCTTTTTTTAATAGGATGATGAGTAGTCCTAAAATAACAAGAGTAATTACCATTAGTTTTAGATTGGAAAACCAGATTTCCTTGCTTTATATTCACGTGGCTGTAGGAAGCTTTCATCTATAGCCCCAGTCGAACGCATAAACTCTTTGTTTGTGTAAATGCTGTGTAAGGGATTCTTATCATTTTAGAGGATGAGTTTTTTGAAGGCAGCATAAGATATGGCAGTTGAAAAAATTAGTGCAAAATCTGTAAATTGGCCCTGAAGCCATAAGAGTTCAGATGCAAGAGAGACACCTTAGTCTTGAGTGATAATAGTCAGCCATTCAGATGGAGAACCTGTGCCTGGCATAATGCAAATATTTGGATTCTGGTGTACTATTCAAGCTTTTACATAAGCTTTTCTGTAAAATTAAAGAATAAGATGGAAAAAAAGATAATATATCCCCCCTTTAACAGGGCTTCCTAGCCTTTTCCAGTCAGATCCTGTAAAACAACCTGATGACTGGCCTGTTTTTACAAGTGCTCTCTTAAGTTTTTTGGCTGTAAGCACACAATGGGTTACTGGTAGAGCCAGGAATAGCACCAGCAAATCCTGACTCACTGTTTGCTGCTATAATCATACTAGATATATTTTCTCCCAGAGTCTAATACCATTTGAACACGAATTTGACTCCTATTTTAGTAGTTGCACAGCAGATGAGAACTTTCTTCTTTCTTCTGTTATGTGGAATAGTGCAGAAGCAATTGCTTAGTTCTAGAGAGACCAAAGGGTGTGTTCGAGCTTTCGCTTTAGCAGGAATCTGCCCCTGGAACTACCTCTGCCATCCAGGAGGTGAAGTTGAAATGCTTTTGTGCCTGAGACTCTTTATTCGATGTAGCACCTTTTGGAGAAAGTGTGTGGGGGGATGCTTGTGTGATTAAATGGTTCTACAGGGTTCAGGTAATAGAGTAGGGTTTCAGGGGCTTTTCTTTGTTTTACTGAAACAATTGCAGAAATGATTTATTTTGTAGCAGTTCCACTAATCTGTCATACACTTTTCAGGAAAGTGAAGATAAATTCTGACTTTATGCACAGAATTTTGCTGTGCCATGCTCTGCTCTGTTTTGCAGAGGACTCAGATGCTCTTTTTAGTTTCTCGGATGTTCTGTGGTTAGTAGTCAAATTATGAAGTAAAATTAGTTTGACATGTCCTAGCCCCAGCAATTTCTTGAGTCAGTTTTCATAAAAGGAGGGTGTGTGTTTTACGTGATACTCTGCTACACAGATATACATTGCTGAGGGATCTGTGTGGAATACCTGATCTGCTATGCATAATATCTATAAATGCCATAGGGAGCTAATCCAAAATGGAGCTGTGCTTAGCTGAACTGAGAGAAGATTTAGATTTCTGTGATAAAAATATGGATAAACAGTGGCATAGCCACGTCAGTAAAGCCCTTGTTAATGGCATTTTCCTTTTTTTTTTTTAATTAAAATAATGAGTGTAAACTCTTTGAATTCTTGGCTTTAGTGATGTAGCTATTTCATTGTTTATCCGTATTTTTATCCTTTTTGTGTCTTTCTCTCAGTTGTTCTCTTTGACGAGTTCTGTGTTAATATTTATCGAATGGAAGGAAAGGGCATGTTGTGCTGTGAGCAGGTTGTGGGATTTTACTGTTACCTTGGAAGACTACAAGGTCAATTCTGAAGTTACAAAACTTAAAATAACTCAGACGCTTCTATGGACAGTTTTGCAGGGTTTGGAAATTTAGAAGGCGCAAGTTAGTGTCTTGTTGTCAATATGGCGCTTTTGTAGAATTTGTATCCGTTATCTGTGTTTTGAAAGCTATTCCTTTCGTTTTTGTATTTGCAGGGATGTTAAGTGCTGAAACCTGTATTTCTCCTTGTAGTCTTAAATGGAGATTGGGAAGAACCAGAAGTGAAACGCGCATTTTCTCACAGATAGGTAGCTGCATTGCCATGGTAACTTGGGGATTTCAGATTCCAAATACACCATGTCAGTTCACTCAAATTGGACACTGCTGTTGGAAACAGGGATACAAAGATATAGCTTGTTTGCCTGCCCCTTTGTTTGTTTTAAATACAGTGAAAGGAAATGTCTTCTTTATATGCAATGCCTATTGCTAAGTTCTCCGTATTTGTCTTTGTCTTCTTGTAAACAACTTTTTTTTTCCTCAAGAAAATGCCACAAAATTGTCATTTTGTGTGAAAGGGCTACACAGCAGCATGGAAAGAAGTGATTGTGCCAAAATACATGAATAACTGTTTCAAATTCTACATGGACTTAATTGTATGTATTTTAAAAGTAAAACCACTTATTAATTTTTTTACTTATGCACTTCACTCTTTGTTGTGGGTTTTTTTTTAATCCATAGTAAACTGTTAAGTGTCATAACTGTGGCCTTCGTGGTGTTTGTAGGACTGGTTTGCAGTTGCTAAGGCTTTTTCCAAACAGTTTTTGTCCTTTCTGCCCCTCTCTCACCCTCCTTGGTACGTAGTAAAGCAAGACATATTGCTTTACTTATTTTTATTATCAGATAACCTCCTAAAATTGCAGCTGTGCTGTTTTTCAGTTGGCAGTAGAAGCTGTAAGATGGAGAAGATTTTAGCTTTATACTTAAAAACTTGGGAAGTGCATGATATGGGGGAGTGAGATGGGTTGTGAGCAAACCTTTTGTCTTGTTTGATGTCTGGTGCATGATGATCTGCTTGCTGCCTGAGGCTGGGTGGAGTCTGTAAAGAGACATAAAAGAGGGAAAGACACTTTCCCCATGTCAGCCAGCAGGTCTGCAACACACATGGAGATAAGACACAACATCAGAGACCCAGATACTTCGTCCCTAGTTACTTTCCTGGACCGTTGTATGTGGTGCTTTAAATCTCCAGTGTTTATGCTTTCCCCTAATGAATGCTGTCAGCTTGAGAAATGTTCTAAATTGTTAGTAGAATAAAAATGGTGGAGGAAATATTTGATGTACAGTACTTGGGAAAGTTTTATAGCTCTGTTTTCCTGTCGCACTGCTATGGCTACAGCCTGCATCAGCAGCATGGGAGAGTGCTCTGACAAACTCCTGAGCAGTTTCTTAACTACAGCCAGGTGGCCAGTATCCTTGAATTTGCTGAAGAGTTGTGTCATCGTTAGGGTTAAGGGAAGGATATCTGATGACAGTATTAGGACTTAACTGACTATGCAGTGGAGATACGAGAAAAGTAATAAATGTATCTTGCAGGCAGCATAAAGGAGGGGGTAGATTTTGTCCTCCTGATCTCTATTGTTTGTGTTATTGTAATTGCCACCATTCTGGTTGCTGCTGCTTGTAACAAGAGAATAATGGAGGAAGCTGGAAATGGGGTAGATGCTTGCAATTCAGTTCCGTTGCAGTGTTTCCTGAGGGCACGTGTGGAGTGGTTTCTCTGCCTTTCAGAAGACCAGTGAATACCACAAATGGCTTTAAAAGTACCTTCAGTTGTGTTTCGTTACACTTGTGTCTGATCTGTTGCTATGTGAAGGAACATGTTGAGAAGGTTCCTCCGTTGGCTTGCTTGAGGATGGTGGATCTGCAGTGTTCTACGGAGTTCTAGGTCCAAGGGGAAAGATTTGCTAGTTTTTATTTATTGGTTGAGTTATTTCAGCTGCTCGATGTGACTTAGTAGTTCCTTAGTGCCTGTGGGGTGAGACACCAAGGAGGTCCTGGAATGGGGGATCATTGGGAGGGGAGGGGTGGAGGGGAAGGATGACACAAAAAGGAAGGTGAAGAGAAATCAATTGTTACGATTTAAAAAAAAATTGGAATATGAGATAAGAGTCATGAAGTCATTGACTAACTGATAACCTGACTGTTCTGTGAAATCTGTCTGAAACGAGATTGACTCACAACTCGATTTACGTTTTAGATGCTGTAGAGTTTTGGCTTGTAGTTCCCTTGACAGTAAAATTTCACAGTCCTTTGTCCATTCAGCTGCCTGTCGTATTTGCTCAGCAGAAAATGAAATCTTGGAAATGGTATGTTTATGTTTAATCTGCATCTAGCAGAGGAGGAATGATGCTGTGAGTGCAGAGATAGCACAGCTTTTAAAAATAGGACAGTGAAGGCTTCTGAAACTACGTCATCATAAGTTTGCTGGTTAGAGCTGTATTTGCATTTGAGCAACCACTTTGGTTCCAACCATATCCATTCACCTCAGTCTTTACCGCTGCCCTTTACCAGTGCTTTTTTTTTTTTCCCCCCACTGTAGTTTTTTACTGCCAGCTCAATGATCCTCCTCTGCTGAAGGAGGCTTCTCCTTGGTCTCCCTCTAATCTCAGCTTGTTATAAGTCACTTTAGATTAGTCTTTGGGGAAATTATTTCCTCCCTGTAGGATGTCTTAAGACCTTTAGCCCTTCAAAAGCCTTGGGTCTCCTTGCTGCCTGCACTGCTGCAGGGTGAAAAACAGATGCTCCTGATCCTGTACACAAGGACTCTTCTTGGTCTAGGTGTTGGGAATGCTGCTGTTGCTGAGGAGGCTTTGCTTTGCTTCTGGTGTAGCTGTTGGGGCAGCTGCATGCTGGCACTTAAAATAAGGACTTTTCCCTTGTTTTTAGAAAGACAGATGGTCCTCAGCCCTTGTGCTTGAGCTATTGACGGAAGATTTTGGTGTCGTCTGTTTCCTTGAAATGATTTTTTGTTTGTTCCTTCCTGGGCTGGAAACTAGACCAGCTGTCCAAAGGAAGGTGAATTACAACACTCCAGCAACTTCGTAGAGTGATAATAGGATCTTTGTATTGTAAGTTACACCAGCATGTCCTGTGTTTCATGCTTGCACTCTTATTCCCACTGATGATAGTGCTGTCTTTTTGAAAACAGATCAACTAATTATGACACACAAGTAACTGGTTCAGCCAACATCTGTTCAGATTTTCTGGAAGATCTAGGTGCCCCAATGGAAAATTGTGTGCTGGACAGGTTAGCCTGTGTCAAGATGTCCTCTGAATACTCAGTAACCCTAGCCCATGAGTATCAAATTTACTCTGGAACAGTAGTCTCGAGCTTCAGAAGAACTCATTTTTCACTCTAGCTTTCTTCTTGTGCTTTCAGGTGTGCAGCCTTCTCCTGCAAAGGCAGCCTTAATTGCTTCTGTCTTTACTTGGAGTGGTCTCCATGTACTTGTGGAGACTAGTACTGGACACCATCAGTCTGGTTTCTACCATAACTAGTTTTCTCAGTTAAAAATACAGGATGAATCTGAGATGAGTACAGTTGAGAGATAAGTACTTTAATAACATTGTGCAGCATTTCTTATAAGCCTCTTAGGGGATGTTCAGAAAAAGTTTTCTTGCTACAGGAATTTTGAGATTCAACTAGTTTCTCTTTTTTTTTCTTTAATTAACTGCAGATCAACTGGAGCGTGTGTTCTTGCGCCTTGGCCATGCAGAAACAGATGAGCAGTTACAGAACATTATTTCGAAATTCCTACCCCCTGTTCTCCTCAAGCTGTCCAGCACACAGGAAGGAGTTCGCAAAAAGGTAAGGGTTCAATTTACCATAAAGATATGTTGTCCTGATCAGGGAGAAGTAAATGCCCATGATGTGTCATGATTTGATGAGCTTTGATGTTCTTTGTGGAGAAAATTTCTCTTTGAGGAAAAATTATCATGACCCTAATAGAGAATTGGTTTATTACACCTGTTAGAGCTTAAACGAAGCAGTCAGTGCTTGTATCAGCACAGACTTTTGCAGATGTGTGGGGGTTGCATTTGTTTCCTCTTGAGGCCAGCTAGCTCTGAGTTAGCCTGGGACCAAGGTTTACTGCCATAGGGACGGTTTCCTTGGCTTCCAGGGCTGTTGTGCTTCCACCTAACTTAAGGCACATATGAAGCAAGCTTGCTTCTATGCACAAAATACCATGAAGACATACTCATTGATGTCATTCACTTGGCTGATAATTGGAATAAGAGCAAGAACCAAATAATTTTGAAGATGGAGTTTGATACCTACCTGAAAAAATTCAGTTCCCTAATATAGAAGACAGCTTTATTACAGAATTTATTCAGGTGCTTTAATGTGTACCTGAATGACCAAAACTTCGGGTTTTGCCTGTAACCAGGCATAGGAGCAAGGACCAAACAGTTTTGGGCATGGAATTTAATATGTAACTGGGAAATTCGGTTCCCAGCATTAGGTTTTAGGTCTGGTGATAGAAGTGGACCGGAACCTTTTGGAGCAGAGTGCAGGTGAAGTGTTGGGGATTAGTGGTGGAAAAGAAGCTTTTTGTAATTCCCTCTGCCTTTTAGAAATAGGGAAATCATCATACCATCACTGCATTTATGAGTAGATTTCAGAACCTGCGAGTAACTATAACATAGATTTTCCTCAAAGTTCTGCACAAAACATGATCCTAAGAGTGATTACATGAAAGTGGATCTGTAGATGTCAAGCCATTCCACTGTGCTGAAGGATAGATACTCCAACTCAGATGGGGTGTTCTTCTGAATACCTGCATACCGTGTGCACTTCAAGCTATGAAGAAAGGCATTCAACCAGCTGGTGAAATTTCTTAGGGTATTTTAGTGTGATATTTTTTCTCTAAGCTAGAATATCTTGTCAGTTATTTTGCAGTGTTGGGAAATTCAGGAAAGGGGGAGGACTACTCTTTTGAAAACTAAATTTTAAGAGGCCTCTCAAAATCACACAGCATACTTAGGGTGTATTGTAGTAGTAGCATGTTAGTAGTTTTTGTGTTAGAGTGAATAATGAAATAAAATGCATTTGTTCTTCCTTTTAGGTGTTTAAACTATAGATTTTCATCCACACCAGATGATAATAATATAAGCAATTATGGCACTTCCATGTACTTCTTGGTATTTGTCAGATTCATTGCAGCCGCATAGATTACCCTGAATTCTGCCCTTGCTGTATCAGTGAAGGGCGTTTGACTTTTTCAGTATTCTGTTTTCATAATAAATTCAAAATGTAGGATGAAGGCTCTCTACATGTTGATTTTTTAAAAATTTGATACTTTTCACATAGCAAAATAATTTATCAGTGGGACAAAGGTGAGGGGAAGACTGTCAGTTTTTTATTGTAATTAATATCAGTGAACATTTACTGCATAGTGTATAACCTCCAAGTAAATTTCTTCAACGTGCATGTTGCCTTTTTCCATTACGTACATCAGGACTCAGCTTTGTAATCTTCTTGCTCTTATATGTCATTAGTGTGGTGGGAAAACATGCTAAGAAGTCTGCTGCATTTTCAAATGCTGATGGTTTTTAAACAGAAGTACCTAACTTTCCATTGCTAATTTTGCCTGGTGGATGACTAAGGATGTGCCTGTTGTTCAATACCAGCCTCAAAAACGTGTTAAGGCAATGCAGAGCATAACGAAAACATGTCTTTTTTAACGTGAACACTCAGGTGATTAGCAAGGTGATCTAATAAAGCTAATAAATGAAATAGAATGGAAAGAGGAGGGCAAATTCTTTATTCACCCGTTGACTGTCTACAGCCAGTGACAGAACTACTGTCCTATGTCATGTCTTTCTCCTGCAGTAATGATAGTGGTTAAAAACTGCCAAAACCACCACCAACAGCAACAAAAAAGTGTGCCAGTGTAGTTGACTGTGGTTTAAAACTTAAATAATTTTAATTGAATTGACAGGGTAGCTTTTGATAGTAGAGATATACGAGAAAATAAGAACATCTGTGTGCTGTGAGTATACTGCTAAGTGTAGATCATTACAGTTCTTCAAGGACTTCTTTCACTCAACTTTAGAGGCATAGTTTAGTTCACAAGTATACCAAAGGGATTGACAATGTTCTGATTTTGCTTTGACTCCCCAGACTAACTTAGTCATCAAGCTTGTACTGCTAGAATGAAAAGGGGAAATTAAATTCCATTTTTCTTCCTGTTGCCTTAAAGTATTCCTTTGTTGGTCTCATTGCTGCCTTTAATTTTGTGACTATTAGGTCACTTTTGCTGCAACATTCAGTAATTGGAACTCATTGCCCTCATACATTTTCACATCTAGGATGTAGTCTTAACTATGGGGATAATCTTGTAATGCCTATACCTTCTTAATCCATTTGTCCTGAAGGAGGTAATCCCTTTTCAGGCCACGGTTTGACAGATGAGTTAAATTCTTCTCTAGGATGTCTTCTACCAAATCAGTTACCATAGCAGTGTGACACAAAGAACTAGGCCAGGGTGAATTCACTGTACTTCTTCAGATGTGCTCCAAGAAGTATTTTTGCACTGGCAGCATTTGTCAGACTGGATACCATTGTTGCTTTAAATGCAGCCGATGTGAGGCCAGCAAAAACTTAAGAAGTCATACTTGAAAGTGCAGACGTTCACTTGATTCAGGTCTGAAGAGTACTGCTGGATGAGATCCTTGGTGCACTTGTTTGATATTAATAGTTAGAGAATCAGCACATGAGCTAAACCCTCACGCATACCCAAATCCAGTCATGTCTTTTTTTACCAGACACCATCGGTAATTTGAACATGTTCCTCAAGTTCTGTCTTAGTATCTATTACCCTTTCTCAAAGAAATCTGTGCAGACATGTTTGTTTCCTCTCTAAAATAGTATGAATTTGTAACTGTTATAATAAATTTACAGCAGCAAAATTTGTCAGCTGTCAGTTTATCTCTGGTTTCAATCACATGCTTGCAGTCAGCTCTACAGTTTCTCTGGATTATAGCTGGTCATTATTTTGTTTGGTACCTAGTCATGGAGCAGAGGTAAAGCTGGTGTCTTAGCTCATATGCAGCAAAGCATGCATATAGTTCTGCAGTTTCCATTACAAACGTCAGTGACGGCAATTTAGCTGCTTTTTCAGCATAGTATGACCAAGGCAATGATCCAGCAAAAACACAGGACACACTGGCTTTTTGACTTGAATTGCTTGAAGTCAACATGAATTTAGGACTGGCTCTGACTGGTTTTACAACTGAGCTGACTTCATCTAATGTCCCTTCCATTTTTTGCAAGGCCTTGCTTGAGAATCTGATAGGGTTTGCAAGTGATGTTCAGTGTGATTTCTCAGAATACATAATTGTTCCTGAGTAGAGATGGTAGTTTTTCAAATTCCTCCCTTCAGTTATGGTACCTCGTTTAGGGGATTTACAAATGGTACTTTGCTGGTGCTAGACCAAGAAACTAATTAATGGGATTCTAGGATCATGGGATAATTCAGCTTGGAGAGGGACCTGCCTGTTCCCATTGGCATTGCTATCGGGGCTCTGCCCACCCAGGGCAGGGAGGGCTGGGCTGCACATTCCTTCTGTGTGACATTCACAGCACTCCTGTTGGCTTCTCCTCTTGTTTGAAGGATTTCAGTTCTGTAATGTTCCACTCCAAACAGTTCTACACCTACTTGATAACTTTATTATGGGTGGGGATTTTTTCTTTTTTTTTTTGGTCTGTTTTACGAATTTGAGTTATTCTGCAGCCCAATATAAAGCATCAGTGCAGATTTCCAAGCTAGAGTCAGTTTTGAGGGATTGTAACCCAACTGTGTAAAGAACTGGTCATCTTCAGTATGAAGATTCATCATGAAGATTCTTTCTGATATTTCTGTTGATGGCAGTTATTGCTTGTGGCGTGGTTTGGGACTTGTGTGTTTGTCTTAACAGTGACTTGAGACATGTCAAGAGTGGTTTCAAGATAATACAGTAAATGATGGCTGCTGTTTTCTTAGAGATTACCTAGTCAGATCAGGCCCAATTTGCTTATACTAAGCCTGCCTAGTGGACTGAGAGTGATGACTGGAGTCCAAAGTAGTAACATTAATGGTGGTTCTTAAAAGTTTTTTGGTTTTTTTTTCTTCCTGTCAGGTCATGGAGCTGCTGGTTCATCTGAATAAGCGCATCAAAAGTCGGCCAAAAATTCAGCTTCCAGTAGAGACATTGCTGGTTCAGTATCAAGATCCTTCTGCAGTGTCTTTTGTCACTGTAAGTGTCTGTTCTTCCAAGAATGTTTGCTGCTTTACTTTAACAACCAGAATATTCTTTGAAGCTCCTGTATTTAGCTTTGTCAGTTTCCCTAGTAAGTATGTAATTGTTATGAGCTTGATGTTTCAAGAGCTTTTTTTAAACTAAATTTTATAGCCTGGTGTGGCTGAAATTTAGTTTCATTAAGTATTTTGTTTTTCGATTACTGACAATTAGTCTTGATATTTCATGAATGCTTGAATTGTCATTGCTTGTATTGTAAAGGGTCTGTTCATTGGTAGAAGTTGCATTTTGCAAGCAGCTGCCAATTGTTATCCTGATATGTGCAGGAATGGTGTTTTACTTAAAAGACCTTTAACTCTGTGAACACATGAAGACCTATGTTTTTATCTGGTTTTAGGATCAGGACCTTAGCTGAGCAAGAAAAGATGAAAAAAATGTTATTTTATTAGAATGTGAAACTTTTGTAGATTATTTCATTCAATCTAATTTAAAAAGTGAAAATAGTTTAAAAATGTTTTTGTGAAACTGAAACAATTTACATTTCAGCTTTGGTAGATCTATTGCAAATCATCATCATGAAACAGAAGTAATAAAATCATAGGGAAACTTTCTGTTTTTCATTTCGCTCTTTAGTCGCGTGTGTAGCATAAATTAAAAACACAGCGTCTTAGAAATTTATAGAGAAATATTTGGACTTTAAAACAGCAGTGATGTAGAAGTAATCTCAGGTTGTCCTTAGGCAAGTGGCATTATCTGGATTTCACCTTTTAGAAATGGGGAGTGCATATGTTTAGTAGAGCAAAAAGAACCATACTTGACAAACTGTACATTTGGCTGGACATGTCAAAAATGTACATTTCATTCCCGTATCTCAGCAATGCATATTGCTTTGCATCATGAGGCTTCATAAAATTTTATCTAAAGTGCCACCTACAAAGCAGTGTAGTACACTCCTCTTCAACACTTCTTTCAGCCAGGTCATGGAAAACAACTCTTATCTCTGCTGTTCTTGGTTGGATTTAGATCAACACGATAAGAGTTAGATTGTCCAGTATTCAGTATTGCTCTGCTGTTCTGTCCTGTCACTGGACTTTTAATTGCATTTGCAGCTTTTAATTACGGTGATTCAGAAACATGTTTTCAAGGGAAATCTTATCTACGCTGCTGACTTTATGTTTATTCAATACTGCTTTTTATTTTATTTCAGAAGTAGGTAAGAGAGAACATTACATTGGCTTTGTTTGAAGCTGTTGCTTGGTTACAGCTGCGTGTGGTGAAATTGACAGTGAATAGGACAAACCAGAGAGGGTTTTTTGCATTGTTGTTTTCCACCTTTTAAAGTACAGGCCCAGCAAGACCTGTTTTGAGTACTCCTTGCTGAGTCTCCACTTTAATGATTGTCAGTCTAATAAGTCTTAGACTTAAGAAATTGGTCTTCCAAAACATATGTTGTTTCCGATACTCAATTATGTAACACGACATACAAGAAGAGGTTAAAGAACACATACGTCTTTTGCACTGCTACAATAGCATGTGCTTTTTCTACTCCTTTAGAATTTTACCATAATTTATGTTAAGATGGGATACCCTCGTCTGCCTGTGGAAAAACAATGTGAATTGGCTCCAACCCTTCTCACTGCAATGGAGGGGAAACCTCAACCACAACAAGACAGGTATAACTACTTATTCTTGGAGTGAATTCTGTTGGTACTGTTTCAGTAAAATAATTTGTATCAGTTGTTAAAAGATTTCTTTTCCTTGGTGCTATTTTCATTGCTTAGGATGCTCTTGGCTTGTACAGTTCGGATCAGTAATTCAGTTGTTCGGGTGGTACAAAAAATTCTTATAGTCTAATGCTGTAATAATGTACAGGATCTGCAGCAGCAGACTCCCTGTGTGATAAGAGGCTGGTGTTATGATGGAAGTGAAATGCCTGTCCATATCCCTTACCCATCTTCATCAAGTTCTGGTTTCCATCTTAAGGCCAGACCTTCAGTAGATATCCTTTGACCAGCTGCAGGAACAGCACTAAATGTTACAGGTTGGCCACTCTAAATTGAGAGATAATGTTTCAGGTAAGTAGGAATTTTGGCTAAGTTGTAGTAAGTCAAAAAAAGACTCAAGTTGGGAACTGCTGTGTAATAAGAACCTCTTGAAAACTGTTAGTGATGGACATGGTTCTTATCTACACTGAGAGGAGTTCGCACTGTGCTGGCTTTGGAATGTCATTAAAATCATATCTTCATTCACTCTACATCATTGTGATGGTGTAAAAGTATTTTAAAAATGACCTTACTGAAAGGTCTTGCAGTAAAATCTTGCTTACATTCATGAGATTAGCATGAAAATACTTGCAGTCTCTGGGAGCATGGTTTTTCCCTGTTGAAAAAGCAAGTACATGAGTGAAGGGAACTTTGGAAAATCTGACTGTACTGCTATACAACCAGTTTGTTTGCCCGTGTTCCTTAAGGATGAGACAGTCCTAGATTGTATTTTGTGGAATAATTATGAAACTGTCAAAAGTCTGGACAAAGGCAGTGACTATCTTTATGTCTGTGCATGCATGCAGACATATATGTTCTATTTTAAGGGCAAATCCTAATTTATCTTCTGCTTTCCATTTTTAAGTACATCAGATGGCAAATAGAGACCACCGGATTATGAATATATTTAACTTCTGTTGAGATTTTCTCTTTTTGCTATTAACGACCAGGTTTGTTGTTCTCTCTTGTATGTTATAAATAAACAGGTGTGGTTTTTTTAAATGGTTGCAGTAAATATAATTGTTTTTCAGCCTAATGCATCTTCTAATACCAACCCTTTTTCACATGAAATACCCTGCTGAACCACTGAAAGCAGCAGCTTCTCCATTTAATCTCGCTGAAAAACCAAAGACTGTACAGCTGCTGTTGGACTTCATGTTGGATGTTCTTCTAATGCCTTATGGGTGAGTTGATACCAGACTTCTCTAGCATTAACGTGTTCCTCATGCGTGAAGCAGTATGAACTACACCCTTGAAAACTCATTTAAAGTATGCTGTTATTTCCTAGCTCAAATGAAGCCAGTGGAAAGGTGGAAAGGAAGTTGCTGAATTTAAGAACCAGATCGCCATCTTCCTAATTTTACAAAAAGTCTTTTTTCTACTTAATTAGATGTTACACTGTTCTGTCCTTACCTCTTTTGAGATCTAAGTGAGACTGTGAGATGCGAGCTATCTATTAAATAGCCAGACCTTTCAGATAGAAGCCTGACAAAAATATGTGCTCATCTTCCTGCGGTTGAGTTTTAAGGCTTATTCCTCTGAGATCATAAGCAAGTATAATCTCTAAAAACTTATGTTTTCTAGAGTTGATCCTTTGAACAAGATTTGTCTTTTGTCTGTCTTCTGATGAAAAATGTTCAAACTGCAGTGGTGGTGTCTTGGTGTGAGCACTGTTTTTGAAAGCAAGAAGAACGCACAGAGCAACTGTAATTTACTGATCACTGCTAGTTAGAAACCTCCTAGTGTCTAAAATCAATACTTTCTCAAAATGTTTTTTCCACTAGCTGGTTTTTTGTGTCTAGGGGAGCTAGCTAGGGGAGCTTTTGCTTTGAAAGAAAATAAAAATAATTTTGGTGGTAGAACACATTTCTATTTTTTCTGACAAAAAAAGTTCCCATAGGATTGGTGCCTGTATAATTTTTTTGAGCTTGTAACTCTTGCTCAACTCAGTGGATTAACCTAAAGGAATGAATTTAAAATGGTGAGCATGTGATCTTTCTCCAAGTAGCTTTGTTGGAGGCCATGCTCCCATCAGATATTTTGGGGGCCACTTCCTTTTTGTTTGAGTGGGTAGAATCTTGCAGCTTACAGCCTGTTCTGTTTACAGCTCACATTCTTCAGCTGGCTCAAGTTTATGCTCTTAGCTTCATCCCCACATTGCTGTGCCTGTAGCTTCAACAGATGAAGCCCTTGGGCTTTACAGTAAGACTTCACTACCTTCCACACTTCTATACCCTGGCCAAGCATGAGTTTTTAAGTCACAGAATCATTTAGTTTGGAAGAGACCTCTGAGAAAATCCTCAGAAACTCTGAAAGTAAGGGGTGAAGGTTTTAATTTTCTTTCCGTAAGGTGCTCAGAGAGTGTTTTCAGCTAGCCTGTGGCTCTGGATGTCTGTCTCTTAAAGTCTTGCTCCCTGGGGTGAGGCTGTTTGCAGTGGTTTACAGCTAATTTATGCTTGTTAGAACTTGCTCTGTCATTGCCCGGTTGTGAGTTGGCCTTGCCAGTTTGCATGCAGTAAACCAACCTTAAAGCAACAAGCTTAACTGTAGGGTTTAAAGTTCGTAATCAAGGAATGAATATTTATCCTTATTGTTGAGACTGTTTACCTCTTTATTGGCTGTGTGCTGAATGCAGAACAACGGAGGGCTGGCTGGGCCAAAATAATTCTTGTTGGTCTCTGCACTCCAGTTTTGAGGCCATCATGTGTTGACCAGCTTCCAAGGATACATGGAGAGGTGGGGTGGCTTCTATGAAAGGATGGAGATGAGCAAGGGGCAGCTACACTAGCTGGTGTTACAGAAGACCAGGCTCTGTAAACTTCATCTTTATTTTTGCTTTCTTTCCCTGCCCAGTACTAAAACTGCCATTTTCTAAGACGGTATCTCATTTATTTATTTCTTATATCAGGGTTTGTTTCCTGCCACTTCTGTTGCATATGCTTCATTATTTCCCTTGTTAGGTTTGTGTTTTTTATAAAAATCATATAAATGTTTTTGAAACTTTTAGCACAAGTTTCTTGAATGTAGTACTGCATGAGTATTTACTTCTAAGACAAAAATAAATAAATAATTTTTTCTGGTTTTTAACCTAAGAATTCTTTCTGGAAATGCCCATGGATGTGTCCCTTTCCTAAATGAGGTTTATTTTCATTTATAATGACATTGTTATGGCTCTTGCAGAATACGTTGGAGTAATTGGTAGCTGAGTCTCAAATTCTGTCTTATGTTAGAGTCATGGGATTAATTAAAGAAAAATGCATGAAGTTGGACGAGTTATGTGTATTTCTCCATTCCAGCATCTAATTCAGCTGGTAATGTGGATTGGTAAAGTCTCTAAAGAAAGTCTTTCCCTGTCTGCTTAGGTTTGTATTGAATGAATCTCAAAGTCGACAAAACGTGCCCTCGGCCCAGGGTTCTTCATCGAGTAGTGTGGGAGGTCCCGGAATCCCTCAGCCACCTCCAGGGATGAGCTTTTATGCAGCCAAAAGGGTAATTGGAGATAGCCCATGGACACCAGAGCTGCTAGAACAGGTACTCAGAGCTGTGGGGCTGATCCTTGGTGAACTGGGGGTGGTAACAGGGACAGTTGCAGATGGAGGAACGGAAGGCTGTAGGGAAAATATGTAAGTATAGTTGCCCCGAGGGAATTTACTGAGGGACTTTGCATGATGCCCTGAGGAGTTTTGCAGTGGTGGGATGTGGAGGAACGTGGTTCGGAAGCAGCCATGACTGCAGCAGACTCTTGTGTTTTACTCCTAAAGGTTGCAACAGTGTCTTCTGTTTCTGAAGCATCCCTTTTTAGCAGCGGTATAACAGAGTATCCCCTAGTGGTAATGGTGATATTTTGCTGCAGATGACTGCTTTGACAGGCAAGAGGAGGGCTCAGCTAAAGAGATGGAGAGCCTGTGACCTTTTCGTTATGCAAGCAGAAGCCGTGATTTCAGACAGCTGAGCTGCTTTAGTTAGTGTAACATCACTTTCTTGTTAGTAACACTGTCTTTACCTTCCGTGGTGTTGAACAGTGTAAGCTGGGGATAGTGAAGTTCATTGAAGCTGAGCAAGTGCCGGAACTTGAAGCTGTTATACACCTGGTTGTAGCTTCCAGTGATACAAGACACAGTGTTGCCACTGCAGCAGACCTCGAACTAAAGAGCAAGCAAAGGTAAGGTCTGGATGGTTGGAAAAAATGGTGTTAGTGTTCCTGACGTACCTAGCTGCGGTGAATGTGGTGCTCCAGAGAGGCTGTGCTCTGAAAGGAGGGAGGCTGCAGTCCCGTGTATACCTGTGAAGCTGCCTCATATTCCCACTGAGCTGGGAATGGTATGGCTCACAGTCTTGCAGCTGGGAATGTCACTTGGCTCCGGAGTTGACGGCTGTAGCTATGTGGTTTTCATCATTTTTGGTATTGGTTTTGAGCCATTTACATACCAAATCGTAAAGAATATCAGTGCTTTCCACGTTGCCCTCTGTGGATTATCAATTGTCAGTAAGGCTTTAGTAAATGATTCCCAGAAAAGTATACTTTCATTTAATTTATTAAGAGAGTAAAGAAACTAATTTTGAAATGGATCATAGTCTAGAAAGTTTGGCAGACACTGTTGTCTGTGTTATTGCAACTGCTGCTCACCTGCAGTTCCCCTTTCATCGTTTAAAGACAGTGCTTCTGTCTCTAACTCATCAAGAGGCCAGAGTAATGGCTGCTGGTGCTGTTTGCTCAGACACTGATAGTCAGAGATTTGCTGGTTCATGTAGGAGGTTGAAGCAAGACAGGCCTGTCTTTGAAATGTGTAGGTGGCTTCTGTAGGATTATTTAACTTGGAGTCAAATATGTAATGTGGAACCTTCAGCAGCTGAAGTCTGTTCGTGTACCTCAGTCATGACAGGGGAGATGATTCCATTAAATGATGAAGCCTGATTAAGGAAACCAGTCTCTCCCTTGCTGCTTGTCTCATCTTTTGTTCGTGGTTGGTATTGTGTTGGTATTCCTTACCCAGAGAGAAAATAAACTGTGTGGACAAAATGAGTGTTAATATGTAATGTTAAGTGTCCTTTATGAGAAATATATGTTGGTTCACAGAGTGTCGTTTGGTAGTCAGTTGGTAGATTACTGTGGTCTGTTTGTCTTGTTTCAGTGGGAGGGAAAGGAGCATGTAGGTTTCTCACAAATTATTTGGTACTATGTTGTCAGCAATTGTGAAAGTGTAATCACATTCTTTATGATTATATATTATGTGGATGTGGGAAGAGTGGTTAGAAGTCAAACTGAGGAGTTCAATTTAAACTTTAGGAAGAATATGAATATGATGCAACATGCTGTATTTTAAAAAACAAAGGTCAGAATCATAACATATTGGTGTTTAATGTGGTTGTTTTCTTCAGTTTAATTGACTGGAACAATCCTGCTATCATCAACAAAATGTATAAAGTGTATCTTGGGGATATACCACTGAAAACCAAGGAGGTAAGATGTGCCTTCATAGTTGGCTATTTCCTTAATTGTTGAAGAAGTAATTTTAGTTGCCTTATTTTATTTGAAAACATACATATATTTCTTAAATCTGTCATTTCCTTTGATCTGTGCTTTCACTGAACATTTATGCTATTTGAATAATTTTTTTCTCTGTCCCAGTGTGTTCTGATTTGCAGCAGAAAGTAATTTAGCTAACTTAAATGTACTGGTGTCCAAAGATGCACTACTTCATCTCTGTTTCTGACAGGGATCTGTTCTGAAGCCGGAAATGAAACGAGAGTCAGTCAGCACCCGTGTTAAGTTAAAGATAGTTCCTCATCTTTTGCGATCCCGGCAAGCTGCAGAAATGTTCCCGGCTAACATTCAGGTATTGCTTATGTTCCAAAGCTACTCCTCCTAGTGAGTTTGGTAATTCAGTTCCTCCAGTACTAAGAGGAGAGAAGCATTGTTGTTGATGGCAGTGTTAAAGGATAGGGGGAATTAGAAAACGTTTGAAAGTGAAGCCAGACACACTCTGATCTGCTGCTTCTTCTTTCTGGTCAGGTGGTATATGATGGACTCTTCGGTGCAAACACAAATGCAAAACTCAGAAGTCTGTCATTGCAATTTGTGCATCATATTTGTATCATGTAAGTAGTTCAGAGAACACAATGTTTTTTAGATCTTTGCCTAGAAACCACTCTGTTCAATAAAGATGTAACTGACCTAATGAGTACTAAAGCTCAGAGAAAGCAGGGTTTTTTTTATTTAATCCTGAAAGCTCAGTGTGTCTGTGCTTGCACACAATAAGTCGTAATTTCTCAGCTTAATACAGTCAAGAAGAAGTGATACTAGAGAAGATACTTTTAAGGGATGCCAAAGATAATGTTTTGTTGGTTTCTCTAATTGCAGTTGTCCAGAGAGTAAAATAAAGCCATTAGGTCCAATGCTTTTAAATGGACTTACAAAGCTGATCAATGAATACAAAGAGGTAAGATGAGAAGTTCTTAACTTAATTCTTCATATGAATACAAGCAAAAAGTAAATACCTTTATGACGGAAACTGATTAATTTTTTTTGGTGTTTGCTTGAGATGGCTGCCAGAGGATACATTTTAAGCATTTTTGTTGTAAGAGAAGCAAGTATTTTAAAACGCTATATAGCAAAACTGTTTTATTTGTTCAGCACCTCTGTAGATAGGTGCTTGGGCACCAATTGCAAAATTTCATTAAATAATAGTGTTAGTAAAATAAAGGAGGAGGCCGAAGTAGTATCTAGCTGCTCTTAGTCTGGAGCACAGAGGGACCTCAACTCTGTGTGTCTATCCCATTGTGTATAGGCATCTCTATAGGCCTGCTTGTAATACGTTCAATCCTATCTAGCTTGGGGATGATATTACTGTGGGAGGGGTGTTACAAACAGAACTGCAAATGTCAGTCTGGCCTGATGAGGTGTTTCCAGTGCCATTTCAAAAGTCAAATTCCCCATGATACTCCTACATGTACTTTAGAATGGGCTGATGTTGCAGATTACCTCTTCTGCAGCTTTGAACTTCTTGCTGCTTCATTTGAACTGTTGAATGTGATGTTCTGGCCTGAGTAGGCATTTGAATGCATGGGACTCGGCTGCCATTGGGAAGAGAATGAAAAAGGAGGAAGTAAGCCCATATACGTAAATGGGCTGTATTGGTCATCCACAGGACCCATTGTGCGAACAGTTTCCTTTAAGCTGCTGTTTAGAGCTAGTGAAAGGTTTTTGTCCCTCTGCAACAACTTCATATACTCACTGAATCTGCTTATCTGTCTCTCTTAAAATAAAATGTGATTGATTAGCTGAGACCAGAAGAGAGACTTACATTTTGCCACCATTTGCAATTTCTCTGTTTCTTGGACAGAAATGTGTTCCCTTTGTTCTAGATAATGCTTTTATTCTTGGAGAAGAATATTTTATGTTTTAGGATTCTTTTTCCATGAAAGCCTGCTTGAGCACTTTGAAGACAGGATTTAAATCAAATGTTTATTTATAAAAGGTATACCTGTATGTATTTCTGGTTTTGCTGAATTTCATTTATTGTTTTATCATTCAAGGATTCCAAACTGCTGTCAATGGCATATTCTGCGGTTGGAAAGCTCTCCAGGTAACTGAAGCGCCATTTAAGCAAAGCGACACAGAATAATTTTTCCAGAGTAATCAGTTAATTTATCAGCAGCAAGCTTTATGCCACCTGCCAATTTTGCAGTTGAGTGCATGGTGCAGAGAAAAGCGTTCTTCTTGTGAGAACTCCAGAGATGTAAAAAGAAATATGTTTTTAGCTGATAGCTTCTCTAGCAGTGATTAATGGCAACTGAATAATTATGCACGGAATTTGAGAAGTGGTTCCACATTCTGGATTGCCAGAAATATAAATTTAAGGAAAATACAGCAAGGACCAGTAGGCATGAAGCTAGGCAAATGGTATGTTCAGTCATGTGCTGGTGATCTAAGTGGTTGTCTGTAAAATGTCTTGCTTTCCAAACTCTATTAAGGGAGGGAGAATGTGCTGCTTTATGGTGGATATGGTTAAGATAGGGCAAACTTCTTTTGCTGGCTCTGATTGTTTGACAGTTAAAATTTGGAATGAGTCGATGACCAATGAAATGTGAAGCATTTCAATTTAAAAAACCCTTAATGAAGCTTAATGAATTAAAATATCTTGTTTCAGCCGAATGCCTCAGCTCTTTACCAAGGATATAGCACTGGTACAGCAGTTTTTTGAAGCCTTATGCAAGGTGGGTGCTGATGTGGTTTTGGGAAATCATTAATGTTTTTTGTTGATTCTGCTTAATTCTTGACACTGCGCTCTGTAAAGTGAAAACTCTTGGTTTTGTACTGCAGGAAGATGCTGATACTAGGCTTGCCATTCAAGAGGCATTGTCTATGATGGTTGGAGCATACAGTAACTTGGAAGGAGCCCAGCGTACCCTGATGGAAGCTCTTGTAGCTTCTTATTTAATAAAGGTATTTTCAGTGGAGTCAAAATTACATACTGTAGAAAAAGAGCTATTAATTGTTTTCCCATCTCCTGACACTTCCTGTTAGATACTTCTGGAGCATGTCTTCCTTTTCTTACTGAATGTATTGGTCTGTCTGGGAGAAGGCAGGGTGTGTATGCTCAGATAAAACATTTTTAACATGGCGTCAAGGAAGATGATGCTGCAGTTCTTTATTTGTGTTCTGTTCAGCAAAGAAACAAATCCATTGTAATTGCGCTGTATGTTTCTCATAGTCTCCTTAGAAAACTCTAGAGAAGTAGATGTTTCAGGGACAGCATGTTCTGAAATGCTTTGGGACATTGAGAGTTTGGTAGAAAAGATCATTCACTGCTAAATGGGATGTCAGTGGGCTGTGTAAAATCTGACATAAGGCAGCTGTGAACCTCTCCAGGAGCTCAGCCTTGAGACACTAGTCTAGACTAAACCACACTTCACTGACTCTCATACTTTCTGAGTAGCTTGGTTGTGTTCAGAAGTCTGGATTTCCAGAGAGAGTGAGTTTTGTATACTCCATGTTTGCATGGGTACCCAGGCTGACTCTGGAGGTGTATTTCTAGTTTAAGATAATTTTCATGCTGATAACTCTTTTGCTCAAGGGATCTAGATCTCCAGGCAATACCTGTTTGAGACTCTCTGTACCTTACAGACAGAATGACTGTCTTAAGCTGATGTTTCTTTCCCACCTCTGGCTATGCTGCTCCTAAGTGTAGCTCTGTTTTCTGTGGCTAGATGATATATGTCAATTTCATTTCAAAACTGCCTGGATGGAGCAGTTCAGTTGTTCAGGAATTAGTATGATTCCCCAAAGTGCACATGTATCTAATTAAAAATTTAATTCCCCACTTGTGTATGTATGAGAAGTTAGCTTTTCTTTGCCCTCTCTCCTGTCATATGAAGAGTAAGCATGAATAGTGTCTCAAAATGTCTAAACTTTTTGAATCCTGTTGGTACCAGAGGACAAAGCAGATGACTGATGATGTGCAAGTGGTGAGTGCAAGTCATTACTGCTGTAATTTAAACCTCAACCATATATTTGTGTGTTTTCCCTTTAAGCCTGAAGTTCAAGTACGTCAAGTGGCGGTAAAATTCGCTAGCACAGTGTTCCCTCCAGATCATATCCCTTCCAGATACTTACTCCTGTTAGCTGCAGGAGACCCGTAAGTTGTTTTCCTTTATAAGTTACTTTCATATATACATATATATATGTACACGCGTGCACATATATATATGCACACACACACGTGTATATTTGCATTCAGTATATATTTGGATTAAATATGAATGCTTGTATATATATTTGTGTGTATGTAAGTTTACACATAAATAACTCAAAATCAAATACGGTGATTTGGAAATTAAACTTTAGATAGGGACATTCTTAACCATTCTGTGGAGAACTGTTACTGTACTCAGTGATAGTGTTTGGATTGTTTTACTTGTTTCAGGTGAACTGCTGTCTCTAAAGCACTTTATATTAATGATCATTTGCAATTGCAAAATAAAAATGCATTAAATCACTTTTACAGTGTCTAGAAATTATTTTTTCTTGGCAAATTCTATCAGTCTGTTTTTAGCTTGTATTTGCAGAGAGTTGAGCATGCACTTGTGAGATTTGCCACTCTCTGCTGAGGAGCAGCTGGCTCATTAAATTACAGTAATCATTTCATTTGCAGTTTTCTGTTACTGCAGTGTAAGTGATGGGGGTTTTTTCCGACTTACTTTAATTAATCAATTTTTGATGTGAGTAGCTATTGTGTAACTAAGGAAAGCTAAACAGATCAGTTACAACAACCAGCTCTGTCATTGCACTGTCAGCACTGTTTCAGGAGTAGTTATCTACTGTTAAGTAGACGATGATAAATTTGGTAGGTGGCAGCTGAAGCTTGATTATAGGAAGTCATAGAGAGGAGTAGCAGATAGGAAAACATGGATGTGGGAACCAGGAACTGGTGGTGAACACTAGAAGAATGTAAGAGAAGCAGAAGTGAGCTCATCCAGACAGTTTTGCAAAGGGCACTCAGTGCTATCCTTTTTTCCTTCCCGTCTCTAAAATAAACAAATCATTAAAAGTTATAATGTGAGGTTTTTTTCTCCCTTGCTTTTCAAAAAAACCCCCCACATCTCATTTAAGAACTGTTGTCTCTCCCTCACCTTCCCAACATGTCTTACTGCTCATTAAAGGCCATTTGTTCTGTGTAAGTAATGTCTCTTTCTCATCTTTTCTTCTGAAAGGCGGGAGGAGGTACATGGAGAAGCCCAGCGGGTACTGAGAACGTTTTCTGGAAAAAGTGAAAAGGAGAGTTCTGGGAAGCAGATGCCTTCCTTCCCTGAAATGGTCCATTACATTCAAGACAAGGTACAGTGCTACTGTCACAGTAAATGACAGATGCCTGGTGCTCAGGCGGGTAATAAGTCGTCTTGCCTTCCCCATGTCTGTCTCCCACAGCTGCCCCAAGGAACAAAGTAGTGAAAATCAGGATGAGGACCACACATAGTATTGCATTGCCAAGATTACCGCTTGTCATTGCTTTCTGCTGGCAGTAATTGCAAGAGATTCAAGTGCTAAGTAGCGAGGCAAATCTTTTAACAAAGGGAATGTTTTGCTTTCTTGCAGTTAGTGCAGATGATATGTGGAACGAGGAATCCAGTGTTCAAGGCTGATAATTCAGCATGTTTCACCAACACAGTTCCTGAAGGTCAGGAAGAGTATATTCTGTTTGGCCCAGTGAAAAATGATGTACATAAACAAAAAAAAAAGATCCTAGGCTAGGAAAGGAGATAATGGAATAAGTGAAGAAGTCTGATTTGTTGACTTAAAGGTTTAGTTTTTCATCTTCATTGCAATTTGTGGACATAATGGCCATGTAAACAGCCTTTCATGAGTTTAGTGGAATGATATGCCAAAAACTGCCACTCAGTTTACTCGCGACTGTTTGCACTGACAACTCATCTGGAGAAGTGGTAAAATATAGTCTGTTACACACTTCTGTGTATAGTAGCTATATGAGGCTTATGAGCTATAAAGGAGATGTGGAGAGTCACTGACAATATTTTTTGCTGTGATAGTCTGCTTTTTAAAAAGATACCAGGAGTATTTAATGTTGAAGCACATCTGGTTTTGCAAGAGATCTGTGAGAGCAGAGCTCTTACACCTGAGAGATTTCTTGTGTAATGTGTGCTTTGCTCGTGTTGTACTCTGCTGATGTACTCTGATAGTACTCTGAAGTATTTGAAGTTCTATAAGAATTTGCTTTTTGTCCAGAATCCTGGTTATTTAAATAGATACAAAAAAATTAAGAAATCAGGATTGAGTTTTAGATAACACTCTTTAATGCTGTCACCTTGTAGGTAATTTTAAAATTTTCTTTAACATTTGTAATGTCACTAAATAACTGTGGATCAGTGTAGTTTAATCACTACTGAGAAAAGCAAGAGTCCCTCACTCATGGGGGAATTAAAAATTTTTTTCGAGTACTTTTCAGATCTTCCTTACGTGTCCTGAAGGTGTATTTAAAAACCCTGGAGACGTATTTATTTGTTTAGTTATCTCAAAGTGTAAATTTTCAGGTACAAACAATAATCTGTGACTTTTGGAGCTGTTTGAGAAGTCTGTATGCATTGCTCGACACAGCTGGCTGAGATGTAAAATGACTGCATGATGTAGCATGATCCTTCTCTCTTACTGCAAGAAAATATATGTGAAAGAGTAGGACCCAATCTGCTGGGAATTGCTGGGAAACCATTCTTCAAGGGCATCACCATCTGTTCACTAAACCAGGTTTTCTTTAATAATTCTGGATGTCATTGAAATTAGTGCTGCGAAAGATCACAGTGCTTAAGGGAAGTGAGGATCTGTTGCCTTCTGCAACTGTCTTGTGTGTTCACTCAATTACAAGGCTGCTCAGCTGAATCGAGCCCTACCACTGGTGTGCATGTTGCCTGTTTAATATGTACATGCTTTTTTTCTCTGCAACATTTGCAGTGGGTATTACTGAAAACCTCCTGTTTGAATGTTTTTCTGCTGGAATATTCCTGCTTGTCAACATTTACATGGAAAGGAGTCACTCGCTGCTGCTGCCTTCCACATAGCAGGTAGAGAGACTCCCTCTGAGTCTCTCTCATTCTGAGAGACTCCCTGAGCTTGGCTGGCACAGCACAGAGCATCCACTGCCCAGTACTGTGGAAGCCTGGCTGCTCTGCAGCCTCTCCAGGCAGAGCTGCCATCTTAAAGCTTTCTGGCTGCCTGTCAGTGGGGAACCTCAGCGTTTGGAAGTTTATGAGGTACCTTGCTTTTAAATTCTAAAGCGCTTCTTTGTTTCCTGAAAGGAAAAAAGAATGTTGTACTCCTTCAGCCTCCCCTACTATTCCCTCTCATGCATTCAGAGTTTCTACTTTCTGAGTTGTAAAGTAGATCGACCTGACTATGACCAAGTGCACTGTACCCTTTTTGTTACAGAGCTGTTACACATTTTCACTTGCTAAATAGAGAATTAACACAGTCACATCAGCAAAATTTCATTGACCTTTCCAACATCTCTGCTGTTATGGGTCTGAATGTTCCGCTGTTAATATACTCTGTTGTTTAGGCCTCTCACCGGATGAAAACACCAGCTAAGTATATGACTGGAACTGCAGCGTTGCCTTTTAATCCTGCCACATTTGCAGAGGTAATTGTCTGGATTTACTTCCTCAGATGTGTGTACCATTATTTATTTAGAGGACAGTGTAAGAAGCTAACAGCTACCATAAATCACCCTACATTCTAAAACTCTTTTGAACAGATGTTGGGATTAGCTGTCCATCCTTTGTCCTTAAACATTAGTCTGAACATGATTTTCATGGAGGGGTTGGGAGAAATGTTCCCGGGAGGGTTGCTCCACTGCTTTCTGCAGCATGCTTAATGTAAGAGCATGTCAAAGGCAGAAACTGGCAGTTTTGTGCAGAGGTCTCATTATGCTCCTTGAGGCTGTTCTTTACCTAACAGAATCCCAGGCTTCAGTGATCTGTGGACACAAACTCAGATGGGAAGTGGGATCTGTATTAGAGTATGTTGGGTTGCATTTGTACGCATGCGAAATTGGTATAGGGTACAGGCTGAACTGCCTGCCAGGAGATTGCATCAGCTGATATTTAACCGCAAGTCTGCATATGATTTTATCTTTAGAGAGTGATGTAGGGTTGTCTGCTTACACAGGCGTATTGCAGAAACTGGTCCTAGGATTTGTTACACTTTTTATTTGTTCCTGTTTCTATACTGACTCTTCTGTCTAGATTAAAGAAAAAACTGTCTACTTTTGATTACATTGAATACAGCATATTCCCTACTCTTTTGTCTCTTGCATGGTTTTTCAGGTGCTCATGCACTCAGTATCCTGTGTTTTTATCTTCTCTACTTAGATAGTTCTGTATCTGCGGATGTGTCTTGCTCACAGTGCTGGTGTGGTGCCAACCTCACAGAGCTTGGCAGATATGCAAGATCATGCTCCAGCCATTGGACATTACATAAGAAACCTCATGTCTGGCAACCACATATCTTTCTCTTCCTCCTCCTCCTCCTCCTCCTCCTCTTCAAAAAATGCGGAAACCAACCCTGTACACATATATATTGGCCTTCTTCAGCAGCTGTTAGCTGGTGTTGGAGGTAAGAAGCTGTGTGCAACAGCATTCTGAAGAAATGAATGTCTTCTCTTACTAGAAATGAGTTGCCTAGTGCTTTGAGCTTGGCTTCACCAATGGCAGAGTTGAAAAATGCACTACATACTATTTAGTCTAATCTTGTTTTCTTCTGTGCTGTTGTGTAGGTGGTAGAAAGCAGGGCTGTAAAATTGCAGCATGAGTTGGCACAAGAGTGTGAAATTGTGAAGCCGTTGCATATAACAGCTTCCTCACTAGTGAATGCTGTGTCTTCCTCACTTTCATAATAGTCTGTCTGCCACAACTGTAGTTGAAAATACTTGAATGCGTTTAGAACAAGTTGCTAATGGAGTGTTTGCTTTTATTAGTTTTCCTAATATGTCTGAGAAATACTATACCCTGTTCTGTATTGTTGTTATCCGTAGTGAATTAAAAATAAATGCCTGAAATGCCTGATACTTCTCTACCTCTTTTTATCACTGAATGTTGTAAATACTGGAGTTGTTTAATAACCTGGTTCTTTAATTATTGTTTAGGTTTGCCAGTCATGTATTGTCTTCTAGAAGTTGTTTCAGTGTGTCCAGAAAAACTAGCCACTAGATTTGTAGACAAAATGGATTGGATTAAGGTATAGTGAAAACCCTTTATTTGGTGATTTTTTTTTTTTTTTTTTTTTTTTTTTTTTTTAAAATTAGCCCCAGACCAAAAAAACCCCATACACTGGAGTCTGCTTGGGAATAAGCCAAAGAGAATTCTGCTTTCCCTAGATTCTTTTCTCAGGCAGCTCTCTGCTTTTTCATGATTTACCTCAAACATCCAGGATTTTTGAAGGTGTTACAATTTGCCATTGTTTTCACTGGGGCATTCTGGCAGAAACAAATACTTGTTCCAGGTAAAAAGAAAACAGAATGTGTTCTGATAGTTTCTCCTGATGATATCTGTGCTGCATTGTACTCTATGCAGTTTATCTCTTCTTGTTTACGTGCAGGTATGAACCGTACAGGAGAGTACTTAAAAACATTCCCTTTTTCAGTATTCCTCACCATTTGTAGAAAACCTTTCTTTGCCTCTGGCCTGGTGTCTATTTGCAAAATTAAGCTTCTAGGGGTGGTTGTTGATAGTACTGAGTTTGAGAAGTACTGTTGTAAATCATCCTGTGTGTGTTTTTGCCTTGCCAACTGAAATGAACAGGGTTTGTTAGAAGTCAGCTATGTGATCTGATACTAGTTTGAAGTTGAAGTTGGTGTTACGTTTCATGAGCCTGACAGGTCATTTCTTGTTTGCTTGGCTCATTTTGTTTTCTTTGTGGTTGCCCAAGGCAGAGATTTGGTTATGAATTTTCATGGGAGTGTACTGCATTATACATCAAATTACTGGTAGAGATAAGATTATATTGTAACAAACTACCCGAGGCTTCCCAAATTCAACTTTTTAACAATTTATTGAGACAGTACAAGATCTCAGACACAAAGTGGATAATTTTGCATTGAGAACTGTGATTTCCTGGACACTTTTTTTTTTGTCATGGTTGAATTTAAATGGTTAACCCTCTTGAAGGTTTTTTTTTCCCCCTTTGATTAATAAGAAGGATATGGAAGCCTCCAGCAGCTCAGGGAAAATAGTGGTTTAGAGTGTCGGGTTTTTTAGCACAGTATGAATGCAAAACCTGGAGGGTCTTAGCTGAAGACAAAATTCGGCCAGGAATTCAATGTGCGTGTTTTGGCCCAGAACGGGTGGATGTCCCTCTTATGGCTAGTGGTCTTCTTCCTCCAAAATGGAGGAAGTGTAATGAGTGCTGACTGTGTAATGAATGCTTTGCTGAACTAAGGACTTTGTTTCTTATTAAGTGATAATGCTGTTGGTTTAAGGAGTGGTTTCTGAATTAAGAATTATTTATGTATGTCCATGACAATTGTCTTTGTATATTGAAGCTCTTTATGAACAGTTTGGGTAAGAACCTGCTTCAATATTTCATGGTTTGCTTTTTTTAAAACTCCTACAGAGCCTGATGAACACTAACAAAGAAGAAATGCGTGAGCTTGCAGCCCTGTTTTATTCTGTAGTATTGTCTACCATGTCTGGAGATGAGCTTAGGGCCTCCTTGGAGCAGCTGATCAAGATGACAAAAGACAACCATGTAACTACCTTCCTTTGTCTGCTTGTTTTCTTCTCATGTTATGTAACTGATAAGATATTTGAATCTCACAGTGTGTTCAGGATGTATTAGTCTTAATCTGGGTGTAAAATTAACTAGCTGACTTCCACTTGGATGGTGAGAAGGGATTTTTGTTGCAGGTGAGTGCAACAGATTTTTAAATAAATTAATCCCTAAAACTGTTGTTAAGGCCACTAGGATGGTTTCCTGGAGGCACATCCCAGGCAAAGCACTGTCATGTATTTATCCAGTTGTAGCCAGCTAAATAGCCACATCCCATTGAGCGGTAATGGATCACACTACCTACCTCAAACAATTTACCAATTCCTTATTCTTGAGCACCCACAGATACCCACAGAATAAAGAAGATGTTTAGCTTGTTAAATGTTTAACTCCTCCCTTCCTGAGCCACAGCTGCCTGCCGGGTCCTCAATGCCTCAGGGTCTTGTGCTGCATGAGGGCTGTGCCTCGTTCCCTCTCACCTACATGGACTGCTCAGCAGCCCTCCACAGCTGTGTCTCTACATGATGGGTTTGCCAGCCTTCCCTCCTCCAGCAGCTCCTTCCCCTTCCCATTATCCTTATTTCTCCGTTTTGCCACTGCAAGTATGGAAAAGGAGTCCTGAAAACAGCTATGTCAGGTTTCTGTGGTGGTGTGTCTTGAATCCTGCTAGGGAGAGAAAGGAGTAGCATTTTTAGGTCCTATTTCCCCAAAATGGTTTTATATCAGTCTTCATGAAGAACTTAATGGGCCACCATTTTACATTGCAGGTAACAGGCTGACAAGAAGTGCTGATTGCTTTATGTTGTAGTTAACAAACATGATTTATTTTGAATCTGCGAAAGTTCTGCCAGTGAGCCAAAACCATGTCATTGCTCAGTTTTGTGTAGGGCACAGCTCCTGCAATCATGAAGCCAGCACAGACAGGTCCCAGCCCCCCACTGCTGCTTTCAGCCCCATTCACCCATGAAGCTGTGGTTGAAGTTTCACAGAACCTGCCCAAGAATAGTAATATGAATTATGAAAGCAAGAAAACCCAGAGTGTTACCATGCCTTTGTGAGTCTGAGTCAGGTAGATCTCTGACTAGTCGCTACTGTACAAAACCGGGTGAATCTGTACAGCTTGGGGCGGTGGCAATCGTAGTGGCTCAGTAAGGACTGCATTGTGAATGGATAGCTAAAGTGGAGAGAGGGGAAGGATCCATCTTCTGCTGGCTTTTCTACAGTGAAACCACATCAAGGAATGGTACCTGGTGGCTAAGCTAGGTGGAGGATCCCATTCTGGTAGCACAGTTGCAACTTTTTGTAGTCTTGTGATAAAAACCAAGAGATATGTACTAATCCAAGCTGAAGCCCCTGTACCTTTACCTTTTTTTTTTGAGTTAGGTAGCATTTGAGTCTCACAGCCTTGTTTCTGCACAAAATCCTCGTGCTGGAATTCTCCTGTGGGAATGAACATGGTCATTAAATAGTTTCAGTGCCAAATCAGCATTGGAGAAATCGGTGTTCTTTATATTTAATTGTAATAATTAGGTTTCACCATTTGTGGGTTGCCAAACTGTGTAGAGACATTTCCTTCAGTATAGGCCAGGCATGTTCTCATTCTTAGCAATGCAGATCTAGAGCAATACCCTCTACTGCTTTTTACCCAAGAGTACATTTTATCCTCTTAGTCTGAGTATGTCCAGTTTTTAAGTAGAGACAATGTAGTTTTGGTTTTGGGGTTTTTTTTTTGCCTAGCTACCAAAGGGTAGCTTTAGGAATGTGAGTGCTGGTGATAAATTCTTGATATGTGCTCCAAAACCTCTTTCAAGTTTTGTTAATTAATCTTAAAGAACTCCATTCATCAGAGAGCACTAGCAAGATCAAACTCCCTGTTGTTCTGTTATGTGTTAGAGCTCTGCATTCTTCAGGGTGCCTTCTGATCTGGCTTGTCCATATGTGTTTTTAAATCAGTGCTTTGTGCAAAGTGTTACTTACTTTTTAAATGAGATTTTTTGCACTGTTGGTGTTGTCTGTAGAGCCCGGAGGTCCAACATGGATCCTTGTTGGCTTTGGGATTTACAGTAGGAAGGTACTTGGCCAAAGGGAAAATCAGAACAATGGAGCTACATGACATAGAACAGCCAAACACTGCAGTCATGCCGGAACAAGAACAACTTATAAAGTCGACAACAGAGACAATAGGTAACTTCCTGCGTAAGACTTTGCTGCATGTTACAGTTGTTTTTTTCAATCAACCGCGGGCTGAGGATTTTTCTGAGATACTCAGCCGATACATAAGATAGTGTAATCTTGAGTTCTATTTTTGTGATAGAATTTACAGCCTGTAAGATTGTAATCTGATAAGAGGTATGGACATTTCAACAAAACTTTAGGTGGATTTTGTAACTTACATACCAACACAGCACAACTACGAGTGGTGTCACTGCCTGGATTCCTCTCAATGTCTCCTTTCACTTTGATTTTTTTCTAGCATAACACTTCCTACCAGCTATAGAGGAGATAAATGCTTTGCTTCTTGCATGGGTAAAAAACAAGTGCCTGTGCACTGGTAAACAATAATAATATAGAATTTGAATAATCCTGTTTTGCTTTTTCCTGTAGGTTCTTTTCTGGACAGCAGCTCTCCCTTCCTCATGGTGGCTGCTTGTACGGCTCTGGGGGAGATTGGCAGGAATGGCCCCTTGCCAATCCCCAATGAAGGAACGGGATTTACAAAACTGCAGCTTGTTGAGAGTTTATTGGCCCGAATCCCTTCCAGCAAGGAAACAAATAAGGCAAGATTTTTGTAGTGTTATGATTCCAGTTAGTTTCTTGAATAGTCGCTAGATGTATGTATTACCTGCCAAACTGAGCCTCGTTTTTTAAAGGAATTAGGCTTTTTGTTGGCTTTAGTGAGTTCGTGAGGTTCAGGGTTTTTCTGATATTGTCTAGCACTCTTGCTTTCTGTCGTCATAAGTAGTGGCTTAAGGAATGAAAATATGAATGGTCATAATTTTAATTTAAGAAAAATGGGAGTATCTTCTTTTACCTGCAAATAATCCTCAAAGGTAACAGGACATTTGTTGTGATCTGTTTTAGAAAAGAGGTGCACTGATTCATGTAATAAGCCACTTGCATGTCTAACTTCTAGTACCTTAAGCAAAACTTCAGCAAGGGTAAGAAATAAAAAGTGCATCTTCTGGACTTACGGGAAGATTATATGATGGAGTTTGGGTTTTGTGGTTTTTTTTTTGTATTTAAGATGAAGGAACGAGCGATACAAACATTAGGTTACTTCCCAGTGGGAGATGAAGATTTTCCCCACCAGAAGCTACTGCTGCAGGGCTTAATGGATTCTGTGGAGGTGAGACACTATCAGTCTATTATCCTTTATACTACAGTCAGTATTTCTAGTTGGATGCTTTCTATGTACTCTAGAGCTAGGTTTACAAGGGGAATTGTCTTTCTGTAATAGTGCCTCTGAGTTTTTTAAAACTGCCTTGAGATAGAAAGCAGAGGTAGACTTCGGGCTGGTAAAATGTTCTATGCCACAATTTAAAAACGTGCTAGTCCAGGTCTCTACTGCTGTCTGAGACAAACATTCGTTCCCCAACAGGAGGATTATAGATTTTTTTTTTTTTGCACACTGTGTATATAAGATCTTAAGAGTTCATAGTAATGAAGCTGTAGGCCTGTAGTTTGACCTTCAAAAGTACCCTGAAAGTAGGTAATAGAAATACACCTTCTTTTTCATCTGAACTATATCAGCTAATAAAACTCACTTGAATTAGAAGTTTATAGGAATATATGTATCTCTTGTCCATCTAAATGCATTGTTGTAGTTCACTGCATTCTTTCACAGTAATTCAGAGCTTCTATACGTATTGCAATATGCCAGATAACAAAATTGAATAAAAGGAGGTTTTTTAGTGTTTTTCATTTGCAGCTTGTTTTACCTTTCTTTTTTGCTGATAGTAACATAGGATTCTGCATTGTAGAAGCAGCTGTTGAGTATCAGACAGGCATGCTTTGCTGAGTCCTCCAATCTGATGTGATCAAACAAGCAAGAATCATAGAATTATAGAATGGTTTGGGTTGGAAGGGACTTCAAAGATGATTTAGTTCCAACCCCTCTGCTGTGGGCAGGGACACTTCTCACTAGACCTGGTGGCCCATCCAACCTAACCTTGAACACTGCCAGGGTTGGGGCATCCACAACTTCTATGGGCGACCTCTTCCAGTGCCTCACCACCTTCACAGTAAAGAATTTCTTCTTAATATCTCATCTAAACTTGCTCTCAGTTTGAAGCCATTAGCCACTTGTCCTATCACTATGCTTAGAACACTAAGAATATTTTGTACCCAAACATCAAAAGATGTTTCAGAGTGCAGTGTGACTGCATGGGGACATTACAACTTTCTTTATAAAAGGTGTACTTGGAAAAAAAAAAAAGTTATCTTAGATTGCAGGAAGCTCAGGGCTTAATTCTCCAAGTGCCTGAGCATTTTGTGCTTCTAGACCATAAGGACAATCTAGAAGGTACTCAGCAGGTATGGAAATCAGTTCTTAGAACTCAAGATTCATCATAAGTAATGATGAATCACTAGCAGCCTCATTCTAACTGTGTTTTATTTTCGTTCTGTCTATCCAGTTCTTTCCTTTCACCAAGTTGAACTTCTGCAGAGACTAGTGAATACTTTGTAGAAGGTGTGGTTTAAAAAAAGTGTGGAAATTTTAGTTTTTATCATTTAATTTGGAGGGTTTAACATTGCCTCATTTTCCACCAACTTCAGTGGGTCTGAGGTCCCACATAGTCTGAGAACCTCACCAGAAGAGGGATCTTACTGCAAATTGGTGCTGAACATTGGAGCTATGAAAGAGACTATGGATTTGTGGATTAAGTGCCAGAAACTTTTGGGGTGTGTTTAGTTAGTACTGTTAGTGATGCTCTGATGTGTTTTTCAGGCCAAACAAATAGAGCTGCAGTTCACTGTTGGTGAAGCTATTACCACTGCTGCTGTTGGAACCAGCTCGGTGGCTGCACGGGATGCATGGACCGTGACAGAGGAGGAATATATCCCTCCTTCAGGTAGGCCTTCCTAATGTAGCGGCTGGGTTGGGAAACATCTGAATTAACACTGGGCTCCATAAATTCATGTCTGTGGTGTTTGATTCTTAACAGGACACACAAGAGATGTTTTGTGGTTTTGATTACATAGAGGTTGTTTTACTTTTTCATGTCCGTCTGCTCACAGGGCAGAAAACTTTATTTCATGGGCTGTTTAAATAGCTTCTTACGTAATTCATTGCCACTTGACTCTGTATTTGTTTGGTTTTTTCTTCTTTGTTTGCCATGTTGAGTTAGTTTTGGGTTTTAACAAACCTTTTAAAATAACATTTTGAAGCCTGAACTGGAAAATAGGGTTATAAAATTAAACTGCAAGTGTTTTCCAACAACTTCAAGTGATGCAATTAAGTGACATTTACATGGAGTAAATGCAGAAATTCTATTTAAGGACTAAGAATCTGTATCCATCTGTACCCATACGACAAAATGGTAGCTTCAAATCAGGCAACCGTAAGTATCAGCCTCAGACATACAAACATATGTTTTAATTTTGTGAGAGTGGTCTTAGATGTCTAGTGTACACGAAGCTGAGCATGTTGCATGTGGTAGAAACTGAACTCTGCCGTTGCTCCAGAAATTTTAGTCCTAACGAAAAAAAGGTAGTGCCCTGAGTCTTAGGCAATGGGAATGGTACCTCTTCTTGGCCACAGACTCTGAGACATGTGCATGAAGGGTTAGCAGGACTCATTATTTCTGTTATTTATTCTACTGTTATTACTTTCCCAGTGACTCCAGTGACTTCCTAAATAAGCAGAGATTAAGGTGTCACCTGATTACTCTTGGGTTTATTAGGTTTTTCATTATTTTAACATTAAAATGTGGATGACTCTAAAAGCTCCCCTCCTCCACCTTTATTTCTTTCATGTAGATTTGAAAGTGAATGATGTGGTTCCCTGGGTCCTAGACCTTATTTTGAACAAGCACATCATCAGTCCCAACCCACATGTTAGGCAGGCAGCTTGCATCTGGCTTCTGTCATTGGTGAAGAAGCTGAGCACCCACAAAGCAATTAAGGTAAGAAATATGCCTTTTCCTAACACTGGCTCCTTGTCCCTGTTTTTGCTCCTCACCTTGTTTCTGTCCCTTCCTTCCCCTTCACTTCCATTGCCTCTTTTCTGCTTGTGCTGGTGCGGTCCTTATTGAGGTCTTTTTGAGACATGGCTTATCTTTTGTTTCAAGAGAAACAGACTATCTGGCAGATAAACAAGGGTTTTGTCATCTTTGTAAACATCTGACTTGCATCCAAGTCAGAGTAAGCTCAGTGTAAATAGCTTTTGTAAGATGAAGGAAGTAGCAGTACATTTTCCCTGTATAGTATCTGTATAGTTTTTAGGATTTATATTTGGAAAATATTAAAAGGAGGTCTAAGGGGGGAAGAAGGGTGAGAACTGAACTCATTTGTTTCACAGTGTTTGTCACAACTTTGGTACCTAGGAGCAGTTATGATATGCTTCATGTACGGCATATTTTTGGTACACTTTGAAAACCTTATATTTAAGGTGCCTGTCTGTAATAAGAGAAGGTGAAAAGTCCTATACAAGAACTTAATATAACACTCCCAACCAAAATGTCCTCTCTCTGCATAGAGGTACTGCATACTGTGATGGGACCAGGTAACAGCTTACATATAAAACCTTGCCGCATATTGCACTCATCTAAACAGTGCACCTTGTAAGGAGGTGTCAAAACCCACCAGTTTGGGGATGAAGAAAGCCCCGTTTGGCTGCAGGCCAGATTTATGATGCATTGCTGCCTTGTATTAAACAAGGCAAATCAAATATGTGGCTCACTAACGGCATCTTAGGTGAACATGGTGTGCTGGACAATTAACTGTTATCTTCTGTGCATGCCAGTCAGGCTGCTGTTTGTGTCTCTGGAAAGAAGGGCGGTTCTTGTCATTGGTATAGTTCAAATAGGCAACTCCATTGATACAGTAGCCTCTGTTTATCTGTTTGAAACTTGCCTGGAGACCAGACAAAGGATCCAAAATAATGTCCTTTTTCTCATGTTACAGTCTCATCTCAAGGATATTCAAAGTGCGTTTGTTTCAATTCTGTCAGATAGCGATGGTAAGTACTATCCCATCTATATTGTGTCTTTTGGTGGGCATTCAACAGACTGGAGGGAATCTTGGAACAGGCAGAACAGCCAGCTTGGAACAGTCAACTACACTCTGTCAATCAGCATTAAAAGATGACTCTAGAAACTCCCATTTCTTACTTTAATAGGAATGATTTCTTTTCTAGGCATCACATGCAGAGATGAGAAGTACAGCTTTTTTGTGCATTTTGCTAAAAAGCACTCTGCATTTGCCCTTTCAGATTGTAATAACAGAAGCTGTTCAGTGGTGCTACTTCTGCTCTGGTTTTGGGCATATCACAGAGTCCTGCATGGACAGGAACTCTGAGACCTCTTCAGGCTAGCACATTTTGGCTTACAGCTCTACCCATGCCAGCTAGTGGAAAGAGTGGCATCCAGCAGCCTGTGCTAAGCTCAGTTGAAGAGAGTATTATCCCGAACAGTGCTGGATTTCAGGTGCCACCAGCTTCTCAGAATACCTGTGGCTCTTGGAACTCTCCCTGCTGTTTCAAAACTTGCAGTAACAATATTTATGTGAAGATGTCACCTAATTTGATGGGTTTTATGCCTTCAGAACAAATTTGCTGCTTCAGAATGTAAAGTTTGTGTCTTGACAGATTAGATTTGCACTAAAATGGGGAGCGGTGCATTGCAGCACAGAACCCTGTTTGTTACTTCCTAATTTTGGTTGAATCTTGCTTTGGAAATTTGTGTAGTGCTTAGTTATGTGCCTATCTTGAATTTTACTTCATAAAATCTTTTGCAGAGCTTAGTCAAGATGTTGCTTCAAAAGGTCTTGGGCTGATATATGAACTAGGAAGTGAACAGGATCAGCAAGAGCTAGTCACTACACTCGTTGATACCCTTATGACTGGGAAAAGGTACAGTGGACTCAGAACAGAGTGACAGAGTACTCTGAGTCATGTGTCTGATGGGAACAAAAGTGTGCCTCTTTTTTGTGTGGAAAGAGATGTTCTGGGGCCAAGGGCAAGCCAGTATCCATTCCCAGAGTGTCAAACTGAGACATTTCTTAATTCAACTTAGAATATTTTGTGACTGAAGTTGTTCTGGTTTTGTTCCATTCAACAAAGCTTCAGAGTAATGTGTCAGTCCTGATTCAAGCAGTTCAAATGAGTTGGGATTTGATTATATTTCCTACTTGCTGCACTGTGTAATTGCAGAGTACAATGACCACTTGCAGCAACTCTGCACATTGTGAATTTTACGGAAGTGGGGACTTGCTTGTGCCTGAAAAGTTCCTTTTGCTGAGGAAGTGTTGTTAATGGTTGCTTGTCAGCTTTAGTGTGAAAAATACTGGTCTTACAAGACTCATGGCTAGAGGTTACTTCAGTCAGTGCTGGAAACGCTCTTTAATAACCTATTCCTGTCAAACCTGGTGTGAGTTTGGCCACTGAATGATAAAAACCTAGGCTTGGAGTGTAGGGATTCAGTGGTGGTAAGCAGGAAGAAATAAGAAGAATGGAAATGGTATTTTTTCATTTTGAAGTAGAGATTTGCTGTCTGTTATATGGCTTGTATCTGGGCAGAACTAAAAAGCCATTATTCAGTATTTTGATTTTCTACCTTCTGACTGCACAGCAAAACTCATTTGCTGCAATGTCTCCTTAACATTACACATGATACAGTCTAATGAGATTTCTTGCAGTGTAGGTAGCTTTGCACACCTGTATATTTTTAGTGGGATTGGAACTGAAAAAAAAGTGAAAGTTACTGAGTTAATAAAGAAAAAAAAATTACTTGTTCTGTAGTATGCAGTCTATTCAAGCATAGAGTTTGGTTAAAGCTGATTCTGGACCTCCTTTCTATCAGAGCCAAACATGAGATGACTGGAGAAACTGTGGTGTTCCAAGGAGGTCTGAGTAAAACGCCAGATGGGTAAGTTTACTGACAGTCTCAATAATAGAGACACAGTCAGTGCTGAAATAGTATTCCCTTACTTACTAAGCTGCTTTCTGAGTTTTTTGTTCCTTCTTGTTCTCTAAGTTACCCTAACTATTTCTTTGTGATACAGATAGGCTACTTACCTTTCTTTATGTGCTTTAGGCTGTGAATTGAAAATAGCTTTAGGTATTGTAGCATTTGTGTACCTAAAAATAGTAACACTGATTTGCTTTCTGCTTTTCAAAGTCAAGGTCTTTCAACCTACAAGGAGCTTTGTTCACTGGCTAGTGACCTCAATCAGCCAGATCTGGTGTACAAATTCATGAATCTGGCCAACCATCATGCCATGTGGAATTCTCGGAAGGTAATTCTCTGCTTTCATACAACTTCCATTCCCACTGTGAACTCTGGAAAGAAAATTATATTTCTCTAGCTCTGCTTCTATCTTTTATGGATAACTGGATGTGGAGGACATTGATGCTTTGGTGTCAGTCCAAGGCAAATTTAGCAGCCTGAAAAAAAGGTTAGGATTGCTTGAAATTATTTCAACAAAACATTTGTATCTGAAGTGTTCATATAAGCCTGCATTCCCTTCTGAATCAACTGAGATCATTGTATTTTTTTGAGTGTGCTTAGAAAGACAAGTCTTAATGTGTTGAAACAGGGATAGTATTTTCAAAATTGAATGCATTTTCAAATGCCAAAGAAAGTGACCTTTGTTACTGAAGAGGCAGAATAAAAAGTAATCAGCAACAAGTTGCTAAAAAGCACTGTTGTCAAAGGTATCCCTTTTTAACTCAAGTTTTGATATTTTTAAGGAGCTTGGGCCTTTAGCAGAGCCAAAATACTATTGGATCCACTTTCAGCTGAAAAAAGGAGCATCATAAGTTGGAAGATTTAAGTGTCCTATTCAGAACTTTAATGTGGGGACTCTTAAAACTGGCTTTTGGAAGCATGGAAGAACTTGTTTTGTGTCTCTGACAACACCACTTAGTGCAAAAACAAGCCCCACTTCAACTTGCCTTCAGAGTTTGACAAGTCAGCACATCTCTCAAGACTTCCCTCTTTGCACTGAGACTTCAAAAACACAGAAGCATAGTTAGGTTCCTGACCCTTGTGAAATTTCACCAGCCAGGATGAGCCTAGAAAATCCACTCAGAAAGTGTGGGTTGAGCTTTGGCATTTGAAGAATTTGCAGAATCTTTTAAGTTGAAGGGACATCGGGAAGTCTGTGCTCTAAACCCCCACAAGAGTTAGACAGAGCTCACTGCTCAGGGCCTTGCAGGCAGTGCCTACCTTTTCCTTACACTTTGTGCAGCTTCTTGCTCGTCACAACAGTGGTCCTAACTGCGAATGTGTCTTCATTGCTCTTGCTTTCCTAGATTATTCCAAACAACACATTGTGTCCTGTGAAGTCCCTAGTGTGGGGTTTTGAGTGGCCACTTTTGACACTGCAGGTCATGAAACTTGAAGGCATTAGAGGCAGTCACTGCACTGCCTTTGTTGAATAATTTCTTACTGGGCTATGCTGCGAAATCCCATGGCACTTCACAGGCAGGCATCAGTTCCACTGTATTAGGGTTGATAGTGGAACTGACAGTATTGGAAAAAGAAAAGATTACAGAAGAATACTTAAGTTTAAAGTAAATATGGACAGATGCAAAATTATAATCCTCAGAAATTTCAGGTTTTAGAGCTAAAGTGGAGTTACTTTATTGCTAGTTTTTCAGTTCCTAAGTTATTCTAATTCTTCTAAATGCAGCAGAGTTGTAAGGAAGCAGTGGCCCACCCTCACCAGTTTTGCCAAGAAAGAATCTCTTTTGGAAGAACGTATTTAAATCTTCATCGTTTTAACTCACCAGTACCACTTCTGCAAATTAGGTCAATCAGTATAATAAAGGTTGGAGAGAAGAAAGTTTTGAAGTAGTATGTTGTCTGTTGAGTGTGATTGTATGCTTGAGATCACTGTGGTACTGTAGCACTGGGGATGGGCTAATTCTAGTACCATTCTAGTCCTTTTGATTTGATCTAAATGTAAACTGTGTCAGGCAGTTTTGCCCCTATCTGTGCTGTGCCCAGGAGCAATAACTGAGTGAGTGAGAAGTGTTTCAACAAATACGATTTTGTCATTATTTCAGGGAGCAGCTTTTGGTTTCAATGTGATAGCTGCCAAGGCTGGAGAGCAGCTGGCTCCATTTTTGCCACAGCTTCTTCCCCGGCTCTACCGTTACCAGTTTGACCCCAACCTGGGCATTCGACAGGCAATGACCAGCATTTGGAATGCTTTGGTCACCGACAAGTCGATGGTGAGTGACCAGCAAAGTGCAGGAGGTTTTCTGCCAGCCAGCAGTGTATCAGAAACCCTCATGGGACAGGTACATTTTGTGAAAGGAGGGGCTGTGTGGAAAGGGGTGAGGTACTGTCCTGGAAAGGAGGTGTTTGAATCCGTGGATGAGCTGGAGCTTGCACAGAGGTTTTGCACTGTCTCTCGTATGTGAAAGGATATTGCAGACCTTGTTTGTGCAGCCAGTGTTAAAATTTATGGTTTACTTAAAATGGTCCCTTTCCACACTTTGATATTGCTTCGATACTGCTTATGAGAAGCACTTCAGGAATCCTTATGGCCTAAGATGCCTTCCTAAAGCAAGAGCATCTAAATATAGTTCCTCAGTTCTTGAGTGGGAGCAAGCCTGTGGAAGGAGGCTATTCCATCAATTCGAGGAGAACTCTTCTCAGGTGTATGTCAAGAATAAGTGATTTTCATAAGACGCCCTTGCTCTGGTTGTGCAGGGCCTGGAACTGGGTTTGCAAATCTGTTCTTCTAGCAAAGCTGATCTTAGTATGAAGTCGTTCACTCCAAGCCCTCATCAAAGCACAACTGCTTCTCGAGTAAATACGTTTGGTGTTGCATTTTAACTGTTCAGTTGATAAAGGCCTTAGGGGACTTTTCTTGTGTCTTTCACAACGTTAAGCACTCAAGCAGTGCAGAGAAAGGCGTGTCTAAAACACAGTCAGAGAAAGTTTGCACAGCGCTGGCAAGGATTACTTCATCTGATGTGGCTGAAAGCAGGTTGTATTGTCCAAAAGGGCTCTTTTTTTTTTTTTACAGAGTATAGGACAAGGATGTCAAGTCTTGCTTGTTTCATGATTTTTCCTTTTTTAATAATAGGTCGATAAGTACATGAAGGAAATTCTTGAGGATTTGATCAGTAACCTAACGAGCAGTCTTTGGAGGATCAGGGAATCCAGGTACTGCTAGGAAAAGTATTAGATTTATCTTTGAACTTGGTTCTTTTCTCTTCTTCATCATAAACTTGTTACCCTGAAGAAGTAGAGAGGGGAAAGAGTACATGTCCTTTCATCAGGATAGAGCCCAGCCTTGTATCCTGCCCTTGGAAGTATAATACAATCTTGAAGCTGTTTGCCTGAAATTTTTTATTGCATGTAGCTGCTTACTAAACAACATTCTCTGAAGAATGAGTTCTCTGGTTACTAGTTCTTGCCTGTCCTCAGATCTGAAATATTGCTTTCTCTTAGAAAACCTTGTCAATCTGACAGTTATGTACTTGGCAGCACGATGCCATTTTTAATAAACTGGTTTTTGTTTTTAATGGTTAGCAGCTATGCTGTATTGAAAACATCCACCTTAGTTTCAGTTCCAGACTTTATACCATTTTGATTTCTTCTTATTCAATACTTAAAAAAAAGACTAAAACAGCTTTGTAATGGAATGTTTGCAATAGCAATTTTCACCACAGCAGCCTTTCTCACTTGCTGTCAGCTGTTTCAGGTTTTACCTGAATGACTGAGAATTTTTTTCTCTGCTAAAGGATATGTTCTTATGACAGACTAGATTTAGGGTTTGCGGAAAACAAGGAATGTGAAACAGTTGCAATTTGTTTTGAACCCTTTATTTATATTTATAAACATACCTGTGTTTATAAACATATATATATATATATTTATAGAAACATACCTATATCAAGTAAGAACGCTGTGTGAAAGAAATAAAATTCCCTGTTTGCAGCTGTCTGGCACTAAATGACTTACTAAGAGGAAGACCTTTGGATGACATTATAGACAAGCTTCCAGAGATCTGGGAAGTCCTATTCAGAGTGCAAGATGACATTAAGGTAATGGAACTGAGAATTGAACAGTAATCTTCAACAAACAGTACACTGATCAAGCTCTGAGCTGTTTAGAGATTCTCTGACAAGTCAACTTGAAGCCAGTGGGAGTTTTGAGTATGAAGCAGACTAGAAATTCATGCTCCTTGCAAGTAAAATTTCTGTGCCACCTTGAAAATTCTGGGTGTTTGAAGTGTTGGTTTTCATTCCTGCTGTGCTATTATTGATGATTTAAGATATTTCCTGGATATTAAAGAATCCCTGAGTAGTTGCTTAACTGTTGAATATAGAAACATTTATTTTGGGCTGCTTGTGTGCTGAAATGACTTGCATATATGAAGTCAGAGTCTTCAGGTCCTTCCATGTTTGAGCTCTTTTAATGTATTGGTTATACCAGATACTCAGATGGACCAAAGCCAGAATTTCTTTTAAAGATGTTATAATACTTTCTTTTTAAAATATTAATACACTGTATTAAGTATTAGCTATGAAGATAGCCTTGTCAGTTCTAGTGTTAATGCTTATCAATTAATATGAATCATTCTAAAAGAAATAAAAACAGCAGCAATGATTGTTGACTTCTTTTTTAGGAGACTGTGCGAAAGGCAGCAGAACTAGCCCTAAAAACTTTAAGCAAGGTAAAACTCTAATTTTGTCATATGCACATGTAAACAAGATGTGGTTTTGATGTGGTCCGGAGTGACCGTAGACTGTGTTTACCATAGATTGTTGTCTTAAAAGGATCTCTAGTGTAAGATGCAGTTGTGAAAAACTGAACAGCCCTCCAGAAAGCAATCATAATAAGCGTCATCACATACTCTTCCGTACTTGTATTGATGCTGGTGAAGTCTTACTGCTTGAGGATAATGCGATGTTAAGTTCTATACAAGCAAATGAAGGATATAATGAACTGGGGTTTTCTTCCTCTGATGTTGTTTTTTCCTCACTTGGGGGTGGAATTTAAGTAAACTTATTTAACTTCAAGAGTTTACCAAGGGTGACAGATCTAGTTGACCAAGCCCGGTGGTACCTCACTGGTATGAAACAGAGTAATTGCGTATGGATGTTTAACAGCTTTGTTTTTTTAACAGAGTTAACAGCTCTGATGCTGTTACTAACAAGGTGTTTTGGGTGTAGTACACGTATCACTTGGTATTTTGTTTGGTAACCCACTAAAAAAGTCACATTGGTAGCAGTGGATCTGAAGTGCTGTTTGAAATCACAGTCTTCACAATGCATTACATTTCAATGCTGCAAGTGAGGATCAGGTCCCAAAATGTCGGTACAAAATGTTGTCGTGATTGTGGAATCTGTTCTCATCTGGGACTTGCTGCTCTGCTGCACGGAATGGTTGAAGCCCTGTGGCTGAGATAGGCTGTCCTACAGCTGAGAGGCCGTTTGGTTTGTCTCTTCATCCAGATTCAGGTCAAGGCCTGCTACGCTCTGAATTTGCCTTTTCTGGAAGTTGACTGTAGTTGGAAACCCTTTTAGGGATGAGTCTTGGGGCTTAAGTACGTTGTGGAGAGAAGAGTGAAAGTGTAACAGAGCCTGGGCTTTGCTGTGAGCAGTTTCTCTAGTTGCTGTTGGCTTCCTCTGTCTGAAGGAGAAGGTGCTTTAATGTAATCTGAGGGGGAGCTTTGTACATGTTTGCAGCACTGATTCTCACTTGTCCCCAGGTCTGTGTGAAAATGTGTGATCCCTCTAAAGGAGCAGCAGGTCAGAAGACAATAGCTGTGTTGCTCCCCTGCCTCCTAGACAAAGGAATAGTAAGCACAGTTGCTGAAGTCCGATCTCTCAGGTTAGTTTTGCATCATGTAAGTTCCCTGGGGGTCAGGTCATGAGATGTCCCGAAGAGACCAAGCTTACTCACCTGAGTTGCAGAATGTTCTTAGTGTTGGAAGTGACAAGTTGACCCCCAAAAGTTTTCCTTCTGAGTCCTTTCTTCACAGAGTTTAAACAGCAGCCCTGAGAACTCTGCCTGTCTTTTGGGAGTATCTGGCCTCTCTGCAAATGCCCCGATTGAATTCCCAGCAGGAAGTTTTTTCCTCCGTGTACAGTTGGCAAACTGATCTGCAAGCAGTGTGCCTTGTTAAGGCTGTCCTTCAGGGCTGGCATATCTGTTCTGCTTACCAACAAAAAGTCCCATGGTAGTTCTTCTAACAGCCATGTCTGATTTCACAACTGGTTGTGAGTATTGGCAGTTCACGTCCCAGATGTGACTGCATTTGGTCACACTGTTGAAATATATTTTAAGTCTTGTAACAGTTCAATGTCCCTTGATGTGTAGGGACTTTATATGCTTGTCAATTCGTAACCTCGTTTATTCTTTCATTTGATTGAAGGACAGAAAAACTGGAAAATTCAGACTTGGAGTGTAGCTAGCTGGTCTTTGCAAAAATCATTATTAGGAAGGTTAGAAGACTTCTAACAAATGATAGTGAATATTTCTTGAACTTTTTCCATCCCTTTTGAAGATACGAAAAACCTTTGTGAAAATGCAGCATGAGAGATGTGATCAGTCTGAAACTGACAAGCAGGATTTGAATAGATCATTGTAACTTGTCTTTTCTTGGGCAGAGACAGTGGATGTCTCTGGGTGACTTTGCCCAGTGCTTCGTTAAAACACGAGGGTGTCTTATTTCTTTCCACATCTGTCTGTACTAGTGCCTCTTCGCCCATTCCCTTTTGTCATACCCAGGCCAAAGGAAACAGTCTCTGATCAAAGTATAACATAATATCACTTGGAAGTTCAGGGCTAGGGTATGGTTTTTCTTAAGCAAAAAAATACACATAGTTTTGTTTGAAGGAAGATTTATATTGGTATATCTGGATTACAGTAGACCAGAGAGGCTTTTCAGATTAGTCTGTGTGTATCTCTGTTGACCTTGCCTTTGATCGTTCTACAGCATTAACACTCTGGTGAAGATCAGTAAAAGTGCTGGGTCTATGCTGAAACCTCATGCACCAAAACTTATCCCAGCCCTGTTGGAATCCTTGAGTGTGCTGGAACCTCAAGTCCTCAATTATCTGAGTCTTTCTGCAACAGATCAAGAGAAAGTAAGTGCAGCTATAATGGAAAATAATCAACAGAACAGAGATAATAAAGTTTTAATCTTCATTCAGTGAACAGAAAAATACAGATTTGGCTGAAAGGTGTTCAAAATGCAAAGACAAATAGCTAATACGTTACTAAAAGGTTTGGTTACAGAATGTGGTTGGAACAATATGGGAGTTTTTTTTAAGGATTGGGATTATTTTTATTCCCTAGACCACTGTATGTTTATGAAAGTGAAGAGTAATCTTAGCAAGAACTGTCATTAAATGTCACTGCTGTTTTTCCTGAGGGGTTAACTTCAGGACTTCATGTAACTTTTATTGGAAGGTGTGCCATAGCACTATGGGTTGGAGGTGGATGTTTTCAGCACTGTGTCCTTTAAGTGTTGTCAAAGAACCATATTAATCAGTCGTAGTCTTCTGGGAAAGTGATTGAAACCCACTGATCAGAAGCAAAGCTAGCTAATTTCATGGTGGGAGGGAAGAGGATCAAACTTAGCCCTTTGCAGATGAGAAAGGAGTGAACAATGTTAACAGTTCAGAGTGGGATTTTCTCTCTTCCCCCCCACTTCGTTTTCCTTCCCTCTAGAGAATCCGTCTGCCTGTGAAAGGGCAACATTCATATTCTGTAGCCATAATTGCTTTCTCTGTGCATCTGAAATGGATTTTAGTGTGAGGTAGTGAGTTACAGCTGATGTTGCCCTTGCTACTGTTTGGAGTCTTTTCCTGGTTTTTGTTTTTTTTTATTTTAGACTGCAATGGATACTGCCAGACTTAGTGCTGTCAAGTCATCTCCCATGATGGAAACCATTAACATGGTAAGTATTTATTTCAGAAGGGTTCCAGTGTAAGGTATATTGTAGGAGAAGAACAGGAATTGAAATGGAAGTTTTACAGAATATCTCTTCAGGGTTAATTTTATTATCACATCTCTATGTGGCTGTCTGTCCACTTTCTTTTTCCTGTATGGACTTCCCATTGTGCCACCAGGACTTGCCCCTCAGATCTGTTGTGAATAGCCTTGGCTCCATTTGGAGTCGAATGGATTGTTTCTTTATCTGAAGACCTGCCTGCTTTGATGAAGAGGACATCCTTCAAGTGCTTTTCTTTGGGTGGAAGCTCACCTGCTGCTGGGTTATGCTAGCTAGCATTTCTCTTCATCTGTGTCCCACAGCTCCAAAATCAGCTTCTCACCTGGGCCTTCAGCAGATGATAGTCATTGTTTGTAAGGCACAAATGCTGTCCAGCCAGTGGTGCCTTAGATATTCCTACCTGGACCTCGCCCATAGTTTTGTGGTGGAAGTATTTAGAGAAAATGCTGATATCACTGAACGCACTGTCAGCAAGTGGTGTTTGGCAGTTTGCTGCTGCTGGAAGAGGAGTTGCTGATGCCCAGATGCTGTGCTGTAGGATCTGTCTTGGCAGAGCTCCCTGCCCTCTGTGAGAACCTGTCCCTTCCCAAAAAAGGCTCCTCTTTTCTGCTCAGGCATTGCACGCAGCCAGGGGCATGTGAGCAGGTAGAGGATGTGAAGGCTGAGCAAGTTTTAGGGGAGATGTAGCCACCAGAGCGATTTATTGGTTCCTCTACTTATGGAAAAATAGCAACAGCAAGCACTCCTGTACATAACAGCGTGTGGAGTTGAGTTTTGTGTAAAGTGATTGGGAATTAAAAGCTCCTTGTAAAAGTGTACTTATTGCAACCCCACAGGCTGCAGCACCTGCTGCTGTCCCTCCTCCAGGCTGTGCGTCTACCCTGCCAGCCCTGGAGGGGCAGTTGTGATGCTCTGATCATTGATTTGGATTTCCTAGGGGAGGGGAGAGATAGTAATGGCTTCCCTGGAGTATTGTGAAGATGTCCTGGCTTATGACCAATCTTCTCTATATTCTGGGACTGGCTGGGAGATTATATGGATTATTTCCTTCACCATACCAGTGCTGGAGGGGGAAGTAATAGTTGATCTGAATTTTGGAGCTCAGAAGTAGTTACCTTCATTTAGTATGTGATCCTTGAATTTGGTAGAGAATGGATCTTGCCTCTGCAGACAGTGTGTTACACAGAGTGTTGGTAATATGAGGCTTTCTGTTTGGCCCAGTGGCATTGTAGGCATAGCAGATTAAAAACTATACTCATAACATCCTTCTTGTACCTTTGTCATTTATACCACTTGTTTGTCTTGACCTATTTAAAAACTGTCTAGACTGGCTTCATTTCTTTGTCTAGTTTGGATATGTTACTCCTTCCTGGTTTCAGAGAGTTGGGGAAATGTTGGGTTTTGTCCTAAGGATACGCACACCTTTGCATCTTGTTCTCTTTGCAAAAGAGTTCTTGCTAGTGTGTCACTTTCAGGCTTTCTGAAGAGTTGGAGTGCAGGAGTACATAATTTCCAGAAAATCATAGTTTTAGCAGTGTCAGCTCAGCAGAGAAGAGAATCCGTATGTGGTGGAAGCCACTTTGTGTTGGCTTTTTCTCATCATGCTGCAAACTCTGATGATTCAGCTGAGGACCAGCCTGCAGTGCTGAGACAGCTTCAGCTGGAAGTGCACCAACCTAAGTCTGCTGCCATTACCTTTCTTTTTTCTGTTTTTGTTCTTTTTTTTTTCTGTCTCCCTGTCCTTTGCCTCTCTCTAGAGCTTGCAGTATTTGGATGTGTCCGTCCTTGGTGAGTTGGTCCCTCGGCTGTGTGAGCTGATCAAAAGTGGAGTAGGCCTTGGCACAAAGGTACGTGTGGTTTTAATACTTCTTTTGGAAATGAAGAAGAGAATACAGAGCAATGTCAGTGTAAATATGTTTCTTTTGACTATGTCTTTTAAAGCAACAGCTTGGTTTCATACATACTGGAGTCATTTTACATCTGAGTCCCAACCCACTACATCACTTTTCTGAATGTGTGCTGCCCTAGCCTCCTCTGGGCTACATGGCTGCCATGCTCAGAGACACTTGAGTGTGGAAGGTTGTCTTTGCTTGCTGTAAATCTTCCAGGATCATCTATTCTGAGTATGGGTCCTTTTCCACTTCCTAATTCAATTCTTGTTCATTTTTTGCAAACTGTTTTACTACTTTTACCATTGGCCCTTGGCTTATCAGAATGGAGGCTGAGTGAGTCTAGATTGTATCTTACAAGTGCAGGTAGCACCATAGCAAATATTAAGAGTAATAACCAGGGGCAAACACTGTTTTATCTTACTTTTGTTTTCCCATGCAATCTTCCAGGGAGGCTGTGCCAGTGTAATTGTGTCATTAACCACACAGTGCCCTCAAGACTTAACACCTTATTCAGGTACAGTTTGTTTCTGGTGTCAGGTTTTAAAGGTGCTTTTTGTTGCTGTGATGTTTCTTCCCTTGATTTTAGCACAAGAATGATCTTTACATGTGTATTTTTATCAGAGAACTGTTTGAAGTTACCTTTTTCATTTGAGACTGGCATGCTTGGAGTAGGTCCTGGTGAGGTACTAACATCCCCAAGTTGGAAGAGGTAGAGGAAGGAGTTGAGGGAATTCACTACTAGCCAGCAGGAATAGGCAAAAATATCTCGTGACTTTCTTGGAGTAGTCTAACAATGCCTGGGTTAGTGCAACACTGTCAATAAGCACTTGTTCCTTCAATTTCAGCTATGGGATGACCATAAACAGGGACTTCACTTCATTGGGTCTCCTCTGATGGTAGAAAGAACTTCAACTTTCTGTTGAAAAATAGAAGTAAAGCTGGAAGCATGATCAGCTGGGCTGCTCACATGTAGGAACATTATCAGTCAGGGTGTGCAAAACACTACCGCTAGTTTAAACATAAGGACCAGACAGACCTGTAACCCCACAAACGCACAACAAGGATAAATGCATAAATTCAGGCAGTCTAATGAAATGCAGGGTATTGTAATTCTTGCCATGGCAATAAAACATGATACTTCTGATAAAGCAAAGTCTTTTCCAACAGGCAAACTTATGAGCGCTTTACTTAGTGGCCTGACTGATCGCAACAGCGTGGTACAGAAGTCTTTTGCCTTTGCTATGGGGCATCTAGTCAGGGTGAGTTGGGCTTTAGGTTTTATTTTCCTTTTTTGTAGGTGGTCTTTTTTTGAAGTGTTTGAGTAATTTGACTCTCTTCCCTGCTACAGACTTCCCGGGACAGTAGCACTGAGAAGCTGCTGCACAAACTCAGCAGCTGGTACATGGAGAAGGAAGGTATGTTGCTTTTGGGGTATTCACTTACAGAATACAATGCAGAAAAAGTTCTTGCTGATAGCAAAAGCTAGTAAAGAAACATTTCTATATTGTGATGCTTGGTATCACTGGCTGAATGATTCCTATACATTGTTACACAATACCGTTCATTACTCTGCCTCCCAAGAGGTAGACCAAGCAGTTAGAAGGATAGTCCTGCTTCCCAGTCATAACGTGCTTGTTTTGCTCCTTCAGAGCCAGTTTACAGGGCAGGCTGTGCTTTAACTGTGCATGCTATGGGACGCTATAGCCCAGATGTACTGAAGAACCATGCCAAGCATGTGCTGCCGTTGGCTTTTCTTGGAATGCATGAGGTTCCTGAAGAAGAGAAGGGAGAGAAGGAGAATTCTACTCTGTGGACTGAAGTTTGGCAGGAAAATGTACCTGGTATGTTGTGTTGAGAATAGTAAAGCTTTCTGGGAAATACGGGACAAGAAATAGCATGCTTGCTGGAATTCCATTTTGAAAATAAAGAATTCTCATGGTAAGAGATATGGGAAACTTGTTTCCGTTTTCTTCCTTGCTGAATATTTCTTGTATGAAGGTTAGCTTCTCTGGCTCTATAAAATAATTATAGCAGCATTGATCACAAGGATGGACAGGCACAGTCAGAAGTATTTTAAGATTGTGAGACAATGAATGCCACTGTAATACAGCCCTGATGGTGGTACAGATAACTAAATGTCTAGATAACTAGACATTTTTGGAAATTTTGATGCCAGCCTTTAGGGGCTGCTGCACAGTCCAAAGTTATAGGGGACTTTGGCCTTTGTCTCCGATTGGAGGTCTCTGTGGTAAAACTTGCGGTTTCAATGAATGAATCTGTGCTATAGAAGGGCTGTTGTGTCTATAGAGGAAGACCTGGCTGCATTATGGTATTTTTTTGCTGACACTTTCAGATTTCGGATCTGGTTCCTCAGTCACCAGATTACTTTTCTGGAGTCTGAGAAAGGAGCTGAAAAAGGTTTTCTAGTGACCTGTTCTTGAAGGGGAAAAAAAAAAAGGCATTGTATTCCTTAGAAAGAGGCCAACATAGTGTCTGGTGTCTGCCATATAGGAGGACCGAAATGAGTTCTGTGTCTAAATACACAACGAAGACTTTGTTTGAAAGACCCTAGAAAAGAACCCATCTTCAACAGGGCTGGGAGGAATTCTTCACCTCTTTGCCTGAAGTAGGCCTTCTAGTGTCTCATGGCCAGAAATCCCAATAGATCTGTAACTGGTTGTTTGGTTTTGTTTTTTGCAGGGTAGGGTTGAACTTGTTTGTTTGTGGTGTTTTTTGTTGTGGGTTTTTTTTTTTAATAAGATCAACTTTTTGTTTGTTTTGTGACAAAATTACAATTTTCTTACATTTGACGTGCAGGTACTCAGGGTGGGATCAGACTGTATTTGCAGGAGTTGATAACCATCACCCAGAAGGCTCTGCAGTCCCAGTCCTGGAAGATGAAAGCCCAGGGAGCAGCTGCCATGGCATCAATTGCCAAACAGACAGGCTCCCTTGTACCGCCACATCTGGGAATGGTGCTCTCTGCACTGCTGCAAGGCCTGCCGGGGAGAACCTGGACTGGGAAGGTAAAGAGGGAATTGTCACCTCATGAATTGCTGTGAGCTCGGCAGCATGCAGCCCTTGAGCCAGGAAATGCAATGTTCTGTGCTACAGAGCAGGACGTGTAAGAACTCTGACATAGTGATTCTGCCTTTGCCCTGCGTTTAGCAGATACAGAAATGACAAGGAAGATAAGTAGGTGAAGTTCAGATTGCTTTAGGAGTTGGGTTCCCACTTAGCCTAATTCTGCTGTACCATTTCTAGCCTTGAGGCGGTGCTCAGAGTAGCATGTGCTCAGAGTTGTTGCAAGGCCCCTTTCTGCTGCCAGTTCAGTGGAAATTGAAAGCTAAGTCTTCTACAGCTGGAGTGGCAGGAGACAGACAGACATAGCTTCTCCAAACTGGTGTCAAAGGCAGGTTTCCCCACTACCCCTTGCAGGAGAGTACGAGGTTTGCCCTGTACAGCAGGACTGCTGTTTGGCTGTGTGGCATTTCTCAGTGATGTCTCTTTTACTCATTGCAGGAGGAGCTGTTAAAGGCCATTGCCAGTGTTGTCTCTGCATGCAGGTAAGTGCCTTGAATGAGGTGGTACCCTCAGGATCTGGGATCTCAAAAGGCAGGTTGTTACACAGGGTTATTGCCTGTAGGGTACTAAGGAGATTCTAGAAAGTTTGTGATCACCATCCTGATCTCCCATCAGCATGTGAGGGTTCAAGTGATGCTTCAGAGAGACCTGCAGAAGTAAATGGTCGATTTAGGGAGGAGGAGGAGGATCTTGAGAGGCCACAATTGCTAAGAGGAAAGCAGAGACTAAGGGGGAAGATGGACACTTAAAAGGGAAAAGAGAGGAAGAGGCAGAAGAGCAGTGAGGGAGCAAGTGCCTTGGAAGCATATGAGAAAAGAGGAAAATGAAACGGAGAACAGAAAAAGAGTGAGGAAGAGCACTACAGTATAACTTCTGTTACAATTATTGGTAGGCAGTTGAGTGCCTGGACACAGGAATTAATTCCTATCTGGGAAGAGTGGTTTTTGGAAAGAGATTAACTTGCATCTGATAGTGTCCATGTACCTTGCATTTCAGTGCAGAACTGCAGAAGTCGGTGCCTGGTCAGCCCACCATCACAGATATCGTCCAGGCTCTCCTGAAAGAATGTCGTAAAGATAACCTGAAGTATAAGATAGTGGCACTGCGCTGTGCAGCTGGGGCGCTGCAGGCAACAAAGGAAGACCGGTTCCAGGAACTTGCTGATATCGTCTTTCCCATGATAAAGAAGGTGACAGTTCAGCTTCTTGAGTTTTCTCTCTTTCAAAGCAGAACACCCAAGCAGTGACAGTCCTGCTGATGCTGGCTGCATGCTAGGCTTCTGCCGAGAAGGGATGATGATGTGAGGGATTCCCCACAGTCAACCAGATCTTTGGTGGGGCTGAATACCAGACTGCTGGTGAGCCCTGAAGTGGTTGTACCTGTGCTGCCCTAATTCTGAATTAGCCCAACTGTTCTCTAGGCAGAGTCCTCCCTGTGATGTCCAGCACTACACTGCTGCCACATTAAAAGTTAATTCCTGTCTGCTTTACAGGCAGCAAAAGGCTCCTGGGAAGCTGTGCAGAGTGCTTCTGTTCAGTATCAGCAGTGCTTTGCAGCTCTGTGAGTGGGACTTGTGTAGCACAGGCAGATGTTTGGGCGCCAGGCCACAGAGCCTGCTGTGTCTTTTGCAGGCTGCCAGCAGTGCCAGAGCTGGGCAGGCTGGGCTGTGTCCCCACTGGCATGCAGGCATCACTGGGTACAAGAACTGGTGTGTGCAGCCTGCAGGGGAACACTGAGCTGCACCACCGGCTGTGCCCAGCCCGCCCTCATCCTTCCCCCATGGCCTCCACAGAATTCTCTGGAGAGCATGGGCGCCACTTTTCCAAAGCATGATGAAGAGGATGAGGACATGAGGGAGAAGGAGGTGCAGATGGAGTCCCTGATCTGTGCCTTTGAGACCCTGGGCAAAGCCTGGCCGAGGAGCCCGGAGACACAGCGTAAGTCAGCTGATGACATGCAGAACAAAGTATTTTCTCTTAAAATGAAAAGCGGGAGGAGGGTGGGCCCCGGAGATGATGCACAGAATGGGGAGGCTTTTGAGAAGATGCAGGATCTCGCTGCTGGACAGTTTGTAAGGGTCTTCAGTGAAAAAGCTGCCCCAACAGCTTTCCTGCAAAGTAATTCATCCTTAGGAAAATTCCTTTACTGTTGTCTTAAATTCACTTCACAAAAATGTTCTAAGTTTATAGACATGCGCGATGAGTGAGGTGCCTTGCCTAGTGAAAAGCAGCGTAACTTTGCTTCAAACCTGATACAAGGTGGAAAAATGGGAAATACCTGCAGAGGGGCGGGAAAAAGTTGCTTGTATTAGCATGCCAGAGTGTGTAGTGCAGGTTTAATCTTTCAGCATTGGTAATGAGTGAGTTGATGTGTAGATTTTCAGGGTCACTTGTTACAGGATGTTGACTTTGTCATATGCAGTGATTAGCTTGATGTCACTTGTTGGGGAGCACCTGGGAGATAGACCAGGAAGTGTTCCCTTCTGCCTTGCCCTGTGGGAACACAGCAACATCCTTTTTTTCCTGTAGGTTGCTATCGCCAAGAGTTTTGCAAGTTAATGTGTGACCGTCTGAAACTCAGCACATGGAAAGTGCAGCTTGGAGTGCTACAAGCCATGAATGCGTACTTTCAAGGGTAATTCTCCTTTCTGCAGTCCACTTCAGTGATTTGTCTTCTCTTTGTTGCTTGAAACTGTTTAATGAACTTGATGACACTGAATTCTCGGAGAAGTTGAGCGGTCTTCTGTCCCAGTGATGCAGGGTGTCTGTTTTTGCATTTGACAGGCTAATGCTGTTTGATGAGAAGCACTCTGACCCTGTGGCTTTGACAGAAATACTGTTGGAAACCTGTTCCTCTATCACCCATTCTTTAGGTAAATGGACTTCCCCTGGCTTGTGATTGATGATGAATTGCTTGTTAATACAGTTATCCTCTGGGGGTTTGTGATAAAGGGAATGCAGAATAAGCATAAGCTGTCAGAAGTAACATTTAGCCCTTCCTTGCACTGCATTGTGATTATTCTGAAGTTGCAGCAGCTGTTCAGGACAGAACTGTGAAGGGTGCAGTGCACAGAGAAGTGCATTCCTCTAGTGCAAGAAAGTTCTGCAAGAGGAGGGAGAGGCGGACAGCAGACTGTGCAGCCTTTCAGAACTGCAAGTCAGAAACAAGAGTAATTTTCTGTATGCAGAAGGTGGACACCACATAATCAAGCTATTCCAGATTTAATGAAACACAGGTTTTTCTCCTCCACAGTTCAGACTTCTTGGACACATATGCATAACGTATCCAAGATTATACTATCCAAGTATCCAAAAACTCCCCCAAATTTTCTTAGATAGCCAGTGCATGAAACTCCAAAGCTTTGAGGCAGTTTGTGCTCTACCTGAGCAGAGTGCACATATATAGGGAATATAAGTGCTGCCTGTGTCATGTTGACAGTCAGGCGCCTCTTCATTACCTTGGTAGTGTTCCCACTTGTCCTGTGACTGTAACAGTGCCCCAAATCTCATACCTGCATGTGGCTCTTGTTTCTGATGTGTCTAAAGACAGCACCTACTTCAATGCTAGCTACCAATTCATAGACCCCTTTGGAGAAAGTTTCTTTTAAATATCAATCCTCATGGAATAATGCCTAAAGTCCTCTCCTTAATAAGATTTTAGCTCAGACACCAAGTAACTTTTGTGACAAGTTTGTGCTTGATGGCATAGGGTTTTTGTAGCCTCACTTAATACTACTTGTTAACATTTCTATGGTCTCTAGCAAGTACAACTCACCAGAACAGTCTGTTATGCACAGAAGTTGTCTGCCATCATACTGCGGCTATGCCAGCATTTTGTTTCCTGTTGAATAAGGAACAATAGCTCTGTCGTAGTGGCAGAGGCAATGCAAAAGGTTTAGTTGATTGTCACCCTCCAGTTGGTCACGTTCTGCTGTTCAAATGTGCCTAACTGAGGAGCACTGCAGACTGACAGCACAAACTAGCTCAGTGAACTGTGCTAACAGAAATGGTCTGGAGATCACAGAGGTGACTGCTTTTTGTAAGGTTAGTGCATTTCATTCTCAATGTGGTTTTGCGTTTTCCTGTCTATTTTCTTTAAATCCCTTAGAAAACAAAAGCTACACATCCATAAGAACAGAAGCTTTGTCTGTGATACAACTGCTGCTCACCAAACTGCAAGGTGAGACTTTTTGCTTGCCACTTGGAAGAGCCACAGTTGGGTAAAGATGGCACCTGGCTGTATGGCCTGGAACTCTGGAGAAGTGGTCTTACCTTCTGCTTGCAGCACTGGGTGATGGTGGGGAAGCTGGGATGTGGAAGCTGGAGAGAGCTTGAACTAACTGGGGCTAATATCAAGGTCTGAAGTACTGTTGGATACTCCTTTGGTGAGGAAAATGTTCAGCAAGGCAGGTCTCACAGGGAGCGCACAGAACTGTCTTGTCAGAACTGTCTGTGTTATGTTCAATCTCCGTGGTGGGGGGAGCTCCTCTTAGTACAGAAGAATGATTTTTACCTTTTCAGTATCAAGTTTGTTTTCTCATTATTTTGGATTTTAGCCTTGCAAAATTGACTTCACAGGATGAGTCTTCTTAGGTCTCAAGGGCATCTGTGTCTGGAAAATTTTCTGTAGAAAATTTTTCCTTTGGATTTCTGTTTTGCATTTCACATTTCCTTTATTCTAGCAAAAATCTTATATGCCTCTTCCATGAGGCAGTTGCAACATGGGAAAAACATTCGGTTCTTGAGACCCTTGCATTCACAGGCTTAGACAATGAAGCCTGGTCTAAATAGGCACATCTCTGTGGGCAGGAGGCAGCACATGCACCCATGTCCAGTTTGAGTTCTCCTGAAAGCGCAGTATGGACTGCGAGTGAAAGGTTGAAGCAGTCACTCTTTTAGTGTTGCTTTCCCTGGGGAAAGCATTGTCCCTTTGGGTTTTTTTTCTTGGTATTCCGGTGTTCGTGTCCAATGTCTGTCTGTCTTTATCCGCACAGAAGCTCAACAGTGGGAAAGCCTGACACCAGAAAGCAGAGATGACCTCATTCGTTCGTTGTCTACGATGGCATCAGATAGCAGACCTGAACTACAAGAGAGGGCGTTTGTGTTGAAGAAGACACTTGAAAATCTCGACTAGGTTGTAAAACATAAATTTCAAAGTGCCATGTAAAACAAAAACAAGTGCAGTGGTCTGAAAACCAAGTGGGGAAATGAAAATTACTCTGTAGGATGCATCATTCCTGGCCAAAATAAAAAATGCCTTAAATTCTTTTCCCCATTAATATTATTTTTACTCTTAAGCTGATCGTTAGTTGTTTTATCAGCAAATACCTCTAACAATCTGCCCTAGAATGTTTATAAGTGTGCAACATAAAACATGCAAGGGCAAGATGCCTTTTTTTTTTTTTAATCGGCAAAAGAATGTTACTCAGACTCCCTTTGTCCTTCAAAGGAATTGTTGAAAAACCACCAGCACAGAAAGTGAAAAGCGTATTTGGTTTTCACATTTTTTGTATGTAGAGATCTGTTAACTGGTGTCTAAACAGTAGATCTTCGGGGCTCTCCAATAGTGCTGGTGTTTGTTATCTGTAGAGAACAAAATGTTACCCTTGATGAGGCCTGTGTTTAAAACTCCTGTGGCTTCCCAGAGGCAGGGTTTCACCTGACACCCCCCTCTGCTTCTGCTTGCTCCTCCCTTGCAGCCTGTTTGTGCATTTTGAAAGGCAGAGTACTGTTAACTTCGCTCCTTCCTCCTTCTCTGACCTCAGCATGGATTGACCAAGATTATGCCTTCCCAGCTGGCAACCTCGGCCTCCCAAACTTTAAATGAGAACTTTTTTCCCCGAAGGATGCACAAGAGAGCACTTTACTGAGCTGTATGGGACAAAGTTGAGCCTAGTTGGTACCCAGGTGGAACACTGCTCTTCTCAAAATTGTTTTGCATGGACACTCCTTAGCTCCAGGAAGTAAAAAAAAAAACCCTGAAAACAATCTTTTCTAGATATGTTTTTGAAGAGTGTTTGAAGTTTGAAATGACACATTTTTTAAATAGTGGTAATGTTTTATTCCCTTCCTGTTCGTAAACCTGTTCTTGCTTTGGAAACCTGTAATGATTTAGACTTGTCAATATTTGTAAGAAACTGAATCATCTGTCATTTATCAGAGCCCAAGTCATGCTGGTTTCTAGCAACTTGCACTTAAGAAGATTATATCTGCATTAACATGGGAGTAAAATTGCTATGTGGTGATGTGGCCCTGCTGCCTGTCTCCTTTTTTTTTCCCCTTCCCCAACAAAAGACAAACCTGACCACTATAGCAACAGACTTCTAATAGTGTGAAGATAGCACTGCTCCATAATCTGACCAGTATGTGTACAGCTTTTTGGGGATAAATGCTTTGCTGATGGTGAAATAAGTTCATTAGTGTAGGCAATATCATGTTCATGGCTTTCAGCACAGGAAGGCTTGTTTCTTTTCTTCCAGTCTGCAGTTCCTTTCAGATCTGCTCTGTTAGGGAGAGGATTGCTCAGATGACATCGCATTTCCTCCATGCCCATTTATTCAGACTGAAGTATGCAGTATCTATTTTCCCCTCAGGTGCCATTTCCCAGTCAGTGTTTCCTGGTAGTGGTAACAATCTTGTTTGACTTGCTCTCCATAGGGAAGAATGTAATTTGTGCGCACCTGGTAAGGGAATGTCAGGAAGAAATGGGCAGAGCTGTCCCACTGTGGCTCTCGTGTAGCAGAAACCTCAGCGAGCACTATTGCATTGTACACTAGAACTGGTCAGCGAGCAACTTCTTGGTGCTGGGAGCTGGTGCTATAATGTTTTGATTTACACCTTGTTGCAGGGAGTTGCTCTTTGTTTACGTGTAGTTTGAACTATTGAGCACAGTGTACATTTTAAAATTTTACTGGGCAAATCATTTTGCAGTATCTTTAAAATCTTGCTTATCGTGACATGTAGTGTCATGAGTGCGTTTTTTTTTTTTATTAGGTGGATATTACCAGTGATGCTTTGCTGTAGCAGTTCATTGTCTGACTTGGGTTTTTTCATATTGGTGAGTGACAGTAACAGAAAAGCAAGAGCCTCCATGTCTCTGGTAATTTGAGTTTTCACTGTGGACTGGAGTATTCAGAGGCAATGCCTAGTATGGTCAAATGACTGTACATAGAATAACTGTAATCATTGTCAATAGCAACCTGAATTTCTCTATTGGGGATTTACACTAAAGGGAAGAGCGTATTCTAGGAACTCTATAAAACAGCTGGATTAACAACTCTGTCCAAGAGTGTTAGGAAGGTTAGAGATGGTATGACACTTTCTGAATCACAAAGCAATATGTCTTTCTCGTGATTACAGAGCAGATTCAGAGCTCCTCTCTAAAGCATGTGCCTATACACAAAACCTACCTGTACAAAAGTTAATTAAATCAGAGGTTTGATTTCTACCCCCCTCGCATTTGTAAACTTGATAGGATTAAAAAAAATAAATGAATAGATGTGGCCTTCCTAGAGTTTCTCCTCTAAAAGTGATTGCACTATGTAAAACACACTGTACTTTGCCCAGCACGGGCATTTCTTGTGCTGCTGCAATGCTTTGTATACCTTGGAGTGCAGTGTGCAGACTTGACTCTAGCACTCTCATTCTGACTTACAAGCTGTTGCTTAAATGGATGTATATTGAGAAAGTTTTCTAATGTTGCAAGATCTCCATCAAATTCACTGCAATCTGTACTGTCCAAATATGTGAATGGTCTGACTGAAAGAAAACCCTCCTGCTTACCAAAAAGGTAAAATTAAATAAAAGCTGCATGACCTGTTAAGTAACTGGTAGTGTTTTTTCTACTGTGGTGAGTATTTTGTAGCATTCCCATGCTGCAGATTCAGAGTGTGCCATGCTCCGTGCTGACCTGCCTCCGCGCCCACCTGCGGGCCCCTGGTCTCAGGGAGACAAAGCGTGGCTCTGCAGCCCTGGAAGGAACTGTGTGTTTTTAAGCCCATAGCTTGGTCGCTTCCAACCAGGCAGGGTTAGGGGACACATACCTGTATTACACAGTCACATTTTTGTATGTATTTTATACATATGGAAGATGAGGGCATGAGATAAAACATTTATTGAAAAAATATTCAAGAACGTAAAATTTCCCAATTATTCCAGACACATGCACACATTTTGCCTCCAACACAATTTCAATTATATGTACGTTCCTAAATGGTATTCCGAAAGGAAGAAAAAGAAGAAAAAGACACAAATGAGGTAAGCAGGGAAGACCATGCAAATAAAAACTTCACAGATGTTGGCCACCGTCTCAAACATCATTTGGCAAGACAAATGCTGTCAGACCATACACGGGTCCTGTGCTGGGCTGAACAGAGACCTCAGCAGTGCTCTGAGACAAAGCTGGTTCTGCAGTCTGGGCATGAACCCCACAGACATGTTACTTCTGGCCAGTGAAAGCAGCAGGATACATTCAAGTAAGTTCAAAATTGAGAAAGGGTTTAATTCTGTTCAGTGAAAAATGGTGAGCAAGGCAAGCACGCACGCTGTCAGGTTGCGTAGTTACATTTGATAGCAACATCACCGCAGCAAGTTCAAAATTCGTAAAAGTAGCTTGGGTTTTTAGGTGTTAATGATTGCTCTTTAACAAACAATTGTAGTAGCTTAAAAATTAGCGTGCCACTTTTCTCTAGAATTGACAACAGGTGAGGAAGATAGATACTACACTTTGCAACAGGCCTTCTGAATGCTGCAAAACACTTGTAGTTGAATCAGATTTTCCTCACTGAAAGGCTTTACATTTACAGAGCTACTGCTTATATACATTATGTGTAAATGCTTACAGAGGGATGACAGGAATTACTTACAGCACAGCAAGAGGAATAAATTTGTCCAGCTTTGTCTCTAGTCTATTAGGAGACTGTCTCCTATGAACGTCAATTCTTAATCAAATATGGATGTGAACTAATATCCTAATCTTTTAGCTATTCTAATACAATTAAAAAATTTAAGAAGTGACAGAAAACACTTAAAAAGCTGCTACTGCACATTAAGGGCAACAGCGTTGCAGCTGTTTCCCAGCTCTGCAGGTCCTCTGTTATCCTTCCTATATACTTTATTAGCTTTCTTGGCTTTCTCGAGGGCAGGCTCAGTATTTTTGCTTTGAAGCTGATTGTATCTTGCAATAGTGGATACACCATCCACAAACCTGGTCTTGTAGAGGACGTTTGCATTGTTGAACATTCCATCCTTCAAGGACACCACAATAAACTAAAACAAACAGAAAGACTTAAAATAAATGTTGCTATCCACATAAAGACTTCAAACACCACTAGGAAAGGCTTCCAAAGAGAGGACTCCTTTTACTCCATTTGGCTAATAGCTTAGTAATAATTCTTAAAAAGATATTCTAAACCTAACCCAGGCCCAACAGAACGTGCTGTGCAGGTCCACATCCACCCACAGGCCACATTTTTCTCCAGCTAACACCACTTCTGTCCATATTCCAGCACTTGGCGTGGGATACAGTCCACAACGCAGCATACCCGTTCATGGTGGGATAAAACATTGTGAAAAAAGAGTGCTACTAATTATGTAAGAATGGAGGATCTTAACATAGTCAAAAGACAGTACTCATTATTTTACAGTAACAAATATTCCCCTCCTCTCTCGTAATTTGGAGAAGTCATGTCCTTACATCAAAGAGAGACAGGTACTGCCTTTTTTTTATGTACAGGTCAGTGATACAGAGATTCTTTCCACCAGTGCCTCGCTTATTTCAATAGGGTCAACATGAAATATTCTTAACCTCAAGCTAAAGAACTCTAGGAAAAAAGAATTCAGGATGTGGGTCATGCCAGAAATTGAGCATAGCACAGATACTCTTCCCTGTTACTACCTGTTAACCACTGCAGCAACAGCTTTCATTAAAACGTAACACTTAAGTTTTACCATTGCCATATCGTCAGTCTGAGTTGAAACAACTCAGAAATATAACACACATCCCTAGAATAAAAGAGGTAAACAGCTCAGAGTCCTCAGTGGCAGATTGCCTTTGGAAATAATGAATGGAACTCTGAGCAATCTGGTCTAGTGGAAGGTGTCCCTGCCTGTGGCAGATGGTTGAACTAGATGATCTTTAAGGTCCCCTCCAACCCAAACCATTCTATGACCACAATAGTTTCAAGATCATACCTGGGAGTGTCTGAAATGAGTTTGAAGCATCTGCCCAATATTCTGGGTATGAGAGAGATCAAGGGCTGCATCCACTTCATCTAAGATGTAAACTGGGGCAGGTCTGAAGAGGAGCATGGCTAATATCAAGGATAAGGCCACCAGCGATCTAGTATGGAGACAGGAAAGTTATGATTTACTCTCGTCTGAAAGGCTTGGCTTATGAAAATTACTGTTGAAAGGCAACAAATTGTGGTAAAGGGTCTGGAGCACAAGTCTGTGCAGGTACTGGGGAGCCGGTACTGGGGGTTAGCCTGGAGAAAAGAAGAGCCACGGTGGACCTTACTGCTCTCTACAACTATCTGAAAGGTAGCCAGGTGGGGGCTGGCCTCTTCTCTCGAGTAACAAGACAGGTGGAAATGGCCTGAAGTTAGGCCAGTGTAGGTTTAGATTGGATATTAGGAAAAATTTCTTCACTGAAATGCTTAACAAGCATTGGAAGGGGTTGCCTATGGAAGTGGTTGAATCAGCATCCACGGAGGGATTTAGAAGACATGTAGATGTAGGGCTTGCTGACATGGTTTAGTGGTGGAGCTGCCAGTGTTAAGTTAATGGTTGGACTTGATGATCTTAAGAGAGCTTTTCCAATCTCAACAATTTTACGATTCTAAAATGCTCCCTCAAAAGCACATTCTTGCTATGACTCTGAAGACATGGAATGACAGCTTCCCATTTCAAAATGTGAAGTCTTCTGTCAGAAATGGCAAATATTAGTTCTTATTGAAAGATCACGTGAGTTGGGTGATGATATTTAAAATTATGCTGTTGCTCTATCTATTTTCAATTCTGAGTTTTGCAATGACGTTTTTCAGTGTATGGTTCTAAAAGTATTCTGTCCTTAGAAAGTTCTGTATCTCTGTCTACCCTCTTTCCAAATTCTGTTTCTGCTTTTCAGTTTAAGATTTTTTTCCTTAGAAGTTGCAAAGAAGCACATGCCCTACACAGTAGCTGTACTCACAGGAGAAGAAAACTGTTGCCATGACACTACTTTTATACTGCGGAAATATTTGTCTATATAGATTGATGGGGTTACAACTCAAGGAGAGGAGCATTTAATTCAATTATGTCAGTACTACCTAGAGTTAACTGTAGTTTTCTCACCACTCAATTTTTTTTGCCACTTCTGTGTGGAGTAAAATCTTGTTTGTTATCTTATGCTAAGTAAAGCATTTTTCTAAGTCAGAACGTATTAACAGTGCTTCCAAGATTGAGTCAGTTTGGAAGGAGGCAGCGTCCCTGACTTGACAAGGGAAAAGATTAATTTTTTACTTCTCAGAACTTTAATTAGTTAGACATATCAATTATACACACGATGACAATGGAAAACTAATGAATTCACCAACCTTTGTCCTCCACTAAGTTCTGTTAAGTTTTCTTTCCAGGTGTTTCCTAAGGCAACTCTGAACTCCATACCATCCAAGACACTGTCAGTTTTAGAGGCTGCTAGCATAGCTCTGGCTCCAGGTAGGAGCGTTGAGAAAATGGAACCAAAGTCTTCATTCACCTAGAAGTCAGGACACAAAAGGTGTATGAATGTACTTTGAATCAAGAGCGCAAAGAGTGAAAAACTTCACGGCGAGCTGCACGGTGCTCGAGACCTCTTGCCCAGTTCAACACAATGACTTCTCATGTCGTATACAGGATAGTGAGAAAATAACAGCTATTATTTTCTCTGTGCTGAAAAGAAAACACCAAAGGATACATGACACCTCATACTAAGCATTTTAGAAGGATCAAATGAAACAAGTATTGGAAAGCTTCTTTACGCTATTGGCCAGGAAAACAGTTATGCCCTAACTCATATTTATCAACTGGTGAATTGTGGTTTTTCTGAATTAATGGACTACTAAAAGTATAATGCTGACATTCTCCCAACTCTTTTTTTTTCTTCCCAGGTTTACTTCAGCAATGTCCAGGTCTGGGATGGGATACAACTTCAAAAATGTAGATTAAAATTTCCTAGATTTAGGAATTTTTCTGAAAACATGCTTATTCTACCATGCATGATGCTTTTGAATACAGTTCACTAGTTTCTGTCAAACAAGATTTTTGCAAAGAAAAGACACCATTTTGTCAGTGATAGCCTGAGTACAGGCAGTAATAATTAAATAGATACTTCATGTGCAATTTAATCTTAGTTAAAATCAATTTTCTCAAAGGCCAAAAAGTACAAATTCGGCTAGTACAGCAGAAAAGAAGGTGTCAAAAGATTTCCATGTCGAAAGGGATAATTTTATACTTTTTTTATAATTCATTATATGAGAGAACTAGTAAAAAGGAAGAGTGCCTAATAAGTAAGGTAAATTACATATCCTGACAGTAACAGGAGCAGTACCCCAGGTCCACAGCCCCACACTGTAGAGGGCAACACAGAACCACAAAATTTTAACTCTGGTAAAATACTGATTTAAGAAAAAAAAAACAACCCAAAAATAAAACTCGACTGTTTTTCAACGTGCCTTAACCTTTGTTAAATTTTTGTAGGCACTAAAAGGGAATGGTAAAGCAGTTTTGCAGGTTTAGTTGGACCTTTACAATTCTCAGAGAATTCATGTCTTATTCACAAAAGTAAGAATAAACAGAAGAAATGTAGTGGTTATTTTGTAATTTAAATATAAGGTCAGAGATATTCGTTCTGAAAACAGACTTTTTTTCCCCAAGGAAATATGCAAAACAGTAATCTAAGATAAATCTTATCCTCTACTAAAACATGAAGATAGATTTCAAGTGTCATACCTTTTTCCAAGCAATATCTAAAGCTTCATTTTTCTTCTGGTCAAGCTCTTCAATAACTGCAAGAATTTTTATCTTGTCATTCTCTACAATTCTTTTTTTCTTCATTAAGTCATTGTACTGGTGCAATGAGAAGAAAAGATTGATTTCAATGAACTTTGTGCTCCAATACATTTTGTGCTAATCTTACAGCTTCACTCTATCATTTTGTAATTATGAAATAGTCATTAACCACAAGATTGAAATCCAATGCATCCATTTAGCTGCAGGAAGAAGGTAAGTTTTGGGAGTATTTGCAAATTAAAGCATCAGAATTTTCAAATCAGCAAAGGGGAAGGACAGCATTGCTCTGAAAGTTGCACTTTCAAGTTAATCATGTTTCATTTGCTTTTCCATAGAAGGAAGGATACTTCTGGAGGCTGATAGGAGGAAACAGTACTAGAAAAGCTGAAGTGTAAAGTCAGTGGGCAGTTTTGAGACAATCCTGGAATAGCCTGAAGATACAGATTAGTTCAAGACAACCCTGCTACACCTTCAAGCTATCATGCTGGAAGATTAATATTTTTTTAATCTGCAACTTTTAATACAGTATATAGTTCTCAGATACTCTAATGGATGCCACAGAGCTAGCTAATGCTGCAGCTTAGGATGGACTTATGTAGGAAGGAATAAAATAATATTTTTTACCATATAAAGTAAAGATTATGAGTAACCTAGAATACTGGTGTGCCAATGAACAGTTCAAAGATGTAAGATTAGTATAAAAGAACCAGCAAAAGGTTTCCTGTTATCTCATGAAGGTTTGGTTTTATTTTTGGTGTATTAAGAAATAGAGCATATGAAAACATACAGCTACATCATACATATGTACATATATTCTATCTACCATATGACCAGCCTGCCCAATCTTTATAGGTTAAAGCACAGAATGTTTACCCTCTCCTCTGTGTCAGAAAGCATGTTCATAGCTCTTGTGTTCACATTCCTTCCCAACTTCTCTTTATGCTCCTGCAGTTTCTGCAGCTTCTGACTTGCTTCTTTAGGATTGTTACTTTTGAAATCATAGGCTGTGTTTGGCTGACCGAAGAGTGGTTTCTCTGAAGCTATCCACTTGTATTCTTTGAGCATTTTGGCGACCTGTAAACAAGAAGATATGCTGAGGCTTTCTCCTCACCATTCTCAAATGTGAACTAAAATTAAAAAAAACCAAACAAACCAGAACCTCCCTCCAATCTACATTCTGAAATTACTCTACCACGTTAATTCTTCTACCCCAATGCAGCACAGGTACATATCTTTACAACGCTTTATGTGACTACCTTCACTGTAGACAAACCGCGATTTTAAGGTAGCTTTCACATGTATCTTACTTGAAAGACTTTTTTCTACATCTGGACAATACCAATGTCACTAAATCTTGGAATTATCTTCTTTAATGAGTTACTTAATTTGTCCATACAGTTGGAATGTTCTTACTGATCACTTTCTCACTGTGATCTAATCTCTGTTAGTCTATACAGATAAGCTCTTTCACAATGTACAATTTCCACTCCCTTTTCCTCAGATAAAACTTTTCTCATTGAACCTGTAAATATGACAGTACTTCAGAAAAAAAGGCTCTTTCCTTTGCATGTGGCAAGGGAAGCAACCTCTCTTGGTCACACGATGCAAAGAAAAGCACAATCTTGAAATACCTTGGCAGCAGCATCAGCAGTCTCTTGTTGACATCTGGTGATGCTGTGTTCTAATTCTTTCACCTTAAGCCGTAATTCATTATTTTGTTCTCTGTATTTTACCATCTCGGCAGATTTGTCTTTAATTGCGTTATCATGTAATGCAATTACTTCCTTTTGCTTGGCCAGCTCCTTCTGTGATCTCTCTACTGATTCCTGAAAAAGCAAATCAAACAGATGTTTACTGGCCTCTTCTAAAGGCTGGCAATAGACCCTTATTAGAGCAGATATAGCAAGGAGGAAAAACTCACAGGTGAAAACAAAGCAAAAAAATAACTACCTAGGCTGATTGAGTGTTGTAAGCAGAACAAAATACACATTATAAAGTGAACTTCAGAGCTCACATCTTCAGTAACATCAAAACGGATAATGAAACACAGTATTCACTTTTACCTCTGTCTTAGCCACTTCAGCCGCCATAGCATCAACTTGCTCCTGGTAGGATTTGATTGCTTCCTCTGCAGCCGTCATCTGTTTTTTATGGGAGGCCTGTTCTTTTTTTAGCTCTTCAAGTTCAAGAACTAAAGCTTCAACTTCCTAGAGAGATATTTTCCAATTTATTAGTTACACTAAAATGGAAAGAATTAAGATTCAGTTTGATGTAGTAAATGCTGTACAAGACTAACAGCACCCATTCTTAAGCGAGAGTGCAGTTTCACAAAAACAAAGAGAGAAACAAAGCAAAAAACTCAGTCAGTGACTATGTCAGTGACTACACAGTAATAAATCCCCAAACTGAGAGCACTAAAACCTCAGGAGAATCAAAGTTCCTGATTTTTGCAGTCACTTTTAACATTGAGAAAAGTGCCAACAAAGGTGAAGTTTTACCTGCTGCACATCTTTTATTTTTTTGCTTGAAGCATCTGCCTTTTTCTTGGCATTGTCTAGTTTCTGCTCTGCATTTTTTCGTTCCTTTACACATTCTGCTTCTGCATTTTTAATTTTATTCTCTAACACCTTGTATTTTTCTTCTGCTTTCTTTTTGCTCTCTTCAGTTTTGTTTAGTATCTCTTCACATTCCGCTGAATCAAGAAGTAGAATACTGAGATTAGGCACTTCTAATCTTAGAATTTACATTTTAATCTTTAAATTTACATCCTAAACTCCAACTGAAATAAATGTCTGCCTCCAACAGAAAAAAAGTGATTGTACACTCACAAGTTACTGAAGTCAGATATTTCAATGATTACTCGAAGACAGTGTGCTGTTGTTACCAGTTATTGATAGGAAACCAAACAGACAACCAGCCATTAAAAAATCATGACTTCTTTTTTTCGACGGGGAAAGAATATGTGAAATCTCATGATCAAGATGTAATTAATCAGACAGCTACCTAATAAGATATCACCTCATCCCTAGAATATTACGTCTAGATATGTATCACTTCTGTCCATTTCTTCTTTAGATGTTTTACTTGTTGCTGCACTTTGTGTGTTTCTATATTTCCTTAGCTATATGAACACTATTTCTTTCCAATGCTTTCTTGTTATGCAAACCATATTACTAACCTTAAATATCTACAGAAACAGAGGCTTGAAAAAAGCAAAGATTACTAAATATGGGATTAAATACATTTTTAAACTTCCCTGCAAAGACGTTTTCCTTTATTATGAAGTACATAAAACACTTAATAAGAGTATAACCTTTACTCTAAGAGAATGACCAACTGTAAGTGAATCACCTCTATGCAATAACACTCTGATTCTGTATTTGTTATATGTAACAAACACACATTTGTTACATACATTTGTTACACACATATAAAGCTACTATTTCCAAAGTGAAAAGTACTTTTTTCTTAAAGATTCTGTTACTTAAACAGAATAGAATATAAATATCTAATTCTGATTAATTAGTTTTCAGTTAAAAGAGTAAGAACACATTTGTCACCAATGGTTTTCTTCAGGGCAAGCAGCTCTTCCTCTTGTTTGTGATAAGCACTTTGATGAAGCCTCTTTTGCAACATCTCTGCTTCCTCAGACTTCACCTCCCATTGCTGCTTCAGTTGTCGGTACCTTTGGAGACAGTAGTGACACTGCTATATGGAAGGGCACCCAGCATCTCACTTTCAAAGTTTACGTATGTAGATAAATACATATATTCCCTTTCTCACCGGGCATACAGTGATGACTGTAGGACAAATAAGCTTAAATGAATGAAAATCTTATATAATTACTTTAATAATAACTATGAGGTTTATAGGTATGTAATTTATTATATACAGAGCTCCTGCTATTTAGCTCTGAATTTGGCAACAATTCAGAGATCGCTTTTTTCCCCAACTGGTAGCATGACAGATGTTAGGCTGAAGCATTAAAGAAAAAATGTCTAAAAGCAAAAGTCCTTTTCTCCTTTTCGCACTATTTCTGGAAGACTACTGCAGCTCAATACAATTTGAAAAAATAAATCCAGCTGGTAGGTAGCATATTATGCAACACTACCTCCTTATGGCATTTTTGCAGAACTGACTAAAGATATTTTTCTATTCCATCTTTTAATGAGGTATTCAGTAATTGAGTAGCTGAAAATGAAATACACTTCAATTTAAATCCTTACAGCAGTTTCACTCAGATACTCCATTTTAGCATCTTTTTGGTTTTTTGCAAGAAAAATAAGAGCGACCACAAATTGGAATTTTGTACGGGTGTTAAAAATATGTCTGGAACAGATCCATTCTTCAGTGGACTTCATGAAACTTCAACCAACTTCAAGTAGACATCAATGTATTTTTTTTTCCTGTGTTGTGCAAAACAAAGGTTTTTGGCATATGTTATCTAAAAACTGAATTTGCTTTCTGATTCCTGAATACTTAATAATTAAACTGGGGGGAGAGGGAGGAAGGGAATTATCTTCTCCATATTCTCAAAAGGCCCTATGGCCTCCCAAAACAATTTGTTATATTAAATTTACTCAGTCACATTAAGAGAAGTCACATTAAGAGAAACTACACACATTTTATAGTGCAAACCTTACTTTTCAGCAGCCTTCTTCAAGCTTGCCAACTCATTCTCTACAGTCTCAAGTTCAGATTCCTTTGCCTTGAGCTCTACTTCAACATCTTTCATTTCCTGAAGTTTTGACAATATTGGTGCAGCCTTTGAGGATGAACCTGTTCAATGAAAAAAAATAAAAAGCCAGGCTAATTTGAATTAGACTAGTGGATTCACCACTGGTAATTACTAATTCTAAACATTATTAATGATGCAGGTCAGTGATTTATTTTAGTTGAAAAACAGATAAGGCAGCTAGGCTAAAGTCAGAGTTCTCAGTGGAGAAAGACTATCTCCTCTGTTACAGAACTTAGTTCTGCAGGCTTTGAATACTACACATGCATGTCTTGTGCAAAGAACTAAATCTTCATAATTATGAAATTATCTCAAATCAATGATGAATTACTTCAAAAAGTGCTTGAATTCAAAGCTCTTCTGCTTCCAAGAGGATTATACAGCCAAATAAGATGTAAGTATTTAAAATCTAAATTACTTTATGCAAAGTTTGTCATCAATTTTTTCATCTAATTAATATTATTTCAGCTCAAGACAATTTTAGCTCAAACAGATTATTCCCACTATGTGTCTAAACAAAAAGGTTACTGCTAATTTTTACGAACAACATGCAAGAGCAGTAAACATATCAACAGACACACAATATTATTATATGAATAAAACCAGCAATTGCCTCCATGCAGAGTGCCTTGGGGATCAAACACATCTCCATCAAGAGTAACACTTCTCGTCATGATCCTTTTGTCAAAAGTAACTTTCTTAGCATTATCCATGTTATTACAGACAAGTGTTGTTCCAAAGACATACTCCATTGCTTTCTGCAGTTCAGATTCATACACAATTAGAGAAAGGGCTAAATGCAAGTTAGCAGGGCCAGCCTAAAAATCAAATGAAATGCAATTAGTATGCCTTATAAGAAGTTTCAAATTTAATTTCTCTCTTTTATTGATAAAAACACTTTCTGAAAGTATCATTACATTTTAAAACTATTTCAGTTGCAAGTGGAGTAATTAATACCTATATAAACATCACATAACTGAAAGGATACAAAGGAAAAAAAAATTAACATACTCTCAAACTCTATAGAAATTCGTATTAGTATAACCATTAAGAACCCCATGTTTTTAATAGAGAAACAAAATGAAAATGCAATGGAAGCAATATAATGTAAACAATGAACAATGTATTTATTTACATACCAAGCTATGGGCCAGCTTGACTGTGTCTTCTCGAATGCACCTGGCTGAAATTTTGTTTAATGGAATGATGGTGTATCGATGCTTTAGTTCACCCTTTTCTAAAAGCTTTTTGCCAGTAACCTCAAATGAAAAATAATTACAAAGCATACCTGAGTACACAACTGATTTCATAAAGTGAGACAATAGGGCACTAGAAGAAGAACAAACAGTTGCCACTAACTATCCATCATTGTCTTGACCCAATTCAAACAAGTACATGGGTCCAAACCCCTCTTAAGCATTCAGCAACAAGGCAAATGCTTGCCGATCCTGAATCATACAATCACATCTCATTCTGTACGAAAGCAATGAACTTACCTCTGTGTCCACAACAATGTTATAGAGTTTCCCTCCAGCCACCACTTCCAGGGCTTTTGCTTTGGATAGATCTTTCACAGTGAAGAGAGCCAAAACAGGGCCTTTCACATGGTTTTGATTCCAATTTCTTTCTGGATGTCTTAAATATAAATTATGATTATGAATCATGTTTCTATTTCTCCCACACATCTTAAAAAAATTTATACTTAAAACTCATGATGTTTATTATTCTGGTATAAGAAATTCTAAACTCTATCAGAAAAAACAACCCACACAAGAAAATGGTTACATTAAATACTTCACAGCAAGAGACTTGCCAATCAAGAGTCAGTTACATAGTCACTAAAAGAATGTCATTCCTGATTTTAGTATGATTTATTCACCCAATTTTCAGTTGATTTTTCCAATGGGTTCTATTATTACCACAGCTATAGGAGTATGTTCAGCCTGACAAACAATTAAATCTGGAGATACAGATATTTGACTGGTGGAGCCAGATATAGAGTTGACCTCCAAAAGGCAAATCTACTCTTGGTCCACAGGCAGGAAACAATGATTACATATTTTTGTGCGGTAGACCTTTGGATTCTATGGCTTTAGCTACTGAAGCTATGACTTGAAAACACCATCAGACAAAACTTTTTAATTCTAGTGACTTTGATAAGACTGTAACATCTCCTGACCTTTCCCCTGCCTTCCCCACTTTGCAGCACAGGTAAAACAGTCATTATTCACTGGCACTAAATGGAAAGCAAGAGCTAAGTCATTGGTGGAATTATCTGGTAAAAGGCCCACAAAAGCACTTTCAGATGTCTTTCAGGATCATGCTGAGATCTTACTTGTATTCAAACCGTAGATGAGGAAACTTTGCCATTAAACTTTCACTCAGTTCTCTCAGGTGGCTGATTCCAGAAGTCAACGCTGTTTTTTTTGCTAAGAGGGCTTCTCCTTTCTCTTCTTCAGAGGTGAACACAACCAGAGCAGAGAAATCTATTAGCTTAAATTGGTATCCTACACTGTTTATCTACATACATGTAGAGAATACTTACTTGAATGACTTTCTAAAATTCTTCGTAAATTTTCAGATTAAAAAAATTAATACCATCATGACACCAAACACACAAAGAAAAGGTTTAAAATGTAATGTACTTTTCTAAAGGTAATTCTGGGATATCAGTTAACAGTTTGGAGAAGCATCTGAAACAAATGTTACCTGGCAAGAGAAACAAACTCTAAGAAGTGTTTTAGGAAAACCAGGAAGCAATAGTAATGTTGGTCACTTTTTCCATCTAAATTTTAGCTGGAATTTAAATTTACCATCAAATTTCAAAACATTTGACCCAAAGTTCATAAAATCAAATTATTTTAAGCTACTTTCTGTGGAAGTTTAAGAGTTTGCAGAGCTTAGACCAGAGGAATTTCTTTATGTGTGAAGACAGCGTACTTTATTTTTCATTTCCCTCCTGCATTGGGTTTGGGTGAGATGGACTTAACATCCCCCATGGCAGCCTTCATAGCACTGTTCTTCGTATTTCTAGTAGAAAGGCATTGATAGAACACTACTGTTTTAGCTACTGCTGAGCATGCTGGCACAACACCAAGGCTGTCCCTCCAGCCCCTCTTCTGAAAGCCAGTAGGCCAGGGATGGGCAATAGGTTGGGAGGGTACATAGCCAGAATATGGGATCCAAGGGATATTCCACACTATTATGAAGGTGTGCTCAGCAGTAAAAGCCAAGAGAAAGGAGAAGGGGAGGGAGCATCCATTATGAAGGCCTTTGTCTTCCAAAACAGCCTTTATACATACTGAGGTCCGTGGCTGTACCTTGGCCCCTGGTTCCTCATGGAAAGCAGAGCATAAATTTTTTTGTTTTCCTTTGCTTTTGCATCCTCCAAGAAGGATCCACCACTGTCCAAGGCCAAGACCATCACTGATGGTGGTGGCACCTCTGGGTAACGTATTACAGAAGGGGCAAAAAGGCCAAACTAATCTGCAGTGGCCAGAGAGAGGAGTGAGAATATGTGAGAGGAACAGCCCTGCCAGACACCAACGCCAGGGAAGGACAGGGAGGAGGTCCTCCAAGCACTGGAGCTGAGATTCCCCTGCAGACTGTGGTGCAGACCATGATGAGGCAGCTGTCCCCTGCAGCCCATGGAGGTCCATAGCATAGCAGATATCCACCTGCAGCCTTTGGAGAACCCCATGCTGGAGCAGGCCTGAAGGAGGCCATGACCTTGTGGGAAGCCCACACTGGAGCAGGATCCTGGCAGGACCTGTGGATCCATGGAGAAAGGAGCCCACACTGGAGCAGGTTTGCTGAGAGGATGTGTGACCCCATGGGGGTCCCACGCTGGAGCAGTCTATTCCTGAAGGACTGCACCCCATGCTGGAGCAGTTTGTGAAGAACTGCAGTCCACGGGAAGGATTCACACTGGAGAATTTTGTGGAGGACTGCCTCCCTTGGGAGGAACCCCACGGTGAAGCAGGGGAAGGGTGCAAGTCCTGCCCGAGGAGGAAGCAGCAGCAGAGAAAACGTGTGATGAACTGACTGCAGCTCCCATTCCCTGTCCCCCTACACCACTCACAGAAAGAAGGTACAGAAAACCAGGAATTAAATAGAACTTAAATTAAATTTAATTAAATTGGGAAATTAAATTAAATTGATTTCCCCAAGTTAAGTCTATTTTGGCCATGACAGTACAGCCAAGTGATCTCTCCCTGTCCTGATCTCAGCCCACAAATCTTTTGCTATATATTCCCTAGCTGAGAAGGGGTAGTGATAAAATGGCTTTGGTGGACACCTGGCAGCCAGTTAGGGTCAACTCAAAACACTTCTATACTCCTTTTTAGATTCCCCAAAATCACGCATCAGAAGTCTGTACAGACCTGAATAGTCCAGCTGCTTTATTTGGTTCTCTAGGGTTTTTTTCATTTTTTCAACAGCTTCGAATGCTTTTCGATCTTTCTGGTAGCCTTCATCCATCTTTTTAACTTCAGCTTCTTTTGTCTTTAATTCTTTCTGTGCGTGATTCAACTTCATTTGAGCCTGTAAGGAGTAAGCAAATATGGAACCAGATCTTCAAAGACAATCTTGCAGGTGCTGATTTAGAACACTTGCACTAGCGAGCTGCCCATATAATTCACAAAATTTTCCACTAGTTGCAGATACGCCAAAAAGCAGCCTTGGCTTTTGAAAATAATGGCGCAGGTTATTTGGAAACATACAGATCTAGTATTTAGCTGTGGTGACACATTAGCACATCAATAGTCTGAGAGGAAAGAAAGTAAAATAATGTGGAATACAGCTGTCCTTGTTACTTTACCCAGAAGAATTACTCCGTAAGTGACACAAGGAAAAGTGCACTTTGGAAATTTAAACTCCACTATGAGAACTACCCCAGCAGAGGTTTCCTATCTTAAGACAAAACAAGTGCCTTCTCTTTCTGCACACAATTTAGCTAAGGAGGAAAGAGTTTCTTCTAAACTCTTTTCACTCATTTCACTTCTGAACTCTTCTAAATTCATTTCACAATCTCAGGCATCTTTATTTTGTTTCCATTAAATTTTTTGTAGAAATCTCTTAGTATGAATGTGCATCATGGACAACAGTCTTAATTTTTTCCTATTCAATACTATCAACCATTTGATTACAGTGAGTACAGTGAGTCATACTTTCTATCTCAACTGCCAGTTTCTATACTTCCTCATAGCAATGCTACAGCATTTTCCTGTGCAAGGATATTTTTTTATATTTTATCAAAGAGTTAGCTTAATGCATATGCCAAAATGTAAAATATCTTGCATATATACTCTGCACCTCTTTTCACTCATCTTTCAAGCACATGTCAATTGGTTTTCAGACAATTTTCAAAAGAAGCATGAAGGCAGGTCTGAGACAGGCAGAGCTCTTATTCTTACCTGTTTAGCCTCTGTTACTGCTTTGTCAATTTCATTTTTGCAGATCATCATCTGCCCTGAAAGAGTAGCTTCTTCACCATCCTTATTCCCAGACAGGCCAGCAGACACAGCATTAAAATGCTGTTGTGCTGCAGCTAAAGCATGTGCATCTTTTTCACTTTCTTCCTGTAAAACATTTAGTTCTTTCTCCAACTTCTTTACTTCGTTCTCCTTTGACATTAATGCTTTAGAATCCTTCAGCACAATGAACAAACATAAAAAAGGAACAGAGAACCTGAGTCCATTATCTCGAAATTCATGTTGTTTAGATGAGGAGCTACAAGTAGTTTCATCAACCACATTTCTATGACCCTTTGTCAGATTTTGTGATCTTAAAATATGTCTTTGCATGTTTTCAAATGTGTACTTGCCCCACGAGTGCACTGAAGATCTACAGACAGATGAAATACAGGAAGTGATGACAACTGCCCTAGAACTGGAAGAATTCTCTCTTTCTTCCCAATATCTAAAAACTGATCCTCTCGTGTAAAAAAACGTTAACTGTAAAAAATATGCAAGGCAGAGATTTCTCATTTAATTTTAAGAGTAACATATGTCAGAGAGCATAATAGTTTGAAGCTATAGGGACCTCTACTGAGCTTAATAGAAAGTTGGGAACCAACTAAAGGGTTGCACTTTATTTGTATATGCATCATGTCTCTTTCTAATGAGAACCTACTATCTATGCCGCACAAATTAAACAATGCCTTTGTTTCTGCTTTCCTGAGGTAATTCTTGCCAGTCATAGGATTCGTCTTACCATAATGGGCAAGAAAAACCGGTTGTTCCCACAGTCTGATTTAATTTAGCATGTAAAGAAAATTTTATACAAATATCTTACCTTCTGCACACGTGTTACCAATTCATTGTACTTAATCTCTTCACTTTTTAAGTTTTGCTTCTTGAGATCAAGGGCACTTCGTGCTTTAGTATTAACTCTTTGATTTTCTGAAAGGGCTGCTTCCAGTGCACGGAGTGTACCACCGATTTCCTACAATCAGTAATAAAGGAAATTTAATTTAGCCTCTGAAACCAATACAGTATTTGTAATATTTCATCTCCTGTTCACAGCTTTATGTAGAAAGAAATCTGACCAAGCAGGCAGTAGACTCCAACATAAACAGGTCAGAACATCTCTTCCCTCTGAAATCCAACCTAACTTGAAGCTACTGCTGAAGACCCACATCATCCCATAAGATGGGACATTGACCTATACAGAAGGTACAGGATTTAGACATTCAAAGACCCTATTGGCCATCCTGTATCTAACTAAATTTACTGCCTTCAAAATTGAAGTCAATACTGATTTTTGTCAAACAAAAGCTTGCTCACTTTTCTGTTCTTTTGAGACATCAACAAAAAGGGAGAAAAAAAGTCTCTGGCAAAACTCACCATTGAATGCACAGAGTGGAAACATGAGGGCAGTTTTTATGCTTGTTATTTTTGATTTGCATTTTGGGCAAAAAAAAAACCCTTTAAATGGATGTCTTCCAGACAATGGCCAAAACTGACAATGAGCAGTGCATAATATAATCAACCCACCAGGAGAAGATAAAAATTCAAGGGGATATTAGCTGTAAAAATAATTCCTGTGTCCTAAAATTCTTTGTATTCAGGTATTCAGATGAGCAAAACTCTGTTCTCACTTACCTTATCCTTTTCCTTTTCCATCTCTGCTATGTCTTCACTAAGCTGTCTCACCTTTTGTTCAATTTCAGCCATTGATTCCTGAAACTTCTCTACATTAGAATGCATTTCCTTTAACACATCAACAGAGGATGTCTTTGTTTCTTCAGCCAGAACAAACTGATAAGCTGTACAAAAGCGGCTTAAATGTTCTATTTCTCGCACTAGTTTTTGGTATTCTAAATAGGATGCTCGTTCCTGAACAGACAAAAATAAAATTTAGAAAAAAAGCTCTAAAATTTGAATGGAAAACAATGTTACACAAGACTGTTATAGGAATCTTCTAAGCACTTCTAAACATCAGTATTTGTAAGCAAGAGAAAGGATTCTCCATGTTACATAGTAAACTTGGTATTGCACATTGCAGGCCTGCTCAGAAAAATCTCAGCTAAAACAATACTCATATAATTGATTGCACAGCAGAACTACCACTTGTGTTTTTTAAGAACTAAGACACGTTTTTATCTAGTTCTATTTTTATCTAGTTCTCTTGTTTTCTTCCTTCTCCCCTACATCTCTCTCTAGGATTTTCTGGAAGTCCTGAATGTCACATCATCTGTATTTGGAAAGACGGTAAAATTTCTCTCTTAAAAGGTTCTACAGAGCTTGGAAACATGCTATTGTTTTAGCCAACACATACTTGTTCAGGGTAGTTGAAAGTATTTTTTCAGTACTGGAAGGGCATACCTTACCACTCTTCTAATTTTTCCATACCTCTTTCAATTTCTGTAAAGTCGGATTGATCTCCTCATTTAAGACCTGAAACACATAACAGAACATTCATGTTCTGATTTTACTAAACTGTAAACACGTCTAGGCATGAATATCTAGTTCCAAGTGCAAATGAAATGAAATATTCTACAAGTCAAAAACCACACTAAACCAGTTATCTTTAACATTTATGAAAGAAAGTATACTTTCCAACATGTAGTACCATTTGAATGTCTTTCAGTTTGGCTTCCTTCTTCTCTATGGTTTTCTGGACAGTTATTTTCTTGCACTCATACATCCTAGTACCAGCTGCTTCTTCAATCATAGCTAAAATCTAAAATAAAGCAATGCAACAAAAATTTGATGTTTCTTATGTTAGATTGGTTCAACTCAGTTGAACGTCTCATCTCCCTCCAGTACTTTTACTTTTGTTGTCCCCCTCCCAAAATAAGGATTTTTATCATTCAAATCAGTTCAGTAAAATTTCAGATAAAGCCAGCTCCCACAGCTTTCCTACCTCTGGTGGCTTCATATTTAGAACTTTGGTAATTTGTCCCTGGTGACAGAAAGATAAAACAAGAACAGTGGTTGTGTACCATGCAGCAGTAAAAAGAAACACCAAAACCCCAAACCTCCCCACACTCAATATAAATCCAATATAAATTCAAGCACTCTTTTTTTTTTTTTGCTACAAGGATAATCTAGTTTACTCAATTGTTTTCCTCTTCAAAGTCCAAATAAGCCACTCTTTCAGGTAACAAGCTGGAAATAGCCCTTACAGCGTATCTTAGGCTCATCCTCCACATTCGTGATTACAACTTGAAGGAGTAATGCAAACATTGTGTTCTGGAGTCTTACTAGGTTGCTGATGTCCTATAAGCTCCTAATCATAAACTGGCTTTTTTGGTGATGTAGCTCATATGTAACTAGGAAGAAGCAGAATATGTACAAAACTGCCCCCACCTTCACCATCAACTTGAGACAGTTATATTTGAAACAATAAATCCTGCTCTGTTTTATTATTCCTTGCAAATATTTCAGGGATTTGCCTAGGCCCTTATAGACTCTTCTCAATTTAACAGCCTTCTGTTGATAATTGTGACTAAGAAGGCACATATCTCAATTTCATTCCAAATACGCATCACAAATAATAGGAAATAAAATCTCTCATTTTACCATAAAAATAAGAGAAACACCTATCTGTTAAGGAGAAAAAAAATTTGCACTATATTTTAGAAAAAGCTTGCCACATGAGGTCTTGTGCTACAAGACATGTTTTTGGGTCAAACTATGCTGTACTGGAAATCTTAACTTCTTAACAGACACTTCATTTTTACTTGGTAAGATGTCACTCCAATTAGGAAATTGAGTGTTCTCCAGCTATCTCCCCTGCCTTAAATTTAGCACAAGTCCTATTCCGTCTGGATTTATAAAGATGCACACAATACCTGCATAATGAGGAAGTGAGGATTATTGACATTGAGTCCAACGGAACAGAAGAGATCCTGCACACGATTGTTGGTAGCATTAACACCATTGATAAGATACTTACTTCTACCTCCAATGATAACCTGGAGAACAAAAAGAAATGGAAGAAACTTTCAGTGGTTTAAAAACTGCTTGGTGTTGTAAGAATAGAAACTGTAATAAAGAACAAAAAATCTGAGCAAATCACACATTTTGTATCTTTGCATACACACATATGTGCATACTATGCAGAACATCAAAACAGAACTTGTTGGACATTTTAAATATTTAACTAAAATATAAGAAAGATTAGTCATTGATGACAAAATTGACAAAAAAACTTAAGAGTTTCCAAAAACTCTACTTTAAAAAACCAACCAACCAAAAAAATATCCAAAACCAAAACCCCAACATCTTCATCAGAAAAATAAAGGTTCCTTTGTTCTTGGAGACCAAATTTAACACACAGTTCAGATATTAAGAGGAAGACACGAAAGCAGAAGAAAAAGCCACAAGATTGTGGCTTGTTTTATGAAAATGTCTAGCTAATACACTGGATCTACTCCTAGAGTTTGTGTTACTAACTGCAGTGTAGAGCCAATGTAGAAGAATTGCCTCTACTGCAAAAACTCAGTGACTTTAAAAACTAGCTTTTTTTTCCTTGACCAGTCACTCTATTGAGCATGCTAAAAATGTATATAGGTTACTAAACAATACAGATATTGAAGACTCACCTGCCTAGTGATAGTGATCTCATCATTAGCTTCAAATCCCAATGGACTTCGACTCTTGTCCAAATTATCAAAGTTAATAGACACGGTTGCCTTTGTAATTCCAGCTTGCCCACTTTTATAAACTAGATCTTGCAAGTTGGAAGCTCGCACCTAAGTCCACGGAACAGATAAACACCTTTTTGAAATAAATTAATTTCACATTTTCATTGTACACTGTAGGTTTTGGAGAAATGAATGAAAAAAATTCAGATCTAGCTGCATATTTAAGAGTTAATGTGAACTGACACGTGGGAACTGCAAGGTGCTATCATTGTAAAACCACAAGCAGAGCGTGCCGGTCTAGTTTTAGTTATCCAGCTAACTGTTTCTGCATGAGGTTCCTGACAAACACTGAATACACGTTTAACAAAAGCCAGCCACCAATAAATTTATTTAACAAGCATTTATTTTTCACAATGTAGTTCACCACAAAATGATTCACCAAGTGTTCCTTGGAGGTCTGCTGGCTTTGTCTACAACTGGGGGGAGGCAGGGGTGTGAAAGAAAGGAAATCTAAAAAATCACCTTCAAACAGAGATTAAAACTGATGTCAGAGCACACAATTTTTTATGAGAATAAAGCAGATATATAATTTCTTAAATAGCAGGCATTACATGAAAAACTACTTCTTAAATTTTTTCTGATGAACCAGATGGCCAAATTTTAAGACCCAATCCAGACCCGAAACATTTATTACAAATAAGTAAATTATGGCCTTTACATGCAAAAGACTTTCGGCTTGAAGTTGCTACCTTTAAAGTGGTTATTTTTAGTCTATTGTTTTAAGCCACATACTTTGTACAACGGTAGTGTATGGATGAAATTGTAACTCACCCTCAACATAAGAATGAGGAAGAATGATAGAGACACAGATTTATGTAATGAAAAATCCAAATAGATGAAACTATTTTTTTCAAAGAAGCACCACTTCAGGTCTTCCGTGGGAGATTACTTGCTAGAGTAACATGAAATGTTGCTGACAGAAGACCTATCTTAAAAATCTCATCTCTCTTTACCTGTGACAGATTGTTGATTCCCAGCACGAAACAGATGGAGTCCAAGATATTGGATTTACCACTACCATTCAAGCCAGTAATGGCATTGAATAACGGGTCAAAGTTTTTAACTTCTGTCCTCTGACCATAGGATTTAAAACCCTCAAGAACAATTGACTTGATGTACATCTTTTCAATGTTCCTAAGGGACCAGGCAAAGTATTCCTCTGAGAAGCACTAAGAAAGGTATCCGGATTATAATCCTACATATTTCAAAAAGTAAAAGAAACAAGAATAAGCAAATGAATCACACTGCCAAACAAACAACTACACGTGTGAGAAAACGGAAAGAACACATGCCCTTTACAACAAAAAAGTCATGCACTGATAAGCGAAAAAATCTAAGTAGACCACAGATCCAGGCAGCATCCCCACAGTAACCTGTCTTTCAGCATTTCTAAGCGACGTGCATTCACACAACACTCATCAACACACTTGGATATAGACTCGTGGCAAAACCACGGCTTCTTACAAAGCTGGCGGCTAGCGAAGAGCAAGGGAAGGCCCGGGTGCTTCAGAACACGGCAGAGCCTCCCTTTCCCGCCTGGAGGACTGCTATACACGCTCAGCCACACCGCCCGAGAGGGATATATCCAAGGGAAGCGGCAGCCTCGGCTCTGAGGCACTGTGGACAACGCTCCATCACAGCCCCATCCTCGAACCTGCCGCCTTCATCGCGCTACCTCCGCGGCCCCGACAGGTGACCCTGCTCCAGGAGCCCTCCCTGCCGGTTTTGATGCCAAATCGGCCGCGGACAGCCCCGCTCCCCTCCCTGGTCCCGGTGCCTCACTCGTTCGCTCCTGGCCGGCGCCGCTCTCCGACCCCGGTGCCTCACTCGAGCAACCCTCCGCTAGCGCCGCTCCCGCCGCCCGCCAGAATCAAATTTTGGCGCCGAACGCCGCAGACGTTAGGGGAGGCGCCTGATGGCGGCCGCCCCCGCGTCGCCAGCCTGGCCCGCCCTTGCCGGCGAGAGGGGAGGGGCGGCACAGGGACGCGGGCCTGGCTCCTCCTGGCACAAGAACAAGCCCAGCAGGAACGTGGCCGGAAGCGACGGCATGCACCCCCGGGGCAGGCAGCAGTGCCCGGGAAAGGCGCTTTCGGCTACGGCGAGGAGCGGGACGCGGTGGAAAATGGCGGGTGCTGGCCCCGTGAGGGAGGCCGGCCGGAGTCCTGAGGTCCCCGGGGGAGATGGTGGTGGACGTGTGGGCTTCTGTAGCGTGGCTGAGGAGCTTGACTGTTAACTCCAGGCTGCGGCGAGGAGGTCTTTGTACCGCCCTGAAATTATATTAAAATCAAAGAAGTGCGGTTCTATACTTTCTACATACATACATACATACTATACCATCGCACCCCCCAGTAAAAAAAAGCGCGCCATCTGTGCCTGTTCAAATCTGTTGCTGTGATTACATAGATGTGCTTCCATTCAAACAGAATAAGGAGAACTTGTTCAAAATTTGTGAGTGTCACTGGAAGAACAGTAGTTGTCTGTTTATTGCTGCACAGGTCAAAGTGGGAAAGCAAAGTCGGCTGGATGCATTTACTCTTTCCTGAGCCTGCTTTAGTTGTGTTGTCTAAATATACCAGGATTTTGCAAGAGGGCTCCGTTGTTGCACTGGCAGCTGCACAGTGTTACTGCTGAGGTCTGCTGTAAAACTTAGTGTCCTGAACTACTGAGTTTGGTGTTATTTTACTGATTTGCAATAATTCAGACTGCAGATCTACTTACATTGGGGAAAAAAAATATAGTATATTTGCTTGCTTCAGGAATTACATTGGATGCAGCTGTTTGAGGCATTCCTGTGACAGCAATGCTGCTGGAAGTACTGCAGCCAGAAGCATTTGATGATCCCTTATCTGCTGTTTGCTTGCTTACATACTGGGAAAAATTATTTTGAAGTATGGACAAGAGTCAGATTGATACTGTGTAACTATACAGCCATCACTAAATGCCACTCTTTATTCGGTAAATTGAAAATGTTCCCAAATTATTTTTGAATCTGCCATCTGTGGCAAACGTACTTGAGTGTTTCTTGCCTGCAGGAGAGTTCCTGATTAATTTCTGTTAAAGGTGGCTGCTTGAACTACACTGAAGGTGGCACCTGGTTGTTCTTCAAATGGCCAAGTTCTTTGTCCATGTGTGGCTGATGGGGCTGGCAGCTGGGTAGCTAGTGCTGTGTCTGCTCCAACTGCTCCTCTCCCATCCAGACTAACCACAGCCTGAAATAAGGAAATGGAGGTAAAGCAAAACCCATTCTGATGCAAGAGGCTTTCTTCTATAAAGATAACCAGGTTTGTTCTCTATTTGCATATGACATGAGGAAGAGAAATAATTTCACCTGTTCTTATGTAGTTTTGTAATAGCTTTGACCTCATAAGCCTTAAATTCAAGTACTTCTTTTTAAGAAATACAAAATCATGTTGCAGGTACTTAACGGGCAGTTAGCATATTGGAATGAATATAACACATGGTTTGAGAAAGGAAAAGACATTTTTAGCAACTGCCTATCTAGGAGTGTTTTTGTTATTGTTGTATCATAATAACTTTATAGTGAACTCTAGGGAAGCAAATTTCCAGCTCTTCAAGGAGCTAGTGAGTAGGACCCTCTGGGAAACTGCCCTTAGGGACAAGGGAGTAGAACAGAGCTGACACGTTTTTAAGGACACCTTCCATAGAGCAGAAGAGCTACCGATCACTAGGTGAAAGAAGTCAGACAGGAAGGCAAGAAACCAGAATGGATGCGTAGGGAACTAAAAGGCAAGAAGGAAATGCAGAGACAGTGGAAGCAGGGACAGATACCTGGGAAGAGTATAGGGAGCCTGATTGTGTAGGAATGGGCTGAGGAAGGCCAAGGCACATCTGGAGCTGACCTTGACAAGGAGTGCGAAGAATAACAAGAAGAGTTTCTACAGGTATGTAACCCAGAAAGGAAAGGTCAAAGAAAGCGTAGGCACACAGAGCACCCAGGGAAATGCAGGGCTGGCAAACTGGTAGCAATGGACGAGAAGGCTGAGGTACTCAACAACTTTTTTGCCTCGGTCTTCAATGTCAAACCACCTCTCTTTCCACACCCCTTGAGTGCATGGGCAGCAGGTTGGGGACTGGAGTAGCAAAGTTTTTCCCACTGTAAGTGAAGGTCAAGTGGCAGCGTTGCATCTGTGAAAAATGCCGTCCTAGGGATCCCAGTGACATGACAATGAAGCCATCCTGCATTGACGTATGGCCCCTGACAGATTCGCCGCTTGCCAGTGATCAACACTGCTCATGGGTGTGAGCTCTGACTGAGATATTTCCTGTGGTCTGTAAATGCGAGTGTTCATTAGTCCTACCTCAGAAGCAAACTGGTGAGTTAAACTGGTCTTTAAATCGGAGGATTGTCCACAGCAGGACGAAGTCCAATTGGCAGCTCATTACTAGCCATAATTTTGATGTCCTTATAAAAGACCAAGACAGTCATGACCTGGAAGGGCAGACTCTTTCCCCACCACCCTGAACTTGGACCCAGCTTCATCCAGAGTTCTCAGTTCCCCAGCGGAAGAAAGTCACTGATATGCGTGAAGGAATCCAACGTGCAGTCACCAAGATGATGAAGGAACTGAAAAAAGTAACAGACAAGGAAAACCAAGAGAGAAATGGCTTTGTTCAGAATCCAGAAACAAAAGCTATGGCAAGATCGTCTGCCTTCTGCAACTTTTTAGCAAGACAGTATCAAGCGAATGGAAACTAGCTCATCTGAGGGGAATGCACAGTGACGTGTTAAGAGATGATGAATGTAGTTTGCAAAACAGTGTTTTCCAATGACACATGGAAAGCTTGTGAGATTTTCTTCTGGCAAACCATGGCAAGGTCAGATATTGGAACAGGTTGCTGGAAGAGATTGTGAAATCTTTATCTTTCAAAAGTAATACAACTTCACTCTGTGTCCAATCTGATCTGTGCTGATCACTGATCTGTGCTTCCACTCTTAAATTCCGGTTCCTTAGACTCTTGTTGACATCCTTCCGTTTTTTTCCTCATGTCCCTTTAACTTTTCATTTATCGATCTCAGTCCCCTTAATGTTAGGAGATAACAGGTAACAGAAAACAGATAAGAGGTATGTCTTGTATATGCTAAGCAGGCTGGAGCAGCGAGTTTCCATCTTAACGGAGAAGTTGGTTGTGCATCTTACAAGCAGGGACTTGTTCAAGGATGAAACTACCCTTGTAATACTACAGAAATTCAGGAGGGGGCCTCAGAGAGAGCGCTGGTGCTTGAAAGCGCCAGCTTGAAGTTTGTCACTTCCCTTCTGTGTTCACTTAGTACACTATGCTGCAAGAGATATGTATGCTGCAAGGGGATATTTAGCCTTCATAGAAATCTAAGCTTTTAAAAACTCAGAGTTTTCTTTGTCAGCTGTAAAAGCAAGTGAATTAAACATTTCTCTCAGTAACAGGCCTGTCCCTGCAAATGTGGGCTGTAGAATGTCTCTACAGCTTTGATGAAATTTTGTGTTTACTGATGTTTGTCCAGTATCAACATTGAAGTAAGGGAGAAGTAAAAAAAAAATGCTTGAAAGAAGTTTAGGAGTGCTATGCAGTGACTGGGAAAGCACAGCTGGCCCTTCAAGAAGCTTCAGCTTTGTTTGTCAACCCACATCACCTGCACTGCCCCATAGAACCATGGAATTGCTAAGGTTGGAAACAAACCTTTAAGATCATCAAGTCCAACCTAGCACCACCATGTTCACCAGTAGACCATGTCCTCAAGTGCCATATTCACGTGGTTTTTTAACACTTCCAGGTGTGGTGATTCCACCAGTTCCCTGGACCACATGTTCCAGTGCTTTACAGACCTTCCTGTGAAAAATATTTTCATAGCACCTGTACTAAATCTCTCCTGGCTCAGCTTAAGGTAATTTCCTCTCATCCCGTCACTTGTTACTTGGAGACTGGCCCCCACCTGGCTACAACCTCCTTTCAGATAGCTGTAGAGAGTCTTACTTTATGTGCAGTTTCTGGGAGCTGAAGGCAGCTGACCTCTTTCCATGATGGTGTTGGCTTCCCTTTTCACCTCCCCATATCAACTTGCTCTTTTGAACCTCTTTTGGAATTAGAACCTTGTAACAAAGTGCAGGGTGGCACAGTCTTTTAGCAGAGTGATTAGTCACCTCCAATCCTTGACCTTCTTTCAGGACTTGATAGTATTGCATAAGGAAGTGAAATTGCAGCTTTGTTGTTTCATAATGCAGTGTCATGCTTACTTGGATATTTGCAATACAGTCTCTGCCAAAAGTAGCATGGGTGTGGTTTGCCTTTACTTTGTTTTTACCACAGGAAAAAAAAATTAAACTTGAGAAAGCATTGTAAGAACTAAGGCAGAGAGGAGGAACAGGTAATTTTTGCTAAAACTTGTAGGCACATAGCATTTAAGGCCATATGCTCTCCCAGATAATTGGTAATCCTGTATGTGTCCTGAGGGAGCCTCTGGATAATTACTCCCTTGGCGGTGTCTACTGCCAAGAAGTCCTTTTATGTTTGTTTGGGGTTTTTTGTGGTTGGGTTTTGTTTGTTTGTTTGTTTGTTTTGTTTTTTAAGGTATTTGTCCCTTATGCTCGTTGCTGGTTCCTGCCAGTTCACTTTGAAATGCTGCGGAAGACTCACAAATTTGATCTGGGGGAAGAAGATAGATAAGATGATGATTATCTGAAAAACTTTGCTGTTGTGATGATGGATGGATTTTTCCTCATCACCAATCTACAAACGAATTATGTCTGAGAGATACACTTTCAGGTTCTAATCATACCCATTTCTTCCAATGTAGGTGTGAGCATAGGTGTTATTGCTTTGGAATGGAGGTAAAAAGAAAAGTACCACAATCATATCTGCAAATTGTGACTGTCAGGAAGATGAAGTGTTAATCTAACCCAACATTTTAATTGAATTTATTTGTAAGTGACAAGCTTCTAAGACGATTTTGTCCTCGAGGTTAGATTTGGGCAAGTCCAGGCTAGGAAACCATACCACACCAGTCAGGAATAATAGCTGAGGTTACTTAAGAAAGGTAAACTTTTCTGGTTTGACTCATGTTCCCTTGAGAGCTTTACTGCTTTTCTACTTAATTGTGAAGACTCCCAGATTTCAGGTATCGCCACTAGCTCCTCAGCCTCCAGTTAAACTATTTCAATTTTCTCAGACTTGTTTGTCTCCCTTATTCCTGACCTTTTCTGGTTGCTAGTACGTATTATGGAATTCCAGTTTTCACTCTTCCTTCTTCTCTCCCATTTTCCCCTGAATTGTGAACCTCCTTGGCCATGCTGATTTTGGGGACTGAGCTGTGATGACCTGTGTGAAGGTGCTTTGCTTTCAGCTCTGCTACAGTTTGCAGCAACTGCAGTGTCTGAACACAGATGGGATCTTTGCGTTTTTACTTATATTGTTAGTGCAAAAAGCCAAAATTTCCCAATTCATTACTTCTTTCCTAGACAGTCTTTATTATTTGATAACTTGATGGGCTAGACCAGAGGGCAAGGAGGGTTTGAAGGACATCGGAATAAAAGCTGTCCTGGACTTCAATTTCATCAAAGGCTTTTTCTTTAAAGCAGAAATACATCACTTTATTTTTAAAAGAGTCTTTTTATCGCTGTCATGGGCTGTTCTTTCTCAAGTTATCATAGCAGTCTCTTTACTGTAATGATTATAATGGTCTATGAAACACTTTCCCAAGAAAACACACAAAAGAAATGTATAACTCAAACCTACTGACACTGAAAACAAAGTAGTTTTACAGTTTACAAGAGCAGGTTACTGTTCTTGGAGCTGAGATCGTGGCTATGACATGCTTGGTCCACTAAGATTTAACTGGACCCCACAAATGTTGCATCACTGCTGTTAATCCTTTGGAGTTATTTAATATACTTAAGCAATGTAGTCCTTACCAATTCTTATGATTTTATATCTAAACATACAAAATAATTTTTGTTTGTTAGCCTGAAAATCAGTTTGTGAATCCATTCAACAAGCATGTGTCTGTATTCTGTTTTCTGTTTGGTTTGGGGCTTTTTGTTTTACAATCTACAGAAAAGGTGCCTAGCCTTGAAACGGCTATAATGATGCAATTTCAGTAGAAAAAGAGAAATGGTTAGCAGAAAATTTGTCCTGTTTCCAAAATTAGGCCTAAATATAATAAAAAATGGTTCAGTGAAATTAATATTTCAATATTGTTTCTAGGTGAGATCATTGCTCTGCTGAAAAAAATCTGTGTATTATAAAAAGAGATTTTTGATAGGAAGGTGAAGATTCATGTGAGTAGGAGGTCTGAGAGTGGAAACACCCGAAGAAAGAACAGAAGAGTGACAGAAATGGCCAGTTCTGATGGCACGTAGATTTGCAGGTCATCATGATTACAGCACAAGTTTGAGAGGGCCTGGTAGGGAAAACAAAGGGCAGCCTGAAGCAAATATCAAGTTCCTGTGCTCAGACATGAAGACTCAAGCTACTAAGATATGATGGTAGGAAAGTAAAGAACAGGGCTGGAACCTTGGAGGCACACAGACAAGAGAAAAAAAGCAGAGTCAATATTGATGATTCACAAACGTGAGACAAGATGGGAGACAAAGCATTTCTGAATCACTGTTGGCTCCCCGGGTGTAGAAATGGCACGTGAGCCAATGGGTGGCAGCCTAGCCAGAATTCCTTTGTCCGTGGTCGTTCCTGATTGGAGCACTTGGGTACCTGTCTGAATGCAGAACACACAGCTGGGACAAACCCCTCTCAGTCACTGTGGGGGTAAGTGAGTGAGTGGAATGAGTTTTGTGTTTCTTTGAACTCACCTTTTGCTCTTGTAAACTTGTTTTCTGGCTTTGCGTTGTTGTTGCTGCAGTGTCACGGTATCTTTTGTTAGCAGCTAAGCACTGTTGATACCAAAGCAAATACAGCAGCAGATACAAATGCTGGCTTTGGCTGCCCGCTTGCCGACTGTGAATTGCTTTGACATAGATTTTGATTATACTTTTTTCATTTTGTGAAAGGTGATTTCTCCAGCATGCTCTTCTGGTGCAGGAACCTTTCACCTGTGTTGTGTTTCTTTGTGATTGAGGAACACAGAATATCTCTGTTTCATCACAGACAGTTGTTGAGTGTTGCTGAGTTTCTGGATTTGGTGACTTATTCTTTTATATAAATAGTGGAAAGCTTGCCTATTGTCTCTTACCTTTGCGTGTGCATCTTTAATAATGCTTTTCTATTTTTTTTTCCCTCAGGTCCTTGTTACTAATTGGTGCTTCTGTCTTCACGTGTTTTGTAGTTGAACATGTTGCTATATATTGGTTTCTTTACACTTTTCACCCTTCATATTGTACTTGTGTGTTGTCACAAGAAAAACAAAAGCTGAAAACAGATAGTTCCCTGGGCAAAGTTTTCTCTCATGCCACTTACCTCATTGCAACATAGTTGAGGCAAAAAGCCAAAGTTTGCTACTGTTTCTTAAGGTGGCTCCGTGATAGAGACCTAGCCACATAAGCGCTGATCCTTGCGCTAGAAACAGTCAACATGTAAGGGCACATGCCATGAGTGGCAAATGTACGGGCCATTTGCTGTGTTAAATTATAAATTGAACTATGAAATTGACATTAATTTTTAATTAGATATTTTTCCGCAGAGGCAGAACTCAAAGAGTTTCAGGGCTGAACGGGTAAAATGTAATTTGAAGAAACTCCTGTTGTGGTGGATAGTCTTGGTCTCCAGACTGCAGTATTTTGTGGTTTCTAGAACCGTGGGGTTTGCACATTGAGCTTTGCATGCTTCATAACATGCCTGTGCAACTGGCTGGGCACTGAATTGGGGGGCCTTAAGGGTTGATCGCAAATCATAATAGGAGGAAGGTGAATCACAGGGGGTGTGGCCTATGCTATGTTTACTGAGGACTTACACTTAAACCTAGGGAAGTGTACTGAGGGCGGTACCTGCTTTGTCCATAAAAACAGACATTTTCACCTTTTAGAAGTGTCTCTGTGACGCAAGGAGGCCAGCCACTGAATCGGATGCAGAAGGTTCTTGACTAGCCTTGTTAGCAGAAGACAGAGTTTTCCACCTGCCTGCTCTAAGTATAAACTTATCTTTCTTTGTCCTTGTTAGTGCACTTGGGTATAAGAAGGGAAAAGGACCTGTGAGGATAGGATTAATGCAAGTCATTTGTTTATTTACGTCTTGAATGGAAAATGTTGGTGACAGTGTGCTCCCAATTCCAAGCCCTGAGCTTGGCAACTGGAGCAGCGTTTTCTTTCAATATCGTGTCACAGAAAGAGGTCTTGCTTACCTTTGTTTTTCTTACTTGCACTTGGGTCAAGCTTGTAAAAGTTTAGGTTCAGTAGTCACCTCAGGAAATGGGGCAAAAGGCTTTTTGTTTTTGTTTTTTTCTCCTAAAATTAGCAGGTTTTCCTTCTTCAATATCTTTAGAGACGGAGTTGAACATTTTGCTGGGGCTGACTTCCCACACGAGGAGTTGCTGCCAGCAGACAAGGAGGGAGGTCTGGCAGGTCACAGGAAGATCTGGGTTGCTAAAGCAATGAGGAGGCTTTTCAGACATTTTCTTGATCTGGTGGTATTACCACAGAAGCAAGCAGAGGCTTTCTTGTGTGATGGCACATTATCGAGATAAATGTTTTGCGTCATTAAATCTAAACCAGCCCCATGAGCAGCCCAGCACCGTCGGGCATCCCTTTCACAGGCGTGCTTTGTCTTTGTTTGTTGCACAGGATGGTGATTGCCAAGGTGTGGGTTCTGAAGAAGCATTTTGATGGTTTTCCCAAACCCAGCGACTTTGACCTGAAGAAGATAGAGCTGCCAAACCTAAAGGATGGAGGTGAGCAGAGTGCTACCTGTTACTAATTTTTCTGGAGGTTATCTGATTGCTGATGTATGGCTGTGCATCTGTAAAAGTGTTTGCAAGTTTCTCTGCCTTAGACTTTCAAAAATTGGTTGACATGGCATGTCACAAGCCATGCACCTTAAGGGAGAAGGACAATTGCTGAAAAACAAGTATACTGATGGGTTTGATGGTTTCAAAGACACATTGCCTTCTGATAATGCCCTTAGAAACAATGGCTGAGCTTTTCTAACTCCAATACATAGCAGTTGCAGCATACTTTTCAGGCATACCTTTCACAGTTTCATGCTGCCTACTCAGATTTGCTGCCTGATGCCAAAGGCATTCGAATGTGTTTGCAAATAAAGCTTACTGGAGAAAATTGCTGAAGTGATATGGCCTCAAAACCGAAACTGACAGCTGCAAGGAAAACACAGTTTATTTAATTTAGAAAGAGAGAAGTGGACTGTGACACAGAGCCAATGAGATAACTGTAGTAAAACCCTAATATGTTTTACTAGTAAAAGGTTTTTATATGCTTTATTTTGCAAAATCCTTTGGAAAAAGCTGGAGATGATGGTACTCTATAGGAGTAGCTTTTCAGTGGAGTTTTTCATGCTGATAGGGAAAGTATTGATGATAGTGCTGGGGGAGAGCAGAGTGACTGCACTGGGAATGAGCCTGCAGATGGAAGACCTTGGGGCTGGAGTCAGTGAAGGTTGATCTTTTATTTTAAGAAGCAACACGGCAAGACTTCTGCCTGCATTCAATATCTACTTTTTTGCCAGTACTTATCTTATTTGATCTGTTGCAACAAGAAGAGAGGGTGAATGTAAATAGAAAAAATTAAAGAACAGCTTTTATTTCTGTGGTTTTCTGTTTTGAAAGGAGTAAGGAATGTGATAGCTTATTATCTTATCATATCAACAGCAAGAGCTGTTGATAAAAGAATGAACTTTGATTTTTGGTTTCATATGGACATCTACACCATGTTGTCTTGAGCCTCATCCCACCACTTGTCTTTTACAAAACTTCCTACACTCTTAAAGGTGTGCGAAAGGAATTGCATTAAAGTACCAGTTTACGACTGAAACGCTTGAAAACTTATTTCTTCTTACATATAAAGATACACTTAAAAATTTTATGCCTGTGGATATTTAAGAACATGGAGTAATTCCTTCCTTCCTATTTTAATCCCTAAAACAAGAGGAGGCATGAGTTCATACTACAGTAACACTTTTAAAGGCAACAGCCTTCTTTGTTAGTTACATGGCTTTGCTGCTCACTCTCGAGTAATGGGAAGGCATTTACATCTGAATACATTTCTAGCTTGTACTAGCTAGACCATTGCAGCACAGGCAATGAAAAATATTAGTAGGTGGAGATGAACAACTAAAACTGCTGTGTGAATGAGAAGTTTAAAACTTGTTTAACGATGTCTTTCCCAAGAACTAGTGTCATTACAGATAGTTAAGGGGATTAGGCTGCTTAGAAAAGATAAAGTGATGCTTTCTGTTTAAGGCAGCCTAGTAGTTTGTATTTGACCATCCTCTTCTTGCTGAATCGTGGGAAGACGTTTTATATATGCATCAAAATTAAATTAGTTTTCTGCTTAGGGATTCTGGCTGCTTGACCCTTCTGTAGACAGAGGAGACAGATGCGAAAATGCAGGGTTGAAAACAAGATAGTCTCCTAAAGAGACACTGCAGAAAGTTTCTTTTGCAACAGCATACCAATAACCCAGAACTAATGAATGCTGCAGTCGTTTCTGGTATCTTTTCCTTAAACAAAGATGGGATATGGGGGTTTTGAGCTGCCAGGAGTGCTTATCAATGTAGCTGAAAGACTGACTTGTGGAAACTATGCTTTACTGCACTGCTAATATCCAGGAATTTGCTTTGTCTTTCATTGCAGAGTTGCTGCTTGAATCAGTGTTTCTCAGTGTTGATCCTTACATGAGGTATATCTTTTTCTTCTTTCTGAATTTCTGGCTGAGGCACCTAATTTGATCTGCCGCTTAAACCACAAAACACCATGTACTGGCAGCACCCACTGGCAGTACCCACAGCACCGATGACACTGTTGCCAGAGTCCCAATGCCTTTGTCTGTTTTTTATAAGATTTGTGTTAATTACAAGACTCAAAATATGGAGCTGTGCCAGATTTAGCTAAACATTGGGATAACATTGCTGCCACCCATGACTTTTCTTGGAATCTGCTGTTGTTCCTTGTCATGTCTTCAACTGGAATACAATGTGCTCAAATGAGACTGCAGCCCTGTAGCAGTTCCTGCTTAATTTGTCTTAGCAACCTTGTACTTAAAGATACATAATTCTAAGTTGGACATTGCTGATACACCCGTGTTAATAGGCGGTAGTTGACATACAGGGAGACTGGGTACTTTGAAGAGGCTTGGTGGATGCTAATGTCAGAGATAGTTCTCTGAGTCTCAGGCTTCTTGTAGTGGTGGACCATGCTGGGAAGATTAATGTTATCATTCCCCCAACATTCTTGCCCAGGATGCTCAAGCCTTTCTGGCTCTAGAAAACACCTGGTTATGCCGTTATCATGACAAGCTTTTTGTGATCTGTTCAACAGCACTGGTGATATTCTCTTTCTGGGTCAAACAGTTGCTACTACTTCATAGTGTGTCTGGACCATTATTAAAGCTGGATACAGTAAGCCATGTTTGCCTGTGTTACAGACCTTACAGTCGAAGGGTCATGAAGGAAGGGGACATAATGATAGGAACACAGGTTGCCAGGTAAGATCTTCAGTTCCTGTTATCCATGCACATGGCAAATCTCAACAGGAATGTGCTGACACTTGAGATATCTGTCTATGTTACCTATCCTTGGCTTGAGTCTACATACTTCTGCTTCTGATGTTCTTACCTGTAACTGGTTTGAATGTGTTTTTCCTCTAAGAACATCTTTTGCCTTTCTGGAGAGTGTTTAGGCCTCTGATAAAATCTATATGTTGTTTCTGGGGATAATATCTTCTAAGGCAATTTTTACAGGTATGAAGGACCAACCATTGTACTTGCCGCAAGTGTCAACTTCGCGTTTTAAAACCTGATGTGCCAGTAACTGCATGCCTGCAATCACGCATGCTATCTACTCCAGCTGAAAATACCTCAGCATCACCAAAGATACAGCTCTAGCCAAAGGGTTATATAACCTTAAATCCATCCTTTTCCCAAACTTGTGGTAATTTAGCTACAGATGTTTCCCTCTGTCGGCTTGTTTCTGCAATGCTGGCTATAAGTTTCTGCCTAGGAACATCTGTGGCCTTTGACTCTTGTGTTTCTCTGCAGGAACATTGAGGGCTGAGATAAATTAACAACCAAGTCTGCTGAATAGAAGGCCAACTGTTTCAAATAATTCAAAGCTGCTTACTTACCCCTTTTGAACACAGTTTTCCTGTTGAACTAAGAAAGTTGAATTTTCATTTGGCATAGAGACACTGATAATATAGACTTCTCCCTGATTTTAGATATTGCTTTCTATCTGGTTTCATTACGTCAAGAGGTTCCATCTTCAGGATCTTCAACTTTTAAATGAGGTGCAGGTTGTCTGAGAACAGGCAGCCTATCTGCAACTCCTGTCCCATGCTTTAATCCCAGCATCCTCTTTCCTGCATTCTAACTCACAGAAGCGTAGTCTGAACTCCCACCGCACCAGGTGCTAGTCAAAGAAAGAGTTAGAACTTGTGCGGGAAAACTGGATTTGTTGTGGGCAGGACTGAATCTAAAATTATCTTGCCAGTATCTCCCTTGTGATGAGAGGTTGTAGATATTTCAGGAAAGGCACTTGATATCTATGGCATCAGCACGTATGGGCTGAAAATCCTGACATGAAATATTTCTTTTCTGAATCACAGGAAGAATGGAAGAGCCAGTATTGATTTGTTTCTGACAGAGTTTGGGTTTCTTTCTTTGCTTTTTAAACAGGATTGTAGAAAGCAAGAATCCTGCTTTTGCAGTGGGGGCCTTTGTCGTGGGTAACAGTGGCTGGAGAACTCATTTCATCTCCGATGGGAAAGACCTACAGCTCCTTCCTTCCAGTTGGCCAGAATCACTCCCCAAATCGCTAGCTCTTGGAACAGTTGGTATGCCTGGGTAAGTTTTGAGATGAAAAGGCGATTATCCCCTGGATTTTGGTGTGCCGGAGGTTTCTGCCTATCTGTATGACCTTTGTCCCTTGTCTTGTTCTACCAGCATGTTGCCTCTTCATTCTGGTAAAAAAAGTGTGCTTCTGGATGGCCTTACCCTGTAGAGGGCCTGAAGTTTGGCCCGCCCTCTAGATCAGAGGAGATTTGCCGTGGAGATTATTGTGCCTCTCCTTAGGGAGCTGTAGTAAGGCAGAAAGAGGATCCAGGAAGAGATGGAAAGAATCTAGTTCAGTCTGTGTTAACCTCAGTGGAAAGTCTCAAACTTCACTGGCACCTGGACTAGTCTGCTTTTTTCTGATTGGGCTCTGTATCTATCACTATTTCCAGAATCAACCCCAAAACGCAAAAGACAGATGCTATATCATGCAGCAAAATAGGTGTCCTTTAAATTGCACTGCAGCAGATAGAACTGCTGTGCTTTGGAATCTGTATTTACGATTGGAGTCTCTCAGTCATCTGCATTTCTTATCTCATTCTCTGTACTTTTTATGGGAGATCAGGACTTGGTCAGTGCTAGCAACCTGGAAGGCTTTCAAAATGATTGTAAAATTGTGTGTGATGGAGAACTTCCTAGATTTCATTTCATCATTATTCAAGATGCATATTTTTTCGAGATGGCTTATAGATGCATTCAGTTAAGCCTTTCAATTGACACCACGTGGGAAGCTCTAAGCTTGAATTTAGAAATTAGAAGAAGAGTTTTCTGGGCCAGTCTCTGAGCTACTTCAGTGGTTCCTATAGACTACTATTTTACTGGTGAGACCTGAATTACAGATTCCAGTTTTGGGCCCCTCACTACAAGAAAAACTTTGAGGTACTGGGGCATATCCAGAGAAGGGTGATGGAGCTGGTGAAGGATCTGGAGCACAAGTCTGATGAGAAGCAGCTGAGGGAGCTGGACTTGTTTAGTGTGGAGAAGAGTAGGCTTGAGGAGACCTTATTCTTCTCTACAACTACCTGAAAGGAGGTTGTAGTCAGGTGGGGGTCAGTTTCTTCTCCCAGGTAACAAGTGAAAGGAAAACAGGAAATGGCCTCAAGCTGCGTCAGGGGATGTTCAGGTTGGACATCAGGAAGAATTTCTTCACAGAAAAGGTTGTTGAGCATTGGAATAGGCTGCCCAGGGAAGTGGTGGGCTCACCATCCCTGAGAGTGCTCAAGAAACAACTGGACATGGCACTTAGTGCTAAGGTTGGACTTTGAACCTGGTGATCTGTCAAGGGTCGGACTCAATGATCTTGGAGGTCTTTTCCAACTTTAATATTTCTGTATTTCACCCTGTAGCCATAGCTGTGCACAGTAGTCCTCAGGAGCAGTTAGCCCATCAGTTCAGCAAGTTTTTCTTACCCTTTTTATCTTTTTCTGCCAGCTTTGATTCGTGATGAGCATCATTTAATCTTTGCCTCAATCTGGTAGATACCAGCTGGCAACTGACTTCTGTCTAGGTTGGATTTACTATCTCTTCCAGTATGTAGCTGAGTTCTCACCTTACAGAGTTATCTATGTTTCTCCTTTTGACTAATGAGCACAATGAAAGCTATTTTCACCCTAGAGAGATTTCTGCCTTAACAGTCTGTTTCCCAGCAGTGTGTCTGTGGGTTTTTTCTGGGATGGCTGTGAAAAAGCCAAATCGAGCAGGTTGGATTAATTTTTGTATTTCACAAAACAGGAAAACCTGATCTTGTTCTGGTTGTGATGATATTTTGGTTCAGTGTGGTCAAGTCATCTCTCTGTGTCTGTTGTCTTTTATCCCTCACTGAGCATCCTTTCCTTTTCTTTGCAGCCTCACTGCATATTTTGGTCTGCTGGAGGTCTGCAAGATGAAGCCAGGAGAGACAGTGCTGGTTAATGCTGCAGCTGGCGCTGTGGGCTCTGTGGTGGGACAGCTCGCTAAAATTGGGGTGAGTGGCTTGAACTGCTCATACTTGCTCCTCAGAAGAATTAGCTGTGAAACAGGGCAACAAAGCCATGAATGATCTGTAGGACAAGCATCCCTGAAGGCATGCCTACACCAGGGTCTTGAGGTGGAACACATTCCTGAAGACATAGCAAATCTAGTTGAATGTTTCAGGGGCTCATATGCTGACAACAGCCTGACTTTAAGGGTGAGCCCTTCACTCAGCACTCTTTGAGTGTCAGCTTGTGTTGTCAGGGGATGTTTAGAAATGCTTTTGTCCTTTCCTTGCAGGGTTGCAAAGTGGTTGGCTGTGCTGGATCAGATGACAAGGTTGCCTATCTGAAAAAAATAGGCTTTGATGAAGCCTTTAATTACAAGACTGTTAAATCTCTGGATGAAGCGCTGCGTAAAGCCTCTCCTGATGGCTACGACTGTTTCTTTGATAATGTAAGTTCAGAGAAAAGGCCTTGCCCTGAGCAGCTGTCATTTTATTTAAACTATAACAGGAACTCAATATTGTATACATCTAATTGAAGTCTACACCAGGAACTCAATACTGACATCCATTTTCTCAAGCAATGGTCTCTGTAGCAGCTTACTGCTTTCCTGTTCCCTTTCCACACATATTTTTGCAGCTGACTTGGGCAGCAATAGAAAGAACAAAACAGTAAAGGGAAAGCTGGATTGCTGGCAGTGTTTGTGAATGGAGAGAGAGTTTTACTTCACTCTCTGAAAAGTATGGCCCGTTTTGGGTAGGTGAGGGTCACAGTAACATTTAACTGATCCAGTCCATTCCTGGCCCCACCTTGGACCACAGGCAGTTCCCTGCTATTGCTGAAAGGGGATTGAGTATGGATGGCTCCACATAATGTGGTTATGTGGGCTGTATTGATACCTGTAAACAACACAGTAGCAAGGCCCACTTGCAAAACTACTGGAGCAGCCCACAGAGGGTTTCTGACATCTCCTAGTTATAGCTGGAATTAATGGGGACTGTGTACTATTCTTGATAGGCTGTTTGAATGTGAGCATCTTGTTTTGAAGGCTAAGAAAGTTTAACAGTATGGATGCAGTTAAACCATGTCAGTTCACCTTCAAGCCAGAGAACCAGCCCTGGCTCTTTTAATTTCCTAGTACAGCTAACATATGCATTATACCTGCTAATATAATACCTGACCGCAGAGGTATTAGCTGATATACTGGCCTAAAACTCTCAGCCTATCTACCTGGTTTAAAAGAAGCCATCATCACCTCTTTAGCATGTCTTTCCCTCAGCAGTGTGTCTGCCAATCCAGGGATGAAGGTCATAAGGTTCTGCCTTTCCCAGGCAATTGATAGGAATGTACGGTGTCAGAGCAAAGTGCTTGTGTCTGTGGCAGGAGCTCCCAGTTCCTTTGCATTAGCCTTCCAAATTTCATGTCCCATGCTGCTAAAGTCTTAAATAGGTTTTATGGTCACATCCATTCCCTTCATTCTCACTTCCAACTTTTGTGCAGATCTCCCCACAGCAGTAAATTTTGTCACAGCTTCTCACTATTAAAAGCTTCTTATCACAGCACATCCCTATTTTGGAGATGAGAACCATTAAGCAAAAACCTGACATCACCACAATGTGAAGACGTAAAAGTGCAGACTGGTCTGTGGGAAAAGCATAGGTGGTGCTTCTTAGTGCTGTAGGAGGAGGAGGGACATACCCTTAGGAGGAGGGATCTTTGCGCAAGTCCTGCCCGATGCTTCCAAACTAAGCTTCGTGACACAGATTTGGAATTAAAACTGATTCCCTACGTTCATAACTAATTTTTAGAAGAGTGAGGTTGAGTCCTCATAGCGTTGTCTAAGCACAAGCATTTCTTCAGCCACCAAGTCTTTGGGGTAGTGGAAGTCACTTCCCCCTTATCAAACCTGTTGGTGCAACAATGCAATGTCAGCAGATTTTGGCAGTCAATGTTAAACACTGGATTGTCTCTAATGCTGCACATGCTCTGATTTTTGTAGGTGGGTGGAGAATTTGCCAGTATTGCCATCAACCAGATGAAGAAATATGGAAGGATTGCGATCTGTGGAGCCATCTCCCAGTACAATGACTCTGTGCCCCAGAAAGGTGTGGGCCTGCTTTATTGTGTCTAAATTTATTTTCTCTTTGGTGATAGCAGAAAGACATAATTGGAATCTACTGTTTGCTTCCCTGTGCCATTTAAGTGTATATATATGTGTACATCTGGGCAACTAACTGCTGCTGTAGGACACTGGGACCACACTCCTTGTGTGTACATGCACTCATCCTCCTTTGTGCACACTATCTGGTGAACATCAGCTGATTAGAAATGAAGGAGTGGCTAAAATACTTGAAACAAGACTCCACAGGGCTCTAAGCAGATACAGATCAGTAGAAGGCAGGTGCGATATCATGATGCCATTTACACAGTAGTACGTACTTTAAGATGAGACAATGGCTTTCCCTCAGGTTTTTAGATGACGCAGCTTAAGATTTTCGGGAGTTTTTTTCCCATGAGGTTTCAGCTACTAATGAAATTGCTGAGAAATGTGGCTGAGATGACTGTTCATTATCAATAGCATTAAGTTTTCCAAATTTGCCTTCTAGAAGAAATGGGAGGATTGTATTCTCTCTTGACAATTGACTGGCTTTGGACTCTCAGATCACTTTAAAAAAATAGAATAGACTTTTGAGCATGAGAAGACTATCACACATTTTTATGATTGAGGAAACTGTTTGCTAGAGTTTATAACTTAAATTTTGAGGGTTGGAAAGAGAGCATAAGAGCCTGGCAGGCTATCAAACAAGCTGTTAAAACAGTATTTTCGAGATTCAGCTGAAGTCCCTCAGGTGAAGCTGAGGCAACTTTACTTCTGAATGAAACTGTTTTCAGAAATGTTTAGCCCTACAGCTTTATGGATCAGGCCTTTGTTTCCGTGGGTGGTTGTCTATCCATGAACCTTTGATCTTTTGTCCTGAAAATTCTGTTTGGAAAAAAACCTCTGCTGCTTCTGGCTGAAACAAAGTGATTCGATGGTCTTTACTGGCTAAAAGCTCACCTTATGCACTGGGTCTCATTCTGAATGAAACTGATATTACAGGTGGCTTGCTGGCTCCTTTCTCTTGCAGGGCCTTATGTGCAGGTTCCAATGATCTTCAAAGAGCTTCGAATGGAAGGGTTTCTTGTGAGTCAATGGAATAACCGCTGGGAGGAAGGTCTGAAGGCCCTGCTAAAGTGGGTTGTGGAGGTAAGGAAAGAAGGGATAGTTTTCTGTAGGGTGTACTCGTACTGCAGATTCCCTCTTTGCAATAAGGCTCTTGTCATAGCTGTTCAGGTGAGGTCACAGCATGACACTTTCCTTCTCCCTGCCTTGATCTTTGAGACTTTTGGGGACACTTAAAGCATAGTAAATATGCCTAATCACTTCTGCTTTACTGAGACCTGTGATATTAGCTTGTAGACTTAGCTATATTCCAGAATACATGTAGGCTTTGAAGAAGCATTCTTCCAGAGTAATTCAAAACACTTCTCTGGTGATGAATATTTTCATATTTAGAGTAATTTTTGTATTGCTCATTCAGTCATTTGTAGTGTGAGCCAGGATTTCTGTTGTAGTGTTGTGCTGAAACTACTGGCAAGAACGCATGTTTTTATAGAATTTGGAGCTTTAATAGGGAATTTCTTATATTTTATTTTCATAGATGGAGGCTGAGTTAGTAACCAAGTAGGTTCATGGCTGTGAAAAGTTTGTGAGTGTGAACACTAAAGGCTAAGAGGATCTAGCTTTTAGGAACATGAGGATTTGTGATGGATCAGCTTTTGATCACTTGAACTTGCAATTCCATAGTTTGGTATGAATAGAGACAGGCCTGGCTTTGGGGAAATGATTCCCTACCTGTCAATTGTTTGGGGACCAAGTAGCACTAAATCTGTCCTAGTGTGTTTTTACAGCAGTGACTTTTGTTTACTGTTATGACTCCATGTAGAAGGTTTTACAACAAAAGCAGATCTGCACAAGAGCCCACCTAGTTCTGCAGTTACCCTGGTGTGTGCCAGCTTGCATGTTTCAAATGAAACATACATGCTGGGGAAAATTTTGCTACAATTAATTCAGTTTTGGTGGATGAAAACTCAGAAATTTCTTTTCTTTTGACAGGGAAAAGTGAAGTGGCATGAACAAGTCACTGAAGGATTTGAGAACATGCCAACGGCTTTTATTGGAATGTTAAAGGGAGAAAATCTTGGAAAAGCTGTTGTAAAAGTGTGAAGGTCAGATATTCCTGGGAAACTGGCGCAGGCGAATGTGATTCTGTTGAACCCTTTTAATTCACTTGTCAAATCATATGATTGATATGTTTCAGTCTTTTTGCTGGATGTTTGGTGATAATAAATTCTGTTAATAATTTGACTAATAAGTCTAAGTATATTCCAATTGCTTTGCTCTTGAAGGAATTGAGTTGCTTCCCAGAGCTACACACAAAAAAGGGCCTTAAAGTTGCTGAAAATCAGAACTGTAACATTTGATAGTAGCTTGAACTTTTCTATGAGCAGGCTTGTAAAAAGGAAAACCAATTTTAAAAGCTTTGCTAGCTGATGGCACATTTAATGTTTACCCATTGATTTGACCCAGAACTTAGCAAGAGGGATTTTTTTAACCAATATCAAGGAGCAGAGAACAAGCTAAGTTAGCAACACTTGGGGATTTCGGCTTCCTCTCCAGCTGGCTTTTTTTTTTTTCTTTTTTTATCAAACAATGTAGATATCTCAGTTATTCTGAGAATATGGAAAGGAAAAATAAATCTCTTAATGTATACTTTGTGTTACAGTTCTGTCCTGGGTTAGTTAAATATTCTATTACCACCCACAAAAGCTGGATAAATTTCATAATTACACACCTGGGACTCCTTATCTCAACTGAGATAAGCACTCCAACCGACAGGAAGCACTACCCACCCTGGTTATCTGATCTCAGGCAATGGCCCATTAGCACCGCCCAGCTGACTGTCTGAGCTCAGGTAATGGCCCATTAGCACTACCCAG
>JACAXG010000122.1:1217208-1448358 GCA_018881555.1 Amblyornis subalaris | reverse complement strand
CACCCGGAAGATCCTCTTCCATTGTGAAAGTCCCCGCCCCTGGGGGAGGTGCCAGCCAAGAAGCACAGCATAAAACAAGGGGTTTTGGATGGGAGAAGATCCCCTCGATTCGACAGGACTCCGCTCTCGGGACTCTCGACTCGACTCGACTAGACTCCACTCCTYGGAATTGGATTTAGCTACTCCACTCCACCACCGGGACTGGATTACCAGGCCTCCCTGCAGGACCAGTGCCTMACYGGACTGCACAGCTACCACCCAGGTCAACAGGGTATCAGGTTGTACCGTGACTCTGTCGGTTTGTTTAAGCCCATATTTCTGTATTACTGCATTTATTTTAACCTTTTTAATTAAAATTGTAATTTTGACCTAAAATCTCTCGAGGTATTCGGTGTGGGGTTAACTTCCCCTGGTGGTTTACAGCCAAACCAGCACAAGTTCTCTTTGTGGAACACTCTCTTTTTCATTTCCTCGCGGTTAACACAGAGGAGCTAAAATGTTACAAGCACTTGCTTTTCCCATACAGGTAATATGAATAGGTCACTAATTTCCTTGAGAAACTTGGTCACTGGTGTCCAAGATTGGAGTTGATCTTGCCATAGTGTTCACCCTGGCTCTCGTGGAAGCTGAGATTTAACATTAGCTGTGTTAAATTAGTGTCCAGCACACACAAGGTGTCAAGCAAAGGAGACACACAGATTAGCAGCACTAAATATTAGATGTTTTGAAAAATCGAGAACAAGAACCTCTTACTATGGGATACAGACAGGTATTAAAGGTGATGGTGATCAATCTTCAGTCACTGTGGAGGACTTCCTGGTTAGTTTTAAGCTTTCATTACTAATCCGTGAAGAGGGATCCTAAGCAGCCTTAATACCTTTGCAGTGCCAGGATTAGATGCTCTGTATGTCAATAAGAAGAGATCACTTACTTAAGATGTAGATTGACCAACACTTGCTGAGTGAACTGAACAAAACACACCTGAAATACAGGTCAATTGGCCACTGGGGAAATAACGAATTTTGGCACAAGTAGGGAAGACGTTCTGGTAGCTTAATAGTGTTCTCTGAGGAGAGTGAATTGACAATTTGGGTTGGCTCCAGTGCTGTGGTTTTACACTGGCCACGGAGGAAGATCTGTAGACTAATACCACTGCACAGCATGGAAAGGGGTAAACCAAAAAAGGGAACGTGTTGTCAGTAGGCTTCAGATACACAGATAGCGGTCTGCTGTTGTTCGATGGCTTTTCATTGAGGAATTTTCAGAGGGTTTGCAAGTCCTAAAATACTGAATTGTTTTAAGTCCACTGAATTACTGATCTCTTGTTTCAAGTAAAGTGGTGATTTGGAAACGGACTAAGAATAGCCACATGGAGTTCCTGAACCTTTGTCAGAGTTGCAGAAACATTTGTCAGTCAGAATAATCCTGGCTCACCCTGCTTCCTCCTAAAATACTGATCTGTACATTCCCCTTGCTGTGTATAGACTTCATGCTTCATAAATTGCAGCTGATTTCACAAGGCTGTTTTACCATGAAAATGTCACTTTTCTGTGTTAAAACAACACCACACCACACACCTCTGAGCCTCTGAACTTCTCTGGGGAACATAGCTATTTCCTCCTGAAAATTCAAATTTTCTGTTACATGCCAGGAACACTGCCAGCACATGAATAATGACAATTATATCCCTCATTGTCTGGCACTGTCTGGAGGCCTTATGGTGGTTTCTTACTGTGAGCTTGGTTGTCCTCAAAGTTCTAAGGTTTGTGGAATGATATCTGGATTTTTCCACATGTTGAAAATAAAACCAGAATATTAAAGTTTTGTTTTCTTCCTTGTGGCAGTGGCACAAGGTAGGATGAGGGTCTCTCTGTTTCCCCCCTGCTAGTGAAGGGGGGAAGCAAGCTAATCTGTGTAATGAAGTTGAACAATATGCCAATGCCCAGCCTAGAACAACGATGCAGTGATGTGTTGCTGGCTTTTCTGCCAGTACATGGCTGTGTGTTTTTAGGGGCAGAATATGGGTAGCACCATGCAGGCAGTCCAGCCCGTCCTCTGACAGCTGCACAGGGCCTGTGAGCGGCAAACACTCTGCCAACCACCCCTTCCTCTAACACTATCACTCTGCTGCTGAGCTTAAAGGCTTTCTGGGAAAGGGTGAGCTCCTGCTGGTCCCACTGGCTGTCAGAAGTTGTGCAAGGGCTTGCCTGGGGCTAGGTGCTCCTCAGCACTACAGCAGTTCTCCATTGCATGTGCCTGCAAACGGTGTCTGCTCTGCCCAGGGTGCACTGCCCATTCTTCAATCACCCTGCAGTTGTGGCTGTGCTGATAGTAATCTCTGGTCTTTTTGTGCTGCTTTTCTGCAGTCCACATGGCCATGTTTGTGCCACTACATAAGTTACACTTCACAAGTAGGGTGGCAGTGGGATTCTTGAGATTTTATTATAACAGTTAATTTAGGAGGTAATATATGAGAGCAAGAGGAAGAGTTTATTTAATCTTAAATGTAAACAGTTGCAGGCTTCATCATTTGTGGCTAAATAGCTCTTCATTTATACATATCATTATTTCTAGTATAGTGGTTTAACTGCTTAACACCTTATGCTTGCCTGTGCAAAATGAAGCAGTCTCTAGATTAGAGGTGTTCCAGGCTAATAAATATGCAATGTCCTGTTCCTCAGCAATGTCAAGCTGGGGCTGTACTTGTCTGAGCTCAGGACACAGTGGGGACCCTCTCTGAGGGGTTCACCATGGCTCACTACACCAAAAGTAGCCTTAGGAAGCACTGGGAATTGCTGCAAAGGGCTGTGGGTTGCTAAAATCAGGGAGCTATCCATAGAGTGCACTGCTGCCTGTTGAGCTTCCCTCATGGTCCCCCCAGGGTGGGTGCCCACAGAACGGGACATGAGACATCATGGCCCAGCCACAACATCCATTCTTACATGAGATCTATTCCTCAGCTGGATCAAATCCACCGTTAAACCTGCCAGCACTTCTGATGTGGCCTGTACTGAAGCAAGCAAGACATACCTCAGATCCTTTGCTTTTATTTTACTCCCATGACCCCTGACTTCAATTGTTCATCTCACACCGTCAGCTCCCGACAGGTGCCTCACAGCTTAGCTTGCTGCTGGCCATCACCTACAGTGCAGGGAGATGCCTCCTGTCCCTGTCTTCAGCCTGTCATCACCAGGCCATCGTGGGCTCAGCTTCCTAGGAAGCTGAAAGCCTTTGGAGCAATCCTGCAAAGTGGTGCTAAAACTGCCCATTGTGTTTCCCTTATCAGCAGGTTTCACAGTTCTGAGTACTGTTCACTGTTCCTTGCTCTCCCCCAGGTGCCCCTCTCAGAGGAACTAGAAGCAGGTACAAAGAAAGGTGAAATACCAGACTTCATTGCCTCCCTGAGGAAATGTTATGGACTGACTCAAGTAGAAGGGAGATGACCCAAGCCTGGTCTAAAACTCTTCCTCCTCCCATGCATTTCTACCTAACGCCTGGCTTCTCCACCTCCTAGAGTCTGTTTATACCTCTGTCACATCCATGACAGATGCTCCAATTCCTGTGAGCCGAGCAGATGGTGCCACCAGGATAGTAGGAACCCACCTTCGCCCATGCATTCCCCTCTAGCCCATTACCTAGAGGTACTACCATCACCCCAGCACTGTCAGAGAGGTACAAGTACAAGGCATTCCCAGAGCCTGCCTGTGTATATATATACATAGGTATATAAAACCCACAGACACCCACAAACACTTTGTGGCAATCTGCATGTCACAAGCTTGTGTTTGTCAGGTGCAGGTAGAGATAGGACTTCATAGCTCCCATGCCTTCCTCACCTTGTCTGTCTACCAACCTGGACCATCTCAGCTTTCTCTCTCCAGAGGAGGAAAAACTGCATTTCACATGGATGTCCTTCCCCAACATCTCCTCAAGACTTTTTCAAGTTCCACAAACTCATCTAGTTCATCCTTATCAAGGTTTTGGTACTGGGGGGGCTGCAGGGTTGGCTTCTGGTGAGCACCAAAAGCTGCCACCACGTCAGATAGAGCCAGTGAGAGTCATCACCAAAAGGGACTTAACCAATGGCCAAAGCCGAGCCCTCTGTGATATCTGAATTTAAATAAAAGTGCTAAACTACAGTGGCAGGGAGAAAGGAACAAGAGTACATGAAAAAAAGCATCTTGTAAGACACCTTCACAAGGTCAGACTCTTTCACCCCTCACCAAGGGCCAGGGACCAGCACAACAGAGGTAGTCCAGCAAGGATTTCAACAGCATGATCATCAAGCCAATTCCTTGGGTGGATGAAAGTTGCATGTCAATAGAGCACAGCAGAGAGGAACTGCTATGGCACAGTTTGTTGGCATTGGTAAAACAATAGAAGCTATTTTTTAGCTTGGTAGATCCAGCTAGTTTTGATGTATGAACAGTTAAGAAATTAAGCATTAAAATAACTACCAATACTCTTACTGGAATCATTTCAGGGGGGAATCAAAGTCTAACTTCATTCAGGTCAAGGAAATAATGGAAAGCAGAGGGCTAGCTGAAGTTAGGTTGACCACTGCAAGAGATGGAAGAGACGTGGGTGGTTAAGCACCCCATGTGCATGTGCATTCCTCAAGTGCACAACAGCCATTTTAGATCCCATGGATGGTGGTAAGGAGCACTATTCCACTGCAATTTGACCATGCACAGTTCCCTCACTGTGACTCCTTGGCCCTTCCTTTCATGTTTGTTAGCCCTCTCTCATTAAGTGTAGTTATTCCAGCTATGTGTTTTAATTGCTGTACTCAAGGAAGTACTTCTCTTCCTGTTGGCCAGCCCATTAGAAGCAAGCTATGTAACAGGCCTGCAGACAAAAACATCTTGCTTTTCTTGTTTGACAGCAAGGCACAGATCCCAGCTATTTCATAGCCAAATGACACAGACTGCAGTCATTGCCTGAGGGGAGAACTTCCTGAAATTCTTATTTGCAGAAGAAACCTTTCGATGCTGTTTCTTCTCTGCCATGTACATCAAGATTACCAAACATTCAAGTCAGTTGGCCATCTACCACTTCCCTCTTAAAGGCATTGTCAGATCACTGGATCAAAGCAGCCAATTCTGTTCACGCAAGCAGCAGACCACAGAGTTTAATCAAAGAGTGAATGCTGTGCTACTGCCTGGCACATGGCAATACTGGCCTCACACCTTCACACAAAAAACAAGTGAAAAAATGCACTCACTGAGCTCTCTATGGAGTATCATTACTTAATACCCATGTGGGAGGGCATATGGCCCTAGGCTTTAGCAAGCATACTCATACCCATTCCATTTAGGACAAAATGTTTATTTGCTGGAACTAGGCTTGTTAAAGGCTCAAACTGTTGAAAGACTCAATCCAGTTCCCAGCCTGAATTGGGGGTTCTCTCTTCCCAGTAGGGGTACTTTTGCTCTAGGAACCAAAGCTCTTCACATATAACCAAAACAAAGCATAGGCTTTGCTTTCCATCACCCATAAAAACAAGGATCAACTACAAACACTCAAATTGTGGTATAACTATGTATTTGAGGAGGATGTGTTGTTTCCTTTAAAGGGGAAGTTTACCTAACACAGAGATCCCCTCTGCATTTTCCTCAAAGAGCCAAGCCTTAAAGAACATCTTTCAAATTAGGCTATGCAAGTTATTTTCATCAACCTATGCCTCCATGCCAGTTCTTGGGAGGGGAAGATACTGTGGCACAGGAAGCTAAACTCACTGCCTTTTTAAGAATTGCTTTGCAACCCTTGCTTCACCACAAGACTTATTCCAGCTATTCTGGTTTTCCCAATCATGACTTGAATTTCCAGTCACTGTCACCTGGATTGTCCAAGGCTAGTGCAGAGTAGCATCTTATTAAAAAAAGTAAATTAAGTGTTAAGTCAAGCTCAAGACACAAGCAGCAATGTCCCACCGACTGCACCTCTCCCCTGCTGTAATAGGCAACAACGCGGTCTGGCCTCCCCTCAGCAGGAATATTGTATTTGCAGCACACTTCAGTATTATTTCTTAAGGATGAAATGGGATGCCAGAGCCTCTTACTGAACTTCACCTGGAACTTTCAGCAGGAATTTTTTAAACCTTTCTTGCTCACAGTTACTGCCCAGAGGGAATAAGCAGGCCACACAGAAACTGCTTTCAAAAGCAATGCTTGTTTGCAGGTGGTGGGGTGTTAGTAATGCATTCTTGCTCCAGCTTCATTTTATTCTCTCCTAACAAGTCTGTCCATGGCACCACTTGGGGTAGTGGTTTCCCATTTACCTGTGAACAGCTGACAAACACACAGCTGCACTTCTTAGTCAAATAGCCAGAGCTGCACAGAAAATATTTCTCATGTACTTCTCATTGCATCATCTCAACTCAGAGTTTACATCCAAGAACCTTGATGGTTCATCCTTAAGTGAAGGGTGTGGCCACTTTTTGGACTAGAAAAATCTTGTTTCAAATTGGGAACATATTCAATAAGATGTTCAAGGCCCTCAGTCCTCAAGAGCCATGAAGAAATTCATGCATGCTTGTGAAGTGAGTGTAAGGCTGAGTCACAGGTGAGCTCCCAACCACAAAGAAAAGAGGTTCACTCATTCCACATTGTGTGCATATGACGCAGGAAGTCTTGCTTTCCCATGAGTGATACTCAGTGAGCAGCACAGCTCACCAAGCCCTACCCACTGCCAGCTACAGCCCCACTCCCTTGTTTACTGAGTTCTTATACAGGACAACATCCAAGCCAGCAAGGAAGCCATTTTGATACAGTGAAAAAACTACAGCAGTTCTCCTTAGTAACAGTGGCAAGAGTAGGTGAATGGCAGGTATACAAAGGCTGGCAGGTCAGCACTCCTCTAAACAGCCTGATTCAGGATTGGAGGACCAGAGTCCAGTTTACTGTCCAGTCGTGTCCAGTATGTTCTAAGAGTGCAACAGTGCAATCAAGTGAAAATTACAAGAGTATATAAATCTAAATTCTCTTGAGTTTAAGACATGACAAGTTTTATTTCTTCAGTCATTTGTTCCAGACTATTGCCTAGGAACAAAGCAGCCCAACTCAGACTAAACACACTTTGTTACTAATAGAACCAGAAGGTACACATACCAATGGCAAGGCAGAATTGAAAAGGCAGAGGGTCCAAGTCCTACCTTGTACTTCCATGGTAGGATTGGTATTACGCTCTGGAAGGACAAGTCTTAGCTTTGAAGTCTAAAATGAAGCTTGAAAGATTTTAAGAGTCTTTAACTAAAAAGATGTAACAAAAGAAAGAACTATCCCACCCAGTGACCGCCCTCTTTTCTTTAACTCCCCTTTCTGTATTTGTAAACCAGATTATAGCGTGGTGACTACCATCTGAGTAAGGTGGCAGCAGAGTTTTTCTAAAGCAGCTGTTGTTACTATTCCATGCCAACAATAGATCAGGTTGCCTTTGACAAATCTTTGCATCCAGACAGTACTCCTTTAACACAGCAAAACCTGACACCCTACTGATATTATGAAACTCTTAAAACTTTCATTAAACACATAAGAATATCCAAAAGTGAAGAATTCATACTTTATTGTACTCATTTACATGGACCAACAAGATAGTTTCCACCACTTAATCTAGCTAGCTTGTTTAGTCTTTTTTTTAAAGTAGAAAAGTTACAGGCTGTAATTTAGCCAAAGCAGTCATGCTTCAATGTCTTCATGGCTGGAGATTAGACTAGACTTTTAATGGTCTCTTCCAGCTTCTCTTTATTGGCCCCAGAGAACTCCTGCACCTGTGAAGAGAGATTGGTTTTTAGAACTCTTGCATTCCATGCTTCTTAACATTAGTTGCATAGCATCCAGTCACATACACAGCTATTCAACTCTGCTAAGAACTAAAACTTTTTCCACCCTCAAAACAGGGAGTATTTTGCAGATGTTCATATATTTATTTCCCACTCGACTTGTGCAAAATTTAAGACAAAAAACCATCAACATTCACTTCCACACTACCACTGATCTTGAATCAATATTGTGTAAGACTCAAAGAGGCCTGAAGACACTGTGAAGGTCCCCATATACAATAAGCAACTCAAAGTCCCCTTCAGTTGCTCAGGACCCTACCAATCAAATTCTGGAAGGCCTGTTCCAAATGACCTATCCCCACACCTGGCTTCTCCTTCTCCTCCCGAGAATTTTCTTGCAACACACAAGGCAAAAAGACAGAGGCAACATTTGTGTCTCAGAAACAGTGGCTCTGTCCTCCTGTATCTACAGGAGTGCAAGGTACAGAGCAGACTACACTATGGGCCATGAAACTGCTTGCTTGATATGAAAAGCCACACACTGACTGTGACACTGTAATCACAGTTCTTCCAATTACATCATGAAGTTGTGGAAGGTCACCCTAAGACAACTGTCAAAGGTTCATGTTTAGTCATGACTTTCCATACTGAACTGAAAATCACCCTACATCTGACACTCAGCTATCCAAGGTGCAATTCCATCACCTTCAGCCACAAAACTTCCACCCAAGCATTGTTTTACTTTAGAAAAGCCTACCTTCAGCTTGCTTGGCAAACTAAAAGCCCAAGATAACACATTTAGCTCAGCAATTCTTAAGTTCAGGCAGAGAGCTACTCAAACTATCCTGCACAGGCAGCCCATTATGCTGTCAGAACACAATCTCCATCCCACCTCATCCATCTCTTGGCAGAGCAGGCAAAAGATCTGTTCAGCCCTTTAACAGGACCTTCACTTCAAAGGTTACACAGCCTCTATGTAAAAGTTGTTTGTTGTATCAGGTTAGAGATTTCTGTTCGGGGACTCCATAGACACCCACAGTCATGTCTCTGCCTGAACATGAGCTGCATCCAGATAACAAACACTGACTAAGTAAAAAGGAGGCTGCTAGGCAGACAGACCAGCAGTCTTAACCCAGACATCTCACCCCACTATCTTTCATGAAGCTCTGCCTTTAAGATTGACCTGTAACACTAACTCAGTTCACTATTTGTGAACAACAGTTTGCATCACCAGTTAAGTGCTGCTCCACATTACATTTACTGTGGTGCTAAGATGAACTTGCTTGCTCTCAGGAGCATCTTAATGCTAGTGGTACTACACAGACATAATCAGAGAGCAGACTAAGTAGTCCAACACTCCTGATCTTCTTTCAAGTGTTTAGCTTGCCTGCTCCAGTTCCAAAGAAGCAGAGCCTACCTTCTTTCCATTCTTGTAGAACTGGAACGTTGGCATGCACTTCACATCACAGTGTGAAGCAACATCCTGGAAGAGACAGAAAACAAACTTCAACTGTGCATGTTCTCAAGGATGTTAAATTTAGAACCCACTCTAGCTGACTTCTGTTTAGGTGACAGGGCAAAGCCATTACTGCTCAAGATAAAGCAAAAGCACTTCTGCTAGTCCATCACTAGCAAAACCAATGCAGTGTTAACATCTCCCTGAAGTAAGCCTTAAAGATCCCCTCGTCAACATTTAATTAATGCAAAAACCACATCAACTATACCTGTACTCTGTCTCTGGAAAAAAACAGACCTCTGCATCAAAACAGACATGACTGTTTGTAAGACTCAAGAGCCCTATGGCAACCCTTGTGCTTCTGTGTGGTATATTTCAAGTGCCTATTTGACAATGCTGGAACTGCAATACAGCAGACATTTTATTGCACTTAAGACTTAATTTCATTTTTAATGAAAGAGGAGACACTGCCAAAAGCAGTGGAGGGACCAGACAGATCAGTAGGTTGTGAACGATTAGGTTTAAGTAAGATTGCATCAAAGCAGCTTAAGACCTCAGACTAACACTCCCTCCCAAAGTAAAGAGTCAGTGCTCTAAGTTATCCAACACATGCCACAGGACATCAAGTGTGCTAATAACCAAGGCAGTTTGTTCTGTTCAGGTGTTCTCTGAAAAAAAGTCATTCTCTCCAGCTAAATCCCTATGTTTCAATTTTAAGTTGAAGTAAACTCTTGTTTTGTTTCAGCATGTGTGAGGACATTTAAAAAAGAATTCTTCTCCTTTACTTGTGTGGAAGTCCTTAGCTGTCCTCCCTCAGCACCACCCCAGAACTTACCTGGGCATCATCCACATCGATTTCTATGAACACCACATCACCATACTTCTCACACAAACTCTAGAATGAAATAAAAAAAAAAAAAAAAAAACAAAACAAACCACAGCTATGCAGTTACAGTGTTTCAGGAAACCTTTCTTTTAAAAGATGCATTCATATAAATTAAAAGGCTAGCGCTGCTTAACTCCCTAGTGAAACATGGTTTGTTACCTTAAAGCAGCCATTTTACTGACCAGAGCAAAAATTTTCAGTCTCTCCAGACTGTTTCTGGAGGAGTCTGTTGAAGCATGTTCTAACATACTCCCCACAGAGACTCAAATGTCACAAGACATAAGTGAAAGGCCTTCTCTTGCAGCCTTCAGCTCATCACCAAAAGTTGCTACAGCTTATGTCATACTTGATCAGGAGATAACACCACCACCTAAACGCTGCTGGAGAAGTTACATTAACTGTGTACAGAAGGATAAGCATTGTTTCCTCTCAGTATCCCACTGCTCAAGGCAATGCAACTGGCATTGGTCTCTATGGACTAAAATGCATGTAAGCACCAGGACAAAAGCTAAACCCTGTTTTAGTTCCCATCTATATCAAAGATCAGTCTATTTAACTTGGTAGTCTTAAAAATAGATACTTCTGCAACTTCTTTCTTTTCCAGAAAATGCTGGCAATCACATAAGGCAAAAGGAACTTTCTTCCATACTGTCAAGCAACACAAAAACATTTATATACAGTTTAATGCAGAAATAAACCCAGAAAAACTACTTACGTGGAAAAAGGGCTTGATCATTTTGCATGGTCCACACCATGTGGCAGAGAAATCAACCACTATAAGCTTCTCACCAGCACTTTTCAGTTCTGCCTCAAATTCAACCTATAAAAAAAAATAAATTGAACACATTAATGATTTCCCCCCTCCTCTCCTAAGTCATATAGACTAATCTCAGTGCTGGCTTGCTCTCAGACCTAACACACTAATCATCATGGCAGCTCTTTAAACACTTAACTGGGTTATTTGTACCATCATGTCAGTGCCTCAGTATGAATTGGTTTCATTGGTGTTAGCAGTAGTCAGTGTCTTATGACCCTCCAATTAGAAAACAACCACAATGTTCAGTCAGTCTAACTCACTGAATTGTGGAAACAAACTAGAAATTCTCTAGTTACAATGTTCAACTCTTGACAGCTCTGTGTTATCCCCACATGGATCCTCATGGAGAGGAAGACTCTCATTTTCTTCTGGGACAGACTTTCCTCTGCAGAATTTGAGGACAGACACAAACTTTTGAACAATCCTCCAGTCTGATGTCTTTTGCAATCAATGGCTAACAACAAAATTATATTGTGTGGTTTACCCTATAGAATGTTCTCCACAACAACCTCATATGAAAGTTATTTTACTTATTTTGCCAAGTGAATCCACATGTGACTTCACTAGCCAAAGCAATGCTACACATACAGACTACACAAGTGAACACCCAATACTTATTCAGAGTCTTCAAGTCTGTGTGTTGCACTTAGTCAGACCAGTCATCTCTGGACAATATTCCTTGGAATTAAACATGCTTACATGCCCTTACTCATTTTTGCTGGTCAAAAAGTGAATGTTTTAATAGAACTGAAAGACATTAAAAGCAATAAATACTTGCATGCTAGCAAAAGGCAAACAAGTATCTCAGGCAGAAGCAGAAAGTGCTGATCACCTACGTCTCACACTGTCTTTTTCAAAGAAAGTACAAGCCACTTCAATGATTTTCAACTTTGTCGTCATGACAATCAAGCTGCAGGAGAGCTGTTAATATAAACTTCAAAAGATAGCTGCTTTACTCCCCCCAACTTAACAGAGCAAAGTGCTGGAGTTCTGTCAGCAACAGCTGACTGAAAGCAGCATGGTTACTGCCACATGTACACAGTGGTTGGTTTTGCAGTGCAGGAGGAGTTAACTAATTCATACCAGCTTCTGTAATCAGCTGCAATAAATCAAGACTTGACTCTAGTAAGCTAAAGAATGTCAGGCAGGTGAGGAGCCAAAAGTGCACACAGTCAAACTGGACACGAGTATATTTAACAAGCACAGATCTTGCATGAGCATTCTTATGTTTATGTAATCCTGTGTGAAAGTCCTCACGGCTTCCTGTAACCTCAAATATACCCAGCATTCCATCTCCCTCATAACAGACTTTTTCCCTCCCCATGTAGCTCTCTTCAGAGGCACAGCCTCCATGTTAGTTTTTCCATCCTTGCATCTTGGACAGTCACAGTCTAGTCTGCTACAAGATCAGCCGTAACACTCCACACCACCTACTCTCATTCTGAAAGAAATGGGAGCAGTTAAGTTTTCCTGTGTCCCTACATTCCTCTACTCCTATACTGACATAGTACGCATTCCTTCATCCCAGTCCCATCAACAGTGTTTAGTGTCCCTGTACACAGCAATCCACGCTAGCTGCTCCCTCCCAGTACTTATACCATAAGTTCCTCAATCAAGCCTCAGTCCTTTTGGCCTTGAAGTCCTACTATTGATATTTGGTATAGCTTCTCAGACCTCTGCACTGGAATATCAACACTCTGATTCCACTTCTTGCAGCTGCTGGTTAGACCAAGCTCTTTAAACCCGTAAAGTCTCCTGTCCAGCTACATAATTACTGTACCCTGCAAAAGGAAGCCCAGCCCTGGGATGTGTTCATCATATGGCCATACACCTCAGGTTTGTTATGGCAGAGAACAAAGGGAAAGTGGGAGGGCGTGATAACTACACTTGGTCACATACAATTCACCACTGGTGACCTGGTCCTGACTATTAATCAGGTGTTAAGCTGCAAATCATCTCTACTATCAGCTAAAATTGCTGTAGGAGAGTGAAAAGAGATGCTGGATCCAAAGGTGTTACCACCCCTGCAAGTTAAAAAATATTGAACTAGTAAGAAGTTCTAAAAGTTTTTCTAGAGAACTGAATTCCCCTGGAGGAAAGAAGACAGCAGCAGGAGCAAAACAAGGGGCTTGACCTGTCCAACTGACTTCCATAGTTGTCTTTAATTTTAACTGTAAAGTGACAAGCTTTCATATAAAAAACCCAAATAATTTCTTTTACCAGAAGGGGAACTTCCCACCGAAAGACCATTTTGTCACCCTTTGAGAGGATCCTACAGCTTTGTTAAACGGCATTTTCTTCAGGTAGCAGCTTACTGGGGGTAACCTCAGCTAGCATGCTCGTCAATACTGGTTTGTTCTTTGTTTTTTGTCTTTTTCTTAAATATTTAACTACAACCTCCCTGAGCACACACAAGACCTCATTTTGCCTGTATTATCATCCAGCAGAAAAGGGCATGCTGCCTTCAACAAACACATTGGTAGCAGGCATCTGTTCCAAAGGGCCAAGTAAGAAACTCTAATAATGAAGGCCTTTAGTACCGCAGAGATCCCTAGCACCAGGTAATGCTTCAAAATGGACGCTGCTGGCGCTGAAAGCAGTCTGTTGCTCTCAGAAATAGATAAGATAGGACCACACTATCTGCCAGATTTGATTAAAACTTGGTTGTAAACATTATTTTCAAGGCATATCAAGTCACCCTTGAACTTGCCGAGGCATCAGCTGACTGCCAAAGGTTACTATGTAATTTAGTGAGGTTTTTTAATTACAGAAGCAAGCATAAACAGACTAAAGGTTCAACTGCCTGAACCCCCTAGCAGACACCACTTCTAAAACTATCACCTGTAGCTGAAGCTGCAATTTTTCAGCATTTTCTTTAACTCAAATAACAAGAAAGGTCGCTAGAAAGAGAAGGAAAGCTTTGGCAGCACCAGCTTTTTAAGTTTATATACTCCATTAGCTTCTGCTATAAAAGGCAGTATGTCACATAGCCAAACTCTCTTACAAGTCACTCATCTCAAGGCCATTATAAACCGACCAAAATACTCCTTCTGTGCACTAGCAGGTACTACAGAGGGATCAGTCAAGTACCCTGAAAGTAGCCATTCTTCTAAAGGTAGTCTGTTTCTGAAGAGGTGTGTAGGGAGAAGGGCCACATCTAGCTAGCTGTCACTCACAGAAGCTCTTGCAGACAGTGCAAGAATGGGTTTTCCCCTTTGTATCAGAGAAGAATACAAACCTGCTTTACTGAAAACCAGAATTAATCCAGAAATCCCAGCTGCACTGCACTTGAATACTCTGGGTGTTGCTGACGCTAAAATCTTGTTGTCAACATGACTGTTGAATCCACACTCTCCATGGATGAGCAACAAAACTGCTTTAACTACAGCAGACTATTAATCAATGCTCATAGCTAGGAGGATAGTGGAAGCCTAGCTAACTTAGAGCAGGCTCTTCCTCCAAAGCCAGGTTTGACTTGCCATTTCTAATCTGTTCCTGCCTGTAACAAAACCCTCAAACCTCACTCAAAAAATTTGCCCCTCCTGTGCCTGCATAAAAGGAGAAGGCAGAAGAGACGCACAGCAGATCAACAATTTCAGGTCACATTCACACACCGTTCTCTCTCCAGCACTTGAATGGTAAGGCGTTTCATTCATGTTAAGGAGCTTCATGCATTCACAGGTTTTTGAGCTGTGGTCACAAGTGTTACTTTGTATATTTACGTGTCAGATATTAGCACCCTGGTCCAGGGGGAGAGGTCTGACATGCTTTTCAATCATAAAGTGAAATGACTGTAGAAGAGCACAGTCGAGAAGACAAACTTGGATGTGGAGAGACTGAAAGACTCATGTCTTCAAGCATTTTGGGGTGCATATGTGCGGGGGAAGGGGCAGGTCAGGCCGTGCTCTGGTGAGGCAGCACACTGCCCCACACTCCCAGCCCTACAGCCTGTATCCCAGCCCCGCAGTGGCTGCCAACCACTGGCACACCAGAGGCAAGGGATATTTAAGGCTGAACATGCTGCTAGCATATGTCTTGACCTTACCTCCTCTTGGAAGTTTTATCAACTGAACACCACTAGGATCCAGGAACTGGTAGCTTTTCTGTATCTTTTCTGTCTTTCTCCTTTATCTTTTAATTCCCTCTTCTCAGAATTTCTGAGTAACTTAAAATCAAACAGTCTCAGAGTTTGCTAAGTTGAATGGGCTAAGTTAATGCCTTGAGAAGTGTTTTATGTTGATTGAATGTTGCACTAGACTTTTTGCCAAAGTTCTGATTTTCTGAAGTTGCCAGTAAAGTCTTTTTTGTTGTTTTGACCTCTTGAGAACACCTTGTCAGTATTTCTTCCCTGTGTATAACTCAGAGCTCATGAACAATCTAAGCCCTTTTAAAAATCTTGTCGAGCAAGTTTTTTGGGCCTTACAGGATGCCACACAGCATCACTCGCAGATGCCCCAAAATGAGACCAAACCAACACTTCAACCAAATTTCAAGTTCAAAAGGCAAGACTAGCCCAACAGGCTTTTTCCTGAAATGAAGAGCTCACTAAGTTTCCACAGAGAATATTTTTTGAGACGTGGGTTCCTAAGTTACAGCTAACAAATACTCTATTGTTGTCTATCAACCACACCAGCTGTTGTGCACAAGACCACATGCTATTTCATCAGCAGCAGGGTATTCTCCATGTGTTGGTCTAGGCTTTATTACTATTCTGTATCTCAAAGCCACAGATGTGTTTGTACTCAACGAATCATCCAAAGAGTGATGTGCTGCATTAGCGTACTGAATAGGTCAGACAGTACCATAACAAGGCAAGTACTTCTTATGCCAGCAACTCCTGCTATTTAAGTATGGGGAATGGGCTCTAGCAGTTCCTTTCAAGTCATGAAAACTGGGTTGATTTTTCCATGATCTCCTGCCCAGAAATGCAACAGAACTTAGGCCAAACTCTAAAAGCCACCTGGTCCCCTACAGACTAGCAGTAGATAAAGCAAGTCGGGACTCCTAAACTGGGGTAGTGTATCACAAAATCAATTAGGTCGGAAAAGACCTCCGAGATCATGGAGTCCAACCTGTGACCGAACACTCCCCTGTAAACTAGAGTAATGGAGTGCCACGTCCAGTCCTTCTTTAAACATCTCCGAGGACGGTGACTCCGGTGACTCCAACACCTCCCTGGGAAGCCCATTCCAACGTCTAATCACCCCTAATCGTCTTTTAAGAAATTACCACTAATGTCCAACCTTAACCTCCCCGACGCAGTTTTAGACTGTGTCCTTTCCTCCTGTCGCTGTAGTACCCTGTTACCCGCTTGAGAAATACAACCTTTCCCTTAAGACTTTAAAGGGCGATAAGCAACAACCTGTCATAACGTGACATTACATCACCTCCCTCTTCATTCCGCCTACTCGAAGCCGCAGGTCGCGCAGTTATTTGTCCCCTCCCTTTGGTCTGACCGAGCCCTCCGCGCGGTTTCCCCCGTTCCCGCCGCATGGGTGAAGCAGGCTCCGCCTGCCCAGTCAGCACACAGGCTCTCACCCGCCATCTCCCGCAGGCCAAGGCCTCTCGGGAGCTCAGGGTCTCCTGCTCGCTAAGCTGCCCCCCGGCAGCGCTCCCTCCCCGCTCGCCTGTCTGCCGGGGAAGTGATGCTCGTCCCGCCGCCCGCCCCTCTCCCGGCGAAAGGACGTGGCTGCCTCGCTCATAGGACTCACCAGGCTGCCCACGATCTTCACCATGGCGGCGACGGCTGTGGAAGGAGGGTCGGTGGCTTAAGGGCAGGAAACCGAGGGCTTCGTCCCGCACGCGGCTCAGCTGCCTCCCACGCCTCCCACCGCGCAGCGCTTCGCCTTCGCCGCCCCGGCCGCCCTTTTATGCCCAGCGCCGCGCCGAGCCGCGCATGCGCGGACTCCGCCCCGCCTCCCCTCCGCGCCCCTGGGGCCCAGGGTGGCGGGGGGTCGTGCTGAGGGGGCCCGGCGAGAGGCGCGGGCTGGGTCGCGCCCGCGCGGCGCAGCCCCGGCAGCAGGGGGCGAGGGCGTCCCTGGCGGCTGCCGTGGGGAAGGAGCAGCGGCAGCGGAAGAAATGAAAGCCCAGGAAGGCTGGAAAAGTGCTGTGTAACGATGAGCAGGAAGTGCTCACGCCCCCCCCCCCCCCCCCCCCCCCCCCCCCCCCCGCCGCCCCACCGCGGAGCAGCGCTGTCTGAGGCGGCGCTTTGCTCGCCTTATGAGAAAGAAGTAGCTGGTGCTGCCCGTAATGCGGGCAGAGCACGGTTGCTGCAAAGCTGGAAGGCGGGAATATATCACGGGAATACTTTTCCGTTTTTTTTTCCTCGTTGTTTTCTTTCTTACTACCAAAAGCACGGAGTGGCGCCGTTTCTCTGTGGAATGCGGGCGTTTCTGCCGCGCAGAAGGCTCAGCGAGACGTGCGCCGCTTGCCCGGGGTAAACACTGAATGTCTCCCGTAGCTGCCCTTTTGGAGGGATTCCGCCAGGGCCAGAATGATTCCTCACAGAAACAACGCAGCTTTCCCAGCCTAGGGTACTCTGTGACGGAACGTTAAGTTCACATCTATCTCGTTTATTTCTCTGTGTTTTGGAGACATCCTTTGTTGTACCCCATGCTGCACAACTGCCCACCCCACAGTGCAAAATGGGGCTGTCGCAGTCCTCCTTTGCTTCTGTTGGGCTGGTAGGGTTTCTTGTTGGATTCTGAGGGTTGCTGACCCCAGCTGCCACTGTATGAGACACAGGAAAGGTGACGATAGGTTTTGGGATACTTGGTGCTGGGTGTGTCACAAATGGGCTGTTTCTGCAGGTTTTAGCAGCTGGGTTACCGCCCTGTGAAAGGTTTGCTCTGGGATACAGCTGAGCAGAGGATGGGAAGACAGTGCAGGTCCTGGGTGAAAAACATGCTTCTTCCTTAAAAAGAAAACAAAAGCCAGTTCGGCTTGGATACAGGTATCAACTGATCCCAACAGGATGTGCCCTGATACATTGCTTTGTTTGTGGTGGAAACTGAGTAAGTCAGTTTTTGTTTTGGAAATTTATTAAGTGTGTGGCTCAGTACAGGTAAGCACTGTACTACAGAACCACTAAGCTCTTTTTGGCCCTGTGGTTGCATCCCCTTTGCTCAACTTCAGTTGCACCACAGTGGGTCACCTCTTGTCTAGCTCTTTCCAGAGCTGGTAGGTTTTGCCTACCTAAATCACTCTGGGTTCTACTCTCCCTGCTGCTTCCCCTGCCTGTTTGACGCCATAAGCATCCCCTTTTTTCTTTGATAGCAACACCAGAGGAGCTAGGGATGCCTGTGGCTGAGAAGCAGCACCACGAGGGCTTGGTGGCTTCTGTTGGCTTTCATATTTTCTTCCAGCTTCTTCCAGCTGGTTCCTGCTGCCCTTGTGTCTGTGTCTGACAAAGGCAGCTGGTTCATGTGCCCTATGCTGCTTTGGGGTGGTGCAGCTGCTGCTGCTGGCTCAAGGGAAAGCAGGAAAACCTCGTCGGCCAAGGCACCTTGCTTTGCAACCTGCTGCCTGGTGGGATAAAATGATAAGAAGCCCAGACTACCTTCAAAATCCAACTCCTGAATGCCCCAGCTCAGCTTAGCATTGTGTGGCTCTCGCAGAAGCCCGTGCAAGCGAAGGTAGGAAACAACCCACCCAGATAATAAATTCTTACTGCAGCTTTCTCTAGGTGAGTGTGGGTGTGTAAACCCTTTCTGAACTATGAGGAGAGGTGCCCCCCTCCTTAGGTGCCATGTGTGGCCACTTGCTGTGCTTACAGTCCAGAACAGGCTTAGGCATACAGCAGTTTGAAGTCCAAAATGTTGCTGTAGGATTGTTGTGATTTATGTGATCTGTACTTGATTCTTAGACTGTAGTAATTACTATCATGACAGCACATAATAAAAATGATACAGAAGAATCCGCTTTCTCTAAATGGAGAAAAAAATTCACACACCCAGAAAACACACCCTGTTTTTTTATTATTTTTGTCTTTTTTTTTTTAACTATGGAATGTCTCATTGTTTAGCTCAACAATGCTGTAGCTGTCCCATGCACACAGTCACTCAACCGTGGGGGCCTCAGCTTCCCATGTGCCCTCACTCCCACCCACCTTCCTCACAGCCGCAGATGCAACATACTTCCCTCCCCCATGCTGCCGGAGAGAGGATGTTAAAAATATGCAAGTTGACTGTGGAGAAGTTGAAAATCACATGAATTTCATGCTTCAGCAGTCTGCTGTATGATGTGTCATACCCAGGAGTCACTTCCTGGGATGGTGACCAATAGATGGCTCTTGGCAAATGTGGGGGGCAACCAGGAAGCACTTAAAGACACTCAGGAAGGTGTGTTTGCTTGCTTCTGAAAGTCAGAAAATGTGGCCCCGGGAGGGACAGAATGAAAATGCAACAAAAGCTTCAAAAATCAGTCCCTAGATAGTTTCTCTTGCAAAAGGTCTGGAGACACAGATGAATGCCTGTGCCACCCATGCACAATAAGTAAGCATATATTTGCTACACTCCTTGGATATGTGGAAGGAATGTGGGAGAGGAAGTTGGCAGGCCTAAATCTAGCTGCCCTCAAGAGAGTTAATCAGTACCACTTAGCTGCAGGCCAGTAAAAAGGACTGTATTTTTGGAGAGCTCATGCTATGCCATGACCCTCACAAACATCCAGGAGTGAATTCAATAAAAATTTGCCTAGTTTTAGTCACCTTTAAAGCTCCTGTGACATAAGGTGTTACAGGTTTTTTTTAACTCTTCTTGTGCTGATTTCTGTCGCCTTTTAGGTGAGAGCAAGGTGTGCCAGGAGTAGGGGAGAACTTCACCCAGACCTGGAGGTGTACTCAGGATGTGCTCAGGGTCAGACCTGCGTAGGTTTGAGACGCTGAGCAAATTACATTTTCTGTTCTTTCCAAGCCTTCAGGAGAGGTGGGAAGCAAGTTAGGAAAGGTGGGCAGCAGTTATCCCTGACAGAATGGCCAGTTAGGTAGGTCTTAAATCATGGTGTCCATCTGGATTCATGTCCATCCATCATTCATGGATGAATGAGCAGGAGCTGTGACACATGGTCCCGGTGTGATGCCCCCACAGCTCCATGTGGCTTTCCAGACCTATTTACCTGTCCACAGTCAAGGGCAAGCAAGCCTACTGGTCTTTGGAGCCATGAATCTGCTTTCCAGGGCTTGCTTTTGTCATTTCTTCTTTGTGTGCCAGTGCATATTGGTGGCTGGAGGAAACTCCATTGAGTGGTGAGACCTGAGGTAGGCTGGAGGTCTGCAGCGAGGCATCCTGAGTGTGGTGTTGCAAAGCATTAACCAACACAAAGCCTGCTTTTGCTGGCTTTGGACTCTGGCACATCGTAGTCACTCATTCCATTTCCCCATGGGCATGCAATGGAGAGTGGGGAAACACAAAAATAAGAGGGAAAAAGAAATGGAAAAACAAAGGAAATGGAAAAGCAAAAAAAAGTGGGAAACCAGATCCAGTAGCTTGTGCTAACTTCTTGCAAGTTAACCTCTCCAAGCTCCCATGAGCATATCTAAAACAAACTTTTGTCTCCCAAAACCACTGTTAAGTCTCCTGACAACTCAAATGTGTCTTTCAGTAAAAGGGACAGCTATAAGGATAATATTACTACAGCCGTGGCACAGATGGTCAGTCATGTCCAACATTAAGAAATGGTGCAGAGAGTTGCAGAAATGAGGAAGCTCCTAGTGGCAACAACTTCAGCCATAGCAGCATCCCACTTTACCATAGGTTATTTGCCAGTGTCTTACAATGAAAATTGAAAGTGTTACACCTGGCCCTGACACTGCAACAGAGCAGCAGCCTTTAATTGCACTTTCCTTCCAGCCTGCCCTTTTGAAAGATTTTGCTTTTGTAACTGACCTATTAAAGGTGCAATAAGAATATAATAATTGGATAGGTGTGCTCAGTGTTGTGCCAGCATAAGTCCCAGAGGAAACATGCTTCTATCTCTCTCCTGGGCTGATGTACTACAGATGTAATTGCCCAGAGTTTTTTTAACAATTCGTGTAGCATGCTTGGTTAAAAATGAGAAGAGAAGTTGAGGAAAATGTGAGGAAAAAAAAGGAGAACAAGGATCTTGGCCGCAATTCATCTCCACTTACCATGGGGGTTGTGGATTAACAAAGCACTTCTGCAAGTCAAGAAAACATCCATGTTACTTCCCTCACACTCATTTTTGCTTCATTTCTAAGTAATCTTCTAGTAAGTTCTTTGGAGAAAAGGATTTCAAAACACTCCAGGGCTGATGAAGCTGGTACTTTTGGGACTTGTATTAGAAGGAACCTGTTTTTTAAAGAAAGCTTCTGTGAGCTCCCTTGGGTTTATGGTGTACTCTGGATCTGCAGAAAGGAAGGTATGCTGGCATGATGTCTGCAAACATGGGAATGTTCTGATATCGAGGAATTTCAGGTCTCATGTCAAGTCAAAACTTGTTGTGTAATTGCCTAATGTCTGTCAAATTCAGTCACCTCCTCCATACTCACAGTCTCTGTTCCTCTTTGGGTAGCAGAGCAGGCTGGAGCAAGCAGATCTGCATTTTTTCTAGGAGACACTGTTGTGTCCTTTAATTTTCTAGATAACCCCATCTTTTTTTAAGAGAATCCTTCATTTTCCTGGGGAATGCTGCTGAATCTGTCTGTGCCCGTTGTCCCCTGCTGTGACTCAGAAACAAGACTGGGGAGCAGGAGGGTATTACAAGGTTCTTGAGCTTGAGGGCAGCAGTGGACAAAGAGGAAAAGAGAATTTCAAGGCTGTGCCAAAGCATGAAGCTGAAATTTAGCACTTTGTGGTTGCTACGCTTGTGCAGAGTGGGTGTCTGCAGAGTGGGAGACCAAGAGACTCCTGGAGAGGAAATGAGATATTTTTGCTTTTTTCTGGACACATGGATTTTCACACCTTTTTGTCTAGGGGGCAGTATCGGCTGATTTGGCCCGATCATAGGCAAATACTGGTGTATCAGGACCAGTATTGATGCACATGTGGAGATGTCTTTGAAGAAGCAAATGATGAGGAATAAGTGTGTATGCGGTGTCTACATGGAGAGCAAAATTGTTGGTGTGTGTTTTGCTTCCAGGTGTGGCAGGTTGACCTTGGTTGGCCACCAAAGCCACTCCATGACTCCCCCTTCTGAACTGGACAGGGGAGAGAAATTACAACAAAAGTCTTGTGAGTTAAGGACGGAGGAATCACTCTGCTGTTACTGTCATAGGCAAAACAGTCTCAGCTTGGGAAAATTGATGTATTGCCAGTTAAAGTTACGAATAGAATAGTGAGAAATAGGAACAAACCTTAAAGCACCTTTCCACACCTCTCCCTTCTTCCTGGTCACAACTTCACTCCTGATTTTTTTTACCTCCTAGCCCCCAGCACAGGGGGATGGGAACTGGGGCCTTCAGTCAGTTCCTCATATGTTGTCTCTGCCACTCCTTCCTCTACAGGGGAAGGACTCACACCCCTCCCCTGCTCCACTGTGGGGTCCCTCCCATTGGAGACAATACTCCATGAACTTCTTTAGTGCGGGTCCTTCCTGTGGGTAGCAGTTCTTAATGAACTGCTCCAGTGTTGGTCCCTTGCTTGGGTTGCCATTCTTCAGGCACAGACTGCTCCAGCTTGGGTCCCCTGACAGCAAACCTGCTCCAGTACAGGCTCCTCTCTCCATGGGTCCACAGGTTCTACCAGAAGCCTGTTCCATCCTGAGCTTCCCATATGGTCTCAGTCTCCCTTGGGCATCTCCCTGCTCTGGGCACGAAGTCCTCCACAGGCTGCAGGTCCTGTAGGTCCTGCTCTACCATGAACTCCCATGGGCTGCAGGGGCACAGCCTGCCACATTGTGGTCTTCACCAAAGGCTGCAGAGGAATCTCTGCTCTGGTGCCTGGAGCACCTCCTCCCCCTTTTTCTTCACTGACCTTGGTGTCATTTTAAATTTGTTATCCCGAAGGTGCTGTCACCATTGCTGATGGACTCAGTCTTGGTCAGTGGTGGGTCCATCTTGGAGCCAGCTGGCACTGGCTCCATTAGACATGGGGGCAGCTTCTAGCAATGTCTAACAGAAGGCATCCCTGCAGTCCCCCCCCTACCAAAACCTTCACGCATAAACCCAGTTCACCAGGGATTTGGCCCAGTGCTTTTAATTTAGAATTTATATGAAATACAGTTAGTTCCTGGAAATGACTAGTGTTTGTATTTCACCAGAGATGAGTCTACTTATTGTTATGTAGGCAGGATGCTTTTTGTCAGAGGGTTCCTAGGAAATCAACAGGGCCCAGCCAGTATTCACTACCAGAGTTTGCCAGGTGCTCTTAATTTTCTTTATATTAAATGCAAGTTTTTGAATGAAATACACTGAGTTGGTGTGTTATCAATGAACTAACACTCACATTTGTGTTGTCGACATCGCACATGTGTGCTTTGTAAAGTAATGTAGAGAAGCTGTGAGCTGTAATTATCTTTAGCTGCCTTCTAAAAGCTTGTTCACAAACAGAAAGAAGTCCCTATGCACCAGAGGTAGGCTCCTGTGGTTTCCTGAAGTGTTTGTTCTGACTGCCACCATTCAGGTATCCTCGCATCAAGCCTGATTCTGATATCCAGATCAAACGTGTAGGAGTCCAGTGCCTTTTGGCAGCTGGCCGTGGCAGACCACACCGTGCTGCCCACAGGAAGCAGTGTGTGAGAAGGGGTGTGGGGATAAGGTCCAGTTCTTCATTTTGCTTTGCATCACATTCAAATTACAAACCAGTACCAATGACAAACATTGCTTTTGACTATCTCGTGCCCAAAGCTGTTCTGCTTTGTTTCTCTTTCTCTTTCTCTCTTTAAGCTTCACCCCCTTCCCTTTCTTGTTTTTACTTAATTCCCAACCTCTCCTAAGTTTTTTTTCTTCTCACCATGCTTTGCATCTTTTCTTATAGAAGTAAAATACTACATTTCTGTGTAGTTCTGAATCTGCTTTACAAACCACATTCCTGCACAACCTGCTGGCTGAGGGACCCAGATGTGGAGCCTCCAGGCATTTCTTCTGTGTAAGCCAGAGAGACTTCGACCTTAAGCAGTGATGCATTTGTCAGGTCTGATTGAAAAATACATGATATGGTTTGTACACTGAGAGTTGTTCACAGCCTTCACAGGAAGGTGTGGGGCTCACATACCCCGGTTTCTCCCATGTTGCACACTCCCTGGGCCACTGCAGAGACAAATTTGGCCCCAGGGTCCCTAAACTGAGTGTCACCATGGTGCTCTTTGCTCCAAAAACCAGAATGGTTTTGGGTCATTGGGTGATCTTCACTGGCTTCAGAAGGGCAAGTGTGTTATCTCTCTTAGGATCTCCATGCAGCTCTTACTTTCATGCTCCAGTTGTGACCCTGAAAAGGGTATTTTATGTCTGGACAGATTATACCAGGTGCAGTAAAGGAGCTGGCAGCAGCATGAAGGAAAAATGCTGGAAAGAGAAACGCAAACTGGCTTTGGGCCTCCATCCTAAGGTGTCTCAAGGCCTTCACATCATCTTATCCCTGGGACAGCATCACATCCCTCTTGCAAGGTGCATCTCAGAGCACTAGAGCACTGCCTCAGCAGTGCTTTCCGCCCTTGCACCCACAGCTGTCCCTGGGTTGGGGGGTTGATGAGTCTCTTAAAATGTGGCTGTATGGTTGCCTCCAAAGTGCATTGTCCTGGGTTGGCCCTGGTTGGACACCAAGTGCTCCTCAAAGTTGCTCTTGTCATTCCGCTTTTCAGCTGGACAGAGGAGAGAATTCTTCTGGGTTGAGATAAGTACAGGAAGAAATCATTCACTGGTTACCATCACGGGCAAAACAGGCTCGACTTGGAGGAGAAATGTATTGGACTTACTAGCAATCAAATCAGAATAGGGTAATGAGGAAATAAAACTAAATGCTAAAAAACCACCTCCCACCCCGCCTCTCCCTTCTTCCTGGGGTCATCTTCTCTCCCAGTTTCTCTGTCTCATCCCCCAGCAATGCAGGGAGGTGGGGAAGACTGCAGTCAGTTCATCACACATTGTCTCTGCTGCTCCTTCCTCTGCAGGGGGAAGACTCCTTACACTCTTCCCCTTCTCTGGCCTGGATTTCTCCAGAAGCTATTGATGGATCTCTGCTCCACTGTGGACCTCCGTGGGCTACAGGAGAACAGCCTGCCTCACCATGGTCTTCACTGCAGGCTCCTGGAACACCTCCTCCTCATTCTGCTTCACTGACCTTGGTGTCTGCAGAATTGCTCCTCTCATGTATTCTCACTCCTCTCTCTGGCTCTCCTCTCCTACACAGTAACTTTTTCCCCTTCTGCCACCCCTGAGGAGCTAGCTCCACTGCTGATGGGCTTGGCCTTAACCAGTGGTGGGTCCATGCTGGAGCTCCCTTGCATTGGCTCCATCAGACATGGGGGAAGCTTCTAGAGGCTTCTCACAGAAGCTGCCCCTGTAGACCACCCCAAAAAACTTGCCTTGCAAATACAGTGTGTCCACAAACCATCACTGTCTCATTTTCTTACCCAAAACCGACAGCACTTCATCTCTTGGTGCTGACTCAGGTTGGAGGATGGTTGTGTATGGGTATGGAATCAAGTTTAAAAAACATGTAGTCTGTGATTTCCTATATGCTCTTTTAACAGAACTGTGATATTCACTGAAGAGAGATGTGTACAAGCTCTGGTTTCCAAAAGTGCACATGCAATTGCATTTCTGTGCTTGAACAAATGATGCTGAAGAGCCCGTGTTTAACACTGCAGAAGTTGTCCAGCTGACATTTTTCCAAGCAATTATATTTTTAGATGTGCAAATTATTCAGGGATGAGTAGGAAAATGGTCGCCACATGCCGGAAAATCTTAGGATCCTTGAAGGCTTCTGTAATAAAGCATTTGAAAAACAGGGCAACCAAAATTGCTAGCCAGACCAAAACAAGTTGAAGACTTGTGCTGAGATGCCCTAGAGCAGATAGGAAGGAACAACGCTAGCTGGCTACCTCATGAGACGTGCTCTTGCCTCTTCCACAGGCTTGGAGGTGGCTGTGATTCATGCAGTGACAGGAAGGCTTCAGGAACCACACAGCTACAGCCACAGAACAGCGGAGCCTTACTTCTAGTCTTAGACTTATCCATCAGGCATCTCAAGCCACTGCTACATCTGGGCAGAAGAGATGCTGCAAATGTTGTCACATCCATGCTGGTGGCAGGTGTCGCCTATTTCGTAAGGATTTCACAGCTGTTTGGTCAACATGTATGTGGGGCTTGTGGGTTTGTCCATGTGACCAGGGTGAGCACTGACAGATGGTACCGAAGTGTATAACTGGCTACGGGTCACACAAGTGCTAGTGATGCGTTTCAGGCCTGTGAGCACCAGTCTTGTCTATTGGAGCAGAGGAGAAGGGAACCTTCTCCCAGGCACCAACAGGGCATAAGGAGAAGACACAGCTTTGGCTTTCCTGTGTGCTACAGAGGAGCAATGGGTTACTTTCCACCCTCTCTATAACCAGGCTGAACCTTGGGCTCTAACCAGAAGAGGTTTGCAAGTTACTTGGCTGTGCCACATGCGGACCATGGACCTCCCAGTGAAGCTGTAGTCATAGGCCTAGTCAAGACACAGGGGAATGTGGATTTTCCTTTCATTTTCTGCTCTGCTGGAAAGGTGAATGCTGTTGCAGCCAGTGCTGTCATACCAACTCCCTGAACTGCTGTAGGGCAAAGGATATGACAGTGATTAATGATGCAAGGAGGCATAGCTGCTGCTTTTCCTTCCTGCGCTGGACATTTAATTCCCCCTCAACATGCTGTCATATCCTACAAGATTCTTGAGACAGCCCACCTCCAGGAACCTCCAAATCAAAAAAAACCACAACAGTGTCGAGCTGAGAGAGGAACCTGAGCATCTGTATGCATCACATGATTCTCAAAGATAGTTAATGTTTACCACCTTTCTGGTTAATTAACAGGACCCAAATAATTCTGCTTTATTGCCATGCAATTTCCTCTCATGGCAACACTGAAATGACTTATGAGACATTTCTCAGAAGTGTAACACTCATTAACAGCCTTGGGTGCCCCTGGCCTCATGAGAGATGCTTCTGCATGAGTGCACTGCTGCTGCATGCCACCAGAGACAAATGGGCTGGACACCTGTACCTAGGCGCAGGTGCCCTGCCGCAACAATAGACATCAATTTCTTCCATGACTACCCCATGTTTGGGCTCTGTGGCTGGTGTTAGAGCAGCGAGGGTTTCTGCAGGGAGGCACCTGGACAGTCCACATGAGCTGGTGGGCTTCTTCTTGATCATCTGCTTTCTGATAAACTCTGGCTTTTCCCGCCAGTGTTGCAGCACTGCACCAGGCAAGCACCAGTTTACAAGGATAGATGAGGCATCCTCTTCTCCAGAAAGAGACCCCTCTGACTGTGGTCTGGGGGAAATACTGTCTCAATAACAAGTTTTTTAAAATTTGGAGATTTTCTTCAGATTTTACCGAAATTCAAGATGTAAACTTGAACCTTGCTGGGAAGCTCAGCAGGGGCCCTTCCCTTGAGGCTGTGTTGCCCAATGATGTCTGTGCCAGACAAGCACCCTCAGTCCTAAGTTTACTCTTTAGCATCATATTTATGTATTTTCCCTCTAAAGCAGTCACAGCCCTAGCTTTTTATCCCAGCAGGTACAAAGCACAGAAACATAGCAATAAAAAAACCCAATAAAAATGCAGAAGTATGTACTTTTTTGTTAAGAACTAAAATAAAAGATGCTGCAAGGAGGAAATTTGGTATGCAATGTAAAGAAAGGAAATGAAATTTTTTGTATGTGTGCGGTCCCAAGCTCTAATTTCAACAGTTGCAATAGAGGCTGCAATGACAGTGTCCAAACACAGGGCTGGTCTAGACAGGCCAAGTAATGTTTCAGAGTCCTCTGGGCTCCTAACAAGATTAAGGGCTCCCTTGACTCATTTCTCCTTTCAGTATTGAAATAAAGACCCAGATTTTGTAAACAGACTCTTACAGAAAGCATGCTGTCGTTGCAACAAACTGGTTTATTTTTGGGGGAGGGTTGTGTGCAAAAAGAAAACGGTCCAGTGGGAAGCCTGGCCCCATTCCCAAGTGCTGTTGCTTGAAAGCTTTGCTCCTGATCTGCTGAAAATCAAGTCACAGGGATATAGGAACCAGGTTTCTACAGCCTTGTACCTCTCTAGGTGCCAGGTTTGCACCACGAGGTTTGGGCCACTGGTTTTAGGCTGCAATTCAGCAAAGTGCTGAAACTGGTAAGTCATTGCAAACACACTTCATTTGGCAGCTGGTGGCGGGGAGGGGGAGCAAGTGGAAAGCCAGAGTTTTGCTATTGAGTTTTGGTCTGGGCCCAGCCTAGGCTTGCTTCTTGTAAGAGCAGGGCCAGTGGTTGGCTGGCTGAGAGGGGTCAAAGGAAGTTTGCTAGGGCAGCTGAAATGGAGAGAACAAGACTGTGAGGGCACTCAAGGCTGGGTGATTACTGACAGCTGCAATACCTGGGAGTTATTTCCAGCCTTTGGCGATCTCTGGACCACACCTGCCCATTCAATGGCAGTTGACACCAATCACCCATTGTGCCTTACTCCAAACAAAGCTGGTATTTCCAAGAGGACCTCTGGCCTTAATTTACACTGATTGGTCACTGGCCTTTTGGGTTTTTTTGGTCAGGGCAGAAGAAAACGCTCCTGAACAGCATGCACCCTGCCTTTTTTTTGTCTGTGTACCTCTTTTATTGTGGCTGGCTCACATTGCTTTTGTCTGCCATATAGGTTGGAAATCAGCTGATGTACTTTAGCCTGGACTAAGAAGCACTGGGTATCTCTCTAACACCTTCTCAAGGCTCTAATTTCTGCAGCCTTCACACAATATACAGCCATTCAGAGTCTGTAAAGACAACCCAGTTCTTATTTATTTTAGTTTTTTAGCACAGATTAAAGTCCTTTTTGGCATTGACTAAGCCCAGAACACTCGTAATGCCTCAAGACCATAGCTCAAGCCTTCAGTAGCCAAATGGTATTTGTTGGGATGCAGTCTCATTGAAAAGGTGGCTAAAGAAGTGCCTAATCTGATGCCATTGTCTATTTGGTCCTGAAATTAAACACTAACCAGTCTTGGAGATGGAGACCCCAAGACTGTGCATGACCCTGGGTGTATGTGGCAATGCACATCCCCCACTTCCTCCCTGCCTTGACCACTCTATGATCAAGGAATTCTTGTTAGGCTTTGGTCTTGATTAATGGTTCCTGGGCATTTGAGCTCCCCTTGAGCTTATCAGAAGACCTGTCTGTTCCTGGGAACCTCTGTTGTCCTGTTTTCTAATGAATAGCCTTGAAACCTTATTTTTATCTAAATACCAGCCCAAGTGGAACAGTATTATTCTTATTGGACCTTTTTTGAGGAAACTTCCAGTTAAAATTCCCAGATTGTGACTAGGATGACTAAAGGAAATCACCTTGCAACTCTGTGAACAGTGGTCCTGAGTGAAGTCCTTTGATCTCTCCTGGACCACAGCAGGCTGCGACCAGCATCTCCCTCTGCATTGGGTTTGTGTGGCAAGGTTCTGGTAGCAGGAGGGCTATGAGGGTGACTGACAACCTAATGGAAGCTTCCCCATGTCCAACACAGCCAATGTCAGCTGGCTCCAAAATGGACCTGCCACTGGCCAAGGCCAAGCCCATCAGTGACAGTGGTAGCAGCTCTGTGACAGCATATTTAAGTAGGAAAGAAAAAAGTTATTGTGCAGGAATAATTGCAGCCAGAGAAAAGTAGAGTGAGAGTACATCAGAGGAACAACTCAGCAGACACCAAGGTCAGCAGAGAAGGAGGGGGAGGAGGTGCTCCAGGCACAAGAGCTGAAGTTCCCCTGCAGCCGGTCGTGCAGACCATGGTGAGGCAGGATGTGACCCTGCAGTCCATGGAGGCCCATGGTGGAGGAGAGATCCATCTGCAGCCTGTGGAGGACCCCATGCCAGAGCAGGTGGATGCCCAAAAAATGGCATCCACAGGCTGTGACCTGGGGGAAAGCCCACACTGAAGTAGGTTCCTGGCAGGGACCTGCAGACCTGTGGAGAGAGGGGCCCATGCTGGAGCAGGATTGCTGGCAGGACTTGTGAATCCATGAGGGACCCACTGCTGGAGCAGGTCGTGAAGAACTGCAGCCTGTGGGAAGGTCTCACACTGGAGGAGTTAATGGAGGACTGTTTCCCGTGGGAGGGATGCTGCCATGTAGCAGGGGAACGGCTCCTCTCGCTGAGGAGGAAGCAGTGGCAGAAACAATAGGTGATGAACTGACCATTCCCTGTCTCCATGTGCCTGTGTGGGGTAAGAGGTAGAGATTCAGGAATAAAATTAAGTCTGGGAAGGTGAGAGGGGTGGGAGCAAGCTGTTTTTAAGATTTGTTTTATGTCTGATTCTCTCTGATTTTTATTAGTAATATATTCAGCTAATTTCCCTAAGTCAAATCTGTTTTGCCTGTGGTGGTAACTGATGAGTAATCTCTTCCTCTCCTTTTCTCGAATTATGAGCCTTCTGTTATATTTTCTGTCCCTTGTTCAGTTGAGGAGGGGAGTGATGGAGTATCTTTGGTGGGCATCTGGTGTCCAGCCAGGGTCAACCCTCCACACTCTCTGAGTGGAGGGCCTCTTAGAGCTCACCAGCTCTCACCTGTGGTACTCTGGGAACTGTTGCCAAAAGTTGCCGATGAGACCTGGGCTGATACCCCCCACTCCTCGAGGGTCAACCCTTTGCCCATTGAGAAATGCAAAGGCATTTGACATATTTCACTGAACTTGAGGGGAATTTTTAAACAGGCATATATAACATGTACATGCTTTTATGTGTCTGTGTATGTGCATATGTGAATTTATTTACACACCTTACAGCCTATAGCAAGTGTAGCCTGAATGTTGCCATCTCAGTTTTACTGCTGTGGTTATAGTAAATGCTATTGAATAATTTTGTAAATATTAAATTAGTCAATGATTAAGGAATGTTAAATCCCTTAGCTATAAACTGTTCTGGGGCCAAGTCTTGGCACAGCCACACCTGGGCTTCATCAAGAGTTTAGAAAGCAAGAGGGTCCTCAGTGAACCTTGTGATTCAACAGGAGGGTCTCCTTTACCCTTTTGTGTCCCCAGCATCTGTATAAATAAGTCTAAAGTGATTCTAATACAATTTTTCTTTGTGGACTTCATCTAGGCAGTAAGTACTAGAATGGCATTGAACTTTGTTGTGCTTTTACAAATTTATATTAAACCTGCTTTTGCTGATGGTCATTTGTTAAGCGACCTAAACCACTCATTCATGACAGTGTAAACTTTGAGTTTCTAGTTCCCATTCCACTCAAAATGCACCTGCCCTTTGTCCCCATGGCCTGTCTATCTTGGGCCCTCTGGACTGAAATATAAGCAAAAGAGGTGTTTGAGTTGCATGCAGTTTTCTCCCAAGAGAGCCAGGTCCAGGCCTGGAGAAATTGAGGCTCTAGTTACTTACTGACACAGATAGAAATAAATGGCCACTAAATACAGACACCATGAAGCACAAGCTCTGAAGCACATTTTTGAGAAAACATGTCCCCTTCCTGCAGTTCAAGATGTGTCTGCATTCAGTCCTACAGAACCTGCTTTCCCCCTTTCAGCAAGAGATTTGCTTTTTCCTGTTTTTTTTTCCTGATTTCTTTTCTACGTGTTTGTCACAATTAAGAGATTTGCTCATGATGAGGAGCCACCTCTCCAAGGTGGAAATTTGAATAGAGAAATTTGAATAGAGATAAAAGATCAGGGTTTTGAAATAAGAAATGCCCAGCTAATCCTTCATTATTTTCCTGGCAAGTGGCCAGAAACCATCACCTATTTTCGATAATAAAACATAATGTTTTATTTGTCTGTATTTGATTTGGATTTGCTCATCTCTTTTTATCGGCTGGCATGGTTCTGGTAGCTTGAGTAGAACAGGGTTGTTTTCCCGAAACTAAGAATCCTTACCAGAAAATCAAAGGAAAAGGTGTGTTTTATATTTGGTATGTTAATACCAAACTGTTTAGTTGCTGTATACTCTGTTACCATTAAACAAAATCGGCAAAGATTGGCAAAAATATTACAACTATACATTGGAATCCCCTTTCTTATGCGTATCTGTACCAGGAAAGATCTCTACTGTGTAGGACCTAACTGTGATGTGACTTCCAGCATGTGAAACAAGAACTGCATTAGATGCCTGGTATATATTTCCAACAAGCCTGAATCAGTGTGTATTTTTTTGTCTTTGGACTCATATTCCACTGTATCTGAGGTTTTGGTTGTGCGAGAATCAAATCCAAGAGCAGTTTGATTCCTTTTTCATTTTATATCAAGGCTCAGTTGCTGTAGTACAGACAAGAGACTTTAGGAAGGGGAAGTGCCTCTTTCTTCATGCCTTACATCTCCTTTATACCCAAGTTGCCAAATGTTACATGCAATAAATAGTTTACTTACTGGTCTGACCCTTGAAAAGTCAGCCTCTTGCAGTCAATGGGACTGCTTTACTTGGATGAGTTGGTCAGGTGTTTTAAATTCTTGCAGTCTGGGGAGGGGGTCTTAGTAGTTTGGGGTTTGTGCTCAAGACCTAGTGTTGTTGGACTTAATAAATAGAGGTGACTCAGTCTTTGTTTTACAGCCCTTAACCAATATCAAACTGACTTCAAAATTAGAGAACATTATGTCTCTCATTCCTTTTGGAGTAAGTAAAATAAATGAACTTGCCACAATGACAAGTAACAAGCCCAGCACTTTTCAGCACTCTGCCTGCAGCACTGAAAAAGAAGCTGTGCTATTTTATCTGAGCATGCTGTCTTCAGTCATAGACTCAAAGGCAGAGAAGAGCTGCAGAATGTCCTTGAATGTGGATGCACTTGGACAGGCTGCTCTTCTGCAATTAAACCACAGCACTTACAAACCAGTCACTCCTCCAAAGTGCATTTTCTTGATTCCCTCAGAGCTGAGAGATGAACTTTATTTCGTTCCCAGAACAGAAATGATTGCAGCAGTTCATTGCTAAAGCAAGCTACTGAGGCAGTCAGGAAGCTTCCTTAGACTTGGTGTGCTTGCTAATGACAGGGGATCCTTGCAGGCCTATGGCACGGCCAGTAAGGGTTTTCTCTGTGAGCAGTACACCTGAGTCCATACAATTGCTTGGCCTGCTTTTGGCTGGGGAAGCTTCTTCTTCTACTGGTGAAGAAGAGAAGAAATCCAAGCACAGTATCTTGGACCAAATCTTCCCAAGCTTTGGGGAACGTCAGAGTTTGTTCCTAAATCCAGATGCTGCATTTTTTCACAATGCACTTCTCTTTATCTGACCTCGTAGCTCTAGAGATGGCATGGCCTAACCTGAGTGGTCAGGGTTTGGCGTTTGTTTCAGGATTGGAGTAGCTGCCTGAGGGTGAGACCCATACAGTGCTGAGGACTGACCTGCACTGGGGAAGCTTGCACAGCTGTCGCCATGAGCAATAACCCCAGTTGCCTCTGCTAGAAGCAAGGACACTACATCAGGGTTCCTGCTGCTGCTTGGATTAGCATTGCAGCGCAGTGCTCTCCTGCTTTGTCCTCCAGAACAGAAAATGTCACTTCCTCCACCTGTTCCCACCTTTTGTCTGTTGCTTACTGTGCATTAGCAGGTCTCTGCCTGATCCTGAGGCAGCACCAGGACACAGTGCATCACAGCAACCCAGCACCACAAGGTGCTCCCAGGGTCTGGGTTGTCCGATTAATGCCCTCCACTTAAGGATAAAGCAGTTTTGTCTGTTTCCTCTGGACAATCAGTTTTAGGTAAGGTCACCTCTCTGGCATGCCATAGCACCTTATTTGTTGAGTCTCTTAAGAAGAGCAAGAGGTTATTTTTTGAAAATGTGCGTCATCCCCCTTCCCCAATTTTTTGAACCCTTTTTACATCCTTTGAACCTGAAGTATGAGCAAAATCTGCAGCCAAACCACCCGGAGGTACTTGGTTCATATGAGAGATTTCCACTCTAGGCATTGTTTTAATTGCTCTGCTGAAAGCCCATCACTGTACTTTGAAGCAGGGTTAGAAAAATATCCATTAGTGACATTCTCAGCCTAACTGATGGTTGTTTTACTATTTTGTTGCATTAGTTGTCTTTATTATAGGTGGTCATTAACTCCCAAGAGCTGGGATTCTGCTTCACTTTCATCCTAAGCAGCAAGAGCAGTGTCTGGCTAATGACCTGAGAATGAGGGGTCAAGGGTCTCTGCTCTCTCGGGGCCCACAGAGGGGCTCTGCTGGGTGGCTCCCCACTGCAGTTCAGCTGTCTGATGCTAAAGCACAAGCCAGCAGGTCATTCTGACCCAGCAGCCTTCATGTTCACTGGGAAATGAGCACTCCCTGTGAGACAAAAAAGGATGCTAAAAGCCAGTGTAGCTTCTCAGCTAAAGATGGCTGTCAAATTCACATTAGATGAATGAAACACTGGTCTGAGACAAACTGAATAGTACGTAGTCAGTACAGATATCCTCCCTCATCCCCCTCTCTTTCTACACTCGAGTACAGAAATCCACAAGCCCTGCCAAAGCAGATGCAGTTGTCACAGCTGTTGCTTAACTTATGACTGCTATCCAGGTGACAGTGTCACCCACATACCTTTGAGGGGCAAAGGTGCCTCTTGGGCACTGGGCGAGGGCATGCAGGATGGCTCCCCAGCCTCTACCTGCTCTCCACTCCACTAACCCAAGGCTTTTGCTAGCCTATGCCTTGGCTCTGGGGGAACTTGCTGTAATTGTAGGCTGAGTTTGCTCTTACCAAGAAGTAGCAGACTCTTAGGGCAATGCCCCAGATCTGAGAAAGGTGCCATGGTACAAAATCTTTTGTGCTATCTGGGCTTTGCAAAATCACATGTGTTGTTCATACACCATTTCCCTGGCTTTGTTCATACATCATTTTTATACTAGTTCAGCTTTATTGTCAGTGCAGTGGTACTCCTCCTTTGTCAACAAGCAAGATCAGGAGAGCTTGTGTAAACCCTTAGAAACAATGTGCAGCACACACCCATCTACCAGGCAGTCTGTGTATTCCCAAGAGCTTTCTTGAACTTGGCAATCTGCAAACTATGAGTATTTTCCATGTAAGTCATGCATATCAGCAGAGTTAAGAGAGAGTCAAAGGATGTGATTTTATCAGATGACTCAGAATTGGGAGTGTTTATTCCTCTCAAACACCTTTACATCATCCTGACTCAGCAAAACATGCCCAGTTCAACTTTTTTTCCTTATTTAGCAACTTTCCTGGGGATGTTTTATTTAATGTGGACTCCATTCTGCAAATCCTCACGGTCATGCTCAGGAAAACTCCTGCTGCAGGCAAGACACTGTCCAGGTGTCGACACCAAAAAAGGAGTCCTATTTGGACAGTAAGATTTGGCACAGAGTTTTTGGGTGTGGAGCCTCCTTGCCCCAGCAGCACATGCCCTGTGCATAGGTGTACCTGCATGCGTGTCTGTCTGCACACATGGGTTTTCCAGTGCACGGTGGTGTGTGCCACAAATGCCACTGTACCAGCACCATAGGAAAACTCTGCAGCTGGGGCGTTGGACTGAACAAGGTTTTTGCCAGTGTTCACAGCTGGCCATCATTTATCAGCAGAAAGAATTTCTAATCTGCAGTGAAACATTTATTTTTCCTTTACTTTAAAGGCTCCTCAATAATAATTTGTTCATTATTTGTTTCTTCCCCTGTCAGGTCAATAATAAATTATTCAGACCCTTTTTACATTGTACCTCACCTGACATGGAGGTCAGCATCAGTGAAATAAAATGTGATGAGGTACCAGAGGAGTTCGGATCAACCACAAGAAAGCACAAACCTGTAGGGTAGTAAGTTTGGTCTTTCTTCCCCTTACTCTCATTTTGGTTGCTTTAACACCACTGAAATCTTTTGTGACTGACAGCCTGAGAAGTCAGCTCAGGTGTTAAAGAAACCCTTTTCTGAGGGCTCTGGGGTAGAGTGTTTGTAGTGCTGGCACATGCATCCACCAGTGCATCCTTCAGTCACTCAGATTCTTGGGACAGGTCTCTCAGACTGGGGAGCAGCTTGCTCCATCTGCTGGGAGCTGGCTGCACCCAGAGTTTGGCAGGCAAAACTCTGGGTCTGTTGGATGGACGATTTTTCCCTAGAGTCCTTGGAACCACAAGAGGGACATCCCAAAGCCTCTGGGCTTTTGGTACCAGCCTTTCTGGGTCATGTGTTTTCAGCTGCACCACAGCAAGATGTACTTCCAGTAACCTCCACCAGGCCTGGGACATGAGGCTGTGAGGTCTCTGGGTCTGGGGTGTCTTTCTGCCAAGTTTCAGGCTCAGTAGGACTGGGGCTCCTCAGCTGGGGATCTGTGCACATCCTCATCTGACGATGCCTATGTGAGTGCATGTGTGCGTATGCATATGTATGTGTGGATGCATATGTGTAATCAAATTTACATGAGGGAAATGTAAAATAAGCATGGTGCTGGCTGGAGAGAGGCCAGGAAGGGCTTTTTAGACTTGAGTATCTCCTCTAGCACTGCATCAGGGCAAGGGGGCTTCCTCACCTGGAAATCCAATTTGATCGTGAAATGGAAGGAAAATGGCATTCACAAACTGAATTCAGTGCAAGTGAATGAAAAGCTGGTTTCATTAGCAACCAGTGCAGAGTTCAAGTTAGGCAGGCTTGCTCTTTGATTAAGGCTCCTGAATGTGTGATCAAAATCTCTGGCAAGCAGGATATAACAATGAGAAAGACTCCTTAAATGCAGAGTCACATGGTAATGTGAGAGCTGTGAGTGGAAAAGAGCTCAAGGATGGAAAATTGCTAACTCTAACTTCAGAAGACAGAGATGATCAGTTAATATTTTTGTTTATATTTAGGTCTTTGATATGTTCTTCAGCAGGAAACAGGTATTTTCCATGCTGTCATGCACTAAGGGTATTAAATAGGGGAATACTAAAGGCAAACAGAAAACAGGCATGAGATTATTTTCACTAGAAAACTGTTTGTGGCTTCTTCATGCCCAGGAGTTCCTAGACATATACTGAAAAATGGGGAGGTTTCAAAGGAGCCATGCGAGTGACTTTGTGTCTGCAGCAAAGGTCAAAAGTAAAATCCTTTACCAGAGGTAAGAGCATAGAAAGGGCCATGCTGAGCCAGACCAGAGATCCAGCTACCTCGAGGTCCTATTGCCAGTAGTGCCCAGAGGTGCTTGCAGACAGGAACATGCAATGATTCCTCAGCAGGTCAGAATGGGACTGTGCTGGTGCTGGAGCCAGGAGTAGGGGGCAGGAGTACCTTTGTAATTACACGTATTTCTGTGGGTTTCTGTAGAACCTTGGGGCTGCTGTTGCAACCAAATGGTAGCTCTGGAAACAATTTTTCCATTAGTCAGGTGGATTAGCTATTTGTGCGCCAGCTGTCATCCAGAAAAAGGCTGGATTCCTGGTACTGCCTGGCCAGCTGCAGCATGGATCACACCCAGGGACCTCTCCTGCCACTGAGGTGCAGAGGCAGATGAACAACCAGCGTAAGTCAAGTCCTCCAAGTGCAGCACGAGTTTGCTGCAGCAGCCATGTGCCTGGCCAGCTTTTCCCTCACCACGCAGCTGCAACACCAAAGGTTTTAGGTGAAAGTTGATTTGTAACCCGAAGCCCTCAAGGTCCAGCAGATGTGGGGTGTGATACTGGATGTCTGCCTCGGTCTGCAGGCGGCAAAGCTGCTGTTGACCATCCAGCTGAAATTCACTTCACCATGAACACCTGAAAACCCTGTAGCAGAGAGATAAAAAAACAAAACAAACCAAAAAACCCCAAGAAAACAAAAGAAATTAACAATGACTAAGAAGGAATCCATCTGACTAGTGGAGAAGCTGAATCCCTGTGACTTTGGTTGCAAAAGTGAAGGCCTTAAGACTTGTGCTGCTGGAGGTGTCCGCACACCACTCTCCTCCCACTGATGCTCACAATGCCTGGGTTGGGCAAAATAAGTCAGCCCAAAGGTGCAGCTTGGGCCACGGCTTCACTTTAGGAAAGAAAAAGCTGCCCTGCCCCTTGGAGAGGAGCTCTGTTTTCTGCAGGAGCTTTTGTGCAAGAGGTTTCGATGGGTGAGTGCCCCCTTGCTTGGGAGTGGCCTCTTGGCAACTGATGTCACCTGAGGTCAACTGCTTTCTCTTTTTTTAAACTATGCTGGCCATTTTTGCACCTGCCAAAGGCAGATGTTGCCAATAAAGGACAATGCTTTTCTTTGCCTTCAGGCCAGCTGCTGAGTCCCAATGGCCTTATGCATCAGGGAAGGAGGACAGTGCCAGGATTAGTCCTTGCAGATGATCCTGACCACTTTTGTCAGAGGAGCAGCAGTCCACCAGGGATGAGTGGTGATGCTGGAGTTTCCTATAGTGCTGGGCCTGTTGGTGGTGTCTGACTGGAGGTACTCAGCACCTTTGCTTTTGGTAGAAATTAAATCTCCTTCTTGGCATTTTATGTTCAAGGTGTGGTGACACTTGCTAGGAGACAGGGCCAACCCACTTGAGTGAGAAGGAAAAGTGCCACCCATGATGAAAACTGGCAAACAAAAGAACCTTTTTCATAGCCACAAAAACAATGCAGTGTACAAAACTGGGCATTGGGTAAACAGGGCATGCAACTGAAAGAATAGGTGAAACTCGGTTTTGGGATGCTTTTCATCATCCCCTTTTACTCAGTAGAAACTCCCCAAGTTAATGCCAAGGTGGCGAACACTTCTTATCTCCCTTCTGTGATCCATACTCATCTGCATTTGTTGCTGTTTTGCTACCAAAAAAAATTAAGAAAGGCAAGTCCCTTCCTTTTCTCTTTTACAAACCCCAGTTTGAGCTAATGGTGCAAGAGATGGGTCACCATCACCCATGGTTACATCATCCCTATATTTTCATGTTATCTGAATATGTCTGCCCAATGTAGCAACATGTTTTTATCCTTTAATGACAAATGCCTTGTAAACCTCCTTATCCTACTTGTACAGTCACAAGGTAACAAAGCAGTGCCTTGTGTAAGTAAAATGAACTTCTGAAAATCTCTATTATTTTACAGCTGAATGGGTTTTGGACACGTGTTTCTGCTGTGCATTCTTCTGAGCAAACCCTTTTTCTGGCAGAGTGGTTTACAAAATTATAAGTCCCAGGGAGAACTTTTCAGGAAAGTGGCCAGCAAAGACTACATCCCACCTGTATTGTGTAGGTTAAATCCTATTTTACAGCCCACCGCTTTTCTGTTGCTTTAACATATCACTGTTTTAAGAAGCACTGACAGACTTCAAAAATGGCAGGAGCTGTGCCAAAGCCCCTTGAAATGGGTAGGTACCAGCTTCACCAAGATGCATCCAAGCCCTCACCTGCAGACTGAGCTTTGAGGACGGACCTTGCTGCCTGTGGTGGTGGGGAGTGTGAGGGAAAAGCATCCTCTGAAGGTCTTTTGCAGATGATGGGCATTTAGGGTCCCACAACCTTTTCATGCTAGTGCTGTTCTTTGTTAGGAAAAGTAAAAAACAGAGCTTCCCACAGGGTCACAGCCTCCTTTGGGCATCCACTGCTCTGGCATGGGGTTCTCCACAGGCTGCGGCTGGATATGTGCTTCACTGTGGACCTTCATGGGCTGCAGGGGAACATCCTGCCTCACTACAGTCTTCACCACAGGCTGCAGGGGAATCTCTGCTCTGGCTTCTGGAGAACCTCCTTCCTCTCCTTCTACACTGACCATGGTGTTTGCAGAACTGCTCCTCTCACATATTCTCACTCCTCTCTTCAGCTGCTGTTGTGCAAAAGTTTTTCCCCCTTCTATAATCTGTTATCCCAGAGGCACTACCACTGTTGCTAATGGGCTCAGGCTTCGCCCATGGCAGATCTGTCTTGGAACCAGCTAGTACTGGCTTCATCAGACACAGGGGAAACTTCTAGCGTCTCCTTACAGAACCCCTGTAGCCATCTTGCTACCAAAATCTTGCCACACAAACCCAATATAACCAGCTAGAAGAAAAAGGGGGGCATATGAACTTTTCCATCCACTGGCTAGGGAGAAGTTTGCTGAGTGTGATGGTGGTGATCACCTGCCAAAAAGGTGACCATCCCACTTGAGTACTTTGGTGGTACCACACATTTGAAGTGTTTTTGCCTGTCTGGCAACTCTCAGAGCTATCCCTTGAGCCTGGTGTTAACATCCTGAGTTCCTCCATTAAAAGCACATTGCACACAGTGCCTTCCCTGCCAGAAGTGCAGCAGTGTGATGGTTATGCTCTTGCCCTGCTTGTGTTGTCAACTTTGTGAGCACCAGTGCGGGAAGGCTAATTAATAAAGCTCATGCTTGCAACTTGTCTGAGGGAGAAAGTACCAGCAGAGATATTCATGCATTGGGTGAGCACTGGTAAGTTAATGCCTCTTCGCAAACACACCATTTTGGTGAAGACCAAGATCTGCATTTCACAGCACCCTGTCCTTGCTGTATTGCCAGTGTAAGGCATAAGGTCCGGCTCTTTCTCATAAGCAAAACCACACAGCTGAACTTCCTGCTAAGTTATCTCATTTGCAGTGGGCTCTTTGAATCAAGCAGGAGCCAGATGAACGGAAATGGGGAGGCAGAGGTAGCTGAAACGTTTGCAGAGTTTGCAAGTGAAATGTATGTTCAAAGAATATGAACAGGTGGGTGGCACTCATCTTTCAGGCTGTTTCATTGTGGTCTGCCTCAGGCAGACCCAAAACTCAAATTTGTGCTTTCTGTGCTATTTAGGGGTTCATCAGCATGCTGAGAAAAGACCAGTTTGTTGTTGCTCATTAGAAGTATATTTTCAATAGAGAAAATAAATTTTAAGAAAAGAGTGGAAGATCTTTCTGTTTCTTTTTTGTCTTTTTTTTTCAATTTTTACTCCATGCAAAGTTTCAGTATGACACCACAAGCAGATATACTGCTAGTCCCAGTAAATACATATGGTGGTAGCTGCCTGTGAGACTCAAAGTGGAAAAACAGGCCGCAGCTTTTGGCACTGGAAAGGCTAAAATGGTTAATTCTGCATTTGCATTGGTCTTAATTTTGAGGTGCAGGCTGTATTTTTGAACTAGATGTTAAACAGTAATAGCAACCAATGAGATCTCAGCCAAGAGGCTGAGAAGAAGAACCCACAGCTGTGAGACATTTACAGGTTGTCATGACCTGACAAAATTAATCTTCAAACAATGCAAGAGTTGGCTCAGTCAGTCCCAGAACTATTTGTAATTACCACTGAAAATGTGATGAGTGCAGGAAATGTAACAGAAGACTCAAAAAGTGCATCATGACACCTGCACGGCAGATTGTACAATAACAACCCGATTTCCCCCGTAACAAGGTGGGTGAGGGGTCATGCTGACATGCAGAAGCAGGACACTTGGCACATCACTTGGCACTGATGAGGGTTTTTATACTTTCTCCTGTGAGGCTTTCCTGAGCATGGCTTAAAAGAGATTATTAAAAGGTGGATGCGGACTTTGTTGGATGTTTGCATCTGGTGCCGATAACTTGTGACCCCACTGAAGAGACACTTCAAGCAAAGTTTAGGAGTCCTTGATTTATTGTTATTATTTTTTTTCTCAGTCTGGTCCCAATTAGTGTTTTGTTGAATGCTGGACTGTAGCATGTGCTTCTGACACTACAGATGATGATGAACTGGGACGCACTGCCCTGGAGCACAGGAATAATGATAATGATCTTGGTAAACTGGAAGAGTGGTTTGGTTAATAAAAGGAATTATTCTGAAAAAGGACAAGCACAAACACTTGTTTGCGCAAACAACTAATTTACATCCCTGCAGTATGTCTGGGAAACATCTTCCCCTTCTGATAGCTGGCAAGCTGCTCTTAGACACACAGAGTAGAAAAGGAAAAATATAAACCCCAACGTTATCATGAAAATGGACATGAAAAGATGGTATCTCATCCTGCTCATATGTGCTGACTAGAGATGTCCGGGAGGTGGCTGAGGCAGGGGGGACAAGAGGCCTGAGGGTGCCTGTTGGGGGTCCTCATCCAAGAAAAGGGTAAACACAAGAACACCTTTGGATGTTGAGCCCTTGGGTGCTGGGTGGCCCTGAGGCCTTCTTTCCCTGGAGAAGTGGCCTTGGAGTAGCCTGGAGTTGGAGATAAGCACTGTGGAGGGAAAGAGCAGAGATTATTCTCTTCTCCCTGTCACCTTGTTTCTCTACAAATAAAATTAAGACAACCAGGAAACAAAACACCCTCGGGGATCATGAACCGATGTTATACAGGATGTAGCAAATATAGATTATTTTGGAAGGCATGGATTTCTGCCATCCCCCTTTCCATAGAGACCAGGGCACTGGAGGGGACCAGGGTTAACTTCCCACTGTACTGTGCAGGGACATTGAGGCTTTTAAGTAGCAGCCTCCTGGGTGCTGCAGGGCAAAAAAAAAAAAGGCAGTAGAAAGTGGAAAAGTATGTTTACAGATGCCTTTAAGAACAGGATCTATATCCAAACCAGGGCTTGTGTGCTCTGGACATGGCAGCCATGGAGACGTATGAGCACTGCAAGCAACTGCCTGGCATAATGGGAGGGATGGAGCTGCAGACTGGGACTGAGTTAGGCTTTAGCCTACACTTGGGTCTGGAAAAGGCTTTTCCCTCATTGCAAAGTCCCTGTACAACCCACACTTGGATATGGGATTGTCTGTGCCTGCCCAGCAACGGCAGCATTTGCCCAAGGTCTGCTAAGAAACTGATGGGGGATGAGGGGCACATCATGAGCCCACAGAGGGCTGGCAGGAGCCTTGGTCCAGCTGGGCTGCATCACTGCCCTGAACAGAGGTTGCTGAAGCACTTAGTGGGGATGCACCACTGCTGATACCACATGTAGAAGGGCAAAAGGCTTTGGCTAGATGTGGTTGCTGTGTCTCCCAGGGAAAGAAAGACACAAACAGGATAAATGTAGGGAAAAAAAAGATAAAAAAGGTGTATGAGATGTTACAGGGATGAGGAGAAAGGTACAGCTGCAGTTACATACAGCACAGAGAAAATCAAACTGTGTCTTGGGCAACTCCTCTATGGCTGCCAGTTCAGCTCTGGCATGGACAGACCAAGGTGGGAAGGTGTGGGAGCAAAGTGGTTTCTGCAGAGAGTGGCAGGGCACAAGCAGCGGTTTTGGACTCCCAGGAGAGTCACTGTCCTATTGTGAGATTTAAACTATAGTTCAGGAATGTGGCCAGCTCATAGGAGAATTTTATTTGGACATATCAATCAGACTGCATCAAATCCTGGCTGAAACATCATAAGGTTGGCAGGGAAACAGTCCTCTTCATCTGACCTTTTTTTGGCCAATCTGGAGCAGTATGTACTTGCTTTGCTCATATGGTAAAAGCAGTCCTTCCGCCTAAAGATGCTTTGGAGGAAGACCAATGAAAATAGCCAGTTCTAGGAAAAAAACATCAGTTAAATGTCAGTTTTCACCAAGAGCAGAGCAAAATTCCCTCAGAAAAGGACCCTCAAGGATTGTTTTACCCATGGTAGCAAAGCTGTTTGGGTACCTGTGTGCAAGCACCATTTTCAAGGGGAAGGCAGAGGAGCTTCTCATTGTACACCTCTTTTTTGCACTGGTATGGGAGCACTGCATTTCTCAGTGGGATGAAGGATCCAGTCGCCCAACAAAAATCTCCTACGCAGAGTGGGGGGCTCTCTGTTGGGGGGTTGCTGGGCTAGTCTGAGTCAGCAGCTGCATCTGCAGGCAAAACACAGGCTACTGGGACCCCAGGTAGACAGATTTGGGGTTGTGTGGCTATGGGAAATATCAGCAGGAATAAAAGCCTGTTCTTAGGCCTTCCACTACTTCTGTCCTCGGTGGCAAGGTAGGGACGAGGATGACTGCTGCCCAGTGCCTCCTCCCAGCAAGCAGGAATACACCAGCTCTGATCTGGATCTTTCCAGACAAGACTGAACACCATGGAACAAACTTACGATGCATCAGGCTTCCTTTGAATTTCGGGGTTTTTTTTTGTTCCTCTATTCTAACAGGCATCTTCTTCAGCAGAGGATAAGCAGTTGCAGTACTTCCCATCTGGTTGTGTCAGTCTTGCAAACTGATCTGGTGGGCAGTGCTGCTGATGCAGTGGCTAGAGCCAGAGAGAAACTGAAATCCTGCCACTTTCTAGAGAAACTTTGTGAAGATGTACCAGCCCAGAGCCCTGCAGAGCTACAGCAGGCAAAGCTCTGCATATTCTTGCAAAAACGGAATGGTAAGCCTGAAAACCCAAACCCATTACATCCTACGACTCAGGTTTTTTGCCCACTCAGATCTTTATTATTTCTTACTGCTTCCAGTTATTTGCTGCTTTTATGGTCTTGATGACCTGCTACGTGATCAGACATGTGGCTCCCCCAAGGTTTCTTGTACCCTTTGAGGCAGAGGGTACCCTGGTAGTGCTGACGTATGGTGCTTTCCCTCCTGCATCCTCAGACACCCCACCAAATCTCTCAGAGCCCCAGCAGCCATTGAGTACAAGCTGTGCTGCAGAGACATGGGCTGGCATCAGTACATCCTGGGAGAGGAACGGAGAAGTCCCAGCTCCTGCCCAGACTGTGTCTCTCCATCTCCAGTGCATGGCTTGGCAGATTACCTGATGCTTGTGCTTTAGTTTCGCCATCTTTGTAGGTGACATCAATACTTGCAGGTCTTGCTATGGAAATTAATTACACATGGCTGTCTTCTGCAAACTGTCCAAGCTTATGCCCATCTGCAGAGGATCTGTCCTGTGACACTCAAGACAGCAGCCTGGCATCACACCAAGCAACATCCACACTTCATCTTGTCAGAAGAAGAGTATCAAACCAACCCAGCTGCAGCAACACATCGGTGCAGGCAGGAACAGAGAGCGGCAGCAGTATCCATCCCGTCTACCCACCGTATCTTGGCATTCGTGGCAGAGCAGCTGGAGCTTCTGGCACCCTTCGGTAAAAGCCTGGGTTGCTTCCCTGGCAGCCAGTTCTGCTTTTGAGTGCAGGGGACTGAGGAGTTCTGTAGCCCTGTCACAGTACAGCAGGATAACACAAAGGACATAGCATTGCTTTAGGAGGCCAGGCCTGGGTTTTGACACGACAGCTGCATGCTAGTTTGAGAGATAGGGGCCAGTGCAGCTTCCTGTCAGGCTGCAGAGGGACAAGAGCTTTGTTGCCCTGCAGACTGACTTTCCCCACTATACCCATCAGGTTGTCTGCTCAGGGTCCCATTTGCCCTGCTCCCTGCTGGGTGAAAGCACCCCTTCTTCGTGCACGTGGTGGGGCACTCATTTTTGGCCTTAAAACACCCCTCTGGGAGGCTGGTTGCACCCAGGCACTATGGAGATATACATCCTGTATACAGTTCCTCCAAAGCAGCTGAGACAACATGCTGGGCACTGCTTCTCCATGTGGCTGCTGTGTAGAGCAGTGCTGCCCCTGCAAGGGGTCTTACTGTGCAAGGCTGCAGGGCACTGGCTACTGTGCATCTGACTCACTGCTTTGTAGCCCTGAAGATGCCTGCCTGCCTCACCATGCCTGCACAGGAGAGGCACAACTAAACCTCCCACCAACAGGCTTTTGATGTTTTTAAATTAGGAGAAGTCACCTTAACCATGGGCAGCTGATCTGGTTTGTCCCTTGCAGCCCACTCTCCATCCCTGCCTAGGGAGATGTGGGGCTAGCACAAGAATTGGCACTGCTTCCCCACATGCAGCAGACACTGGCACTGTGCACCTGTACGTGCATGAGGGAGGTATAGAAATAACTCATCTGATGGGGAATATCAGCCATGAAGGTTTTCTGATAGCAAAGATTTTCTGGATTAAGTGACGCCTAAGTTACTTTATTTCCCAATGGAAATTTTTGGGGTGTTGGACTATGTGGAAAATCCAGTTGTGGTCTTGTTGTCCTTCGACAGGTATTCACCCTGGCTGTTATTTCCTGCTCTAGCCCACTGATGCCTCAGATAGATCCTGATCCTTGGTTTGATTTAAATTTCATTACACTACACAGAAGGGCCTTTGCCCAACTATGAACACTGATTACTGGGAACATCTGCAGCTGCTTTTCGGTCCAAAGGCACCCATAATGAGTACAGGACTGAGAGAGACAGTGCACCCGATTACATGTCAAATGTGACAGAGTCCTGAGCCTTTTTGAGTCTGACTGGGAGCTTGACTTGGCACCACTGAAGGCAAGCTCTTGTGCAAGCCAACTTCATGTATTCTTTGCCTCAGTCTTTAATACTAAGATCAGTTGTCCTCAGGGTATCTCAGCTGAAAGGCAGGGATATGGAATAGAATGAAGCCCCCATAATTCAAGGGGAAATGGTCCCTAGTGGTGTTCCCTAGGGCTCAGTGTTGGCGTCAGTCCTGTTTAAAATCTTTATTGATGATCTGGATGAAGGGACTTACTGCACCTGCAGTCAGTTTGCAAATGACACCAAGCTGGGTGGGAGTGTTGATCTGCTGGAAGGCTCTGCAGAGGGATCTGGACAGGCTGGAATGATGGGTTGAGGCCAGTTGTATGAGGTTTAACAAGGTCAAGTGCCAGATGCTGCACTTGGGTCACAACAACCTCACACGACGACGGGAGGTGTGGCTGGAAAGCTGCCCAGCAGAAAAGGACTGCAGGGTGCTGGTCAACATCTGGCTGAACATCACCCAGCAGTGAGCTCAGGTGGCCAAGAAGGACAATGGAATCCTGGCCTGTACCAGCAACAGTGTGGCCACAGGACGAGGGCAGTGACCGTCTCCCTTGTACTGGGCACTGGTGAGGCCCCACCTTGAGTGCTGTGCCCATATTTGTGCATCTCACTACAAGAAAGACATTGAGATGCTGGAGCATGTCCAGAGAAGGGCAGTGGAGCTCGGGAAGGTTCTGGACTACAAGTCTGATGAGGAGGGGCTAAAGGAGTTGGGATATTTAGCCTGGAGAAAAGGAAACTACCTGAAAGAAGACTGTAGGCAGGTGAGGGTCAATCTCTGCTCCAGATAACGAGTGACCAGAGAAGTCGAAACAGCCTCAAGTTGCACCAGGGGAGGTTTAGATGGGATATTAGTAAAATTTTTTCACTGAAAGGGTTGCCAAGCATTGGAACTGGCTGCCCAGGAGTCACTATCCCTGGAGGTATTTAAAAGACATGTAATGTGGCACTTGATTTAGTGGTGGTCTTGGTAGTGTGAAGTTAACAGTTGGACTCAATGTTCTTAAAGCTGTTTTCCAATCTTAACAATTCTGTGATTCTATGGTTCACTTTTGCTGCACAGATTTAACCTCTATTGCCCTAAGGTCCAATTACAGATCTTCTGGGAAATATAAGTGGATAGGCAGGGCTCTCTCCACTAATCCTTGGTCCTTAAGTGCTTGATGGTTTTTGGAGTGCTGGTGTCTGTATAACAAGTCATTCATCCCCAGCCAGACTGCATTCTATACTACTTTTGCATCTTTGCATTAATAACCTGAAAGTCTCAAAAAAACCCCAGTGGCTTCTGGAAAGCAGTAATATAAGAAACCTGCTGGATTGAGCTCTCTGACTGTGCAGTGTGCTTATTCTTTTGTATCATGCCTCATTTTACACTAGCTCAACTGATCAAGTCCGGTATTTCCTCAGAAGGAGCCCAGCCCACAGGTAACCCAGAAAACTCATACACTCTTTGGTGCAGTGGGATATCTGCTCTACTTATTTTCAATCCTTTGTTTTATATAACCCCATAACCACACTCAGTGACTCCTCTCTGAAGTGTCCTCAAACGTGGTATTTATACACAGCAGCCACTTGTATCCGGGTTATGTAATCTTACCAGGGATGAAACCAGAAGAAATCCATACTGTTAGAACATTTAGGTTGCAAAATCACACTCTGAGCAGGTGTGGTGCAGTGTGATCCTTGGTGGCATGAACAGGGTCTATCTGCCCCCCTCCCCCCCACCTGGCTGTGTTTATCTTGCCTTATTTATCTGCCATTTCAGAGCGTCGTGACTCCAGGCTTTGTGACATTCCTCCTCCTTTCACGTGGACACCAGCGGCCAGAAGTCACTTGCTTCATATGCCAGCACACACAGGAATGGCAGCAACATTATCTCACTGGTACTGGCCAGAGAGAAATCATACCCTCGTGGCACCAAAACTAAGATGAAACAAAATTCACTCAAGATCTGTTGCTGTATCTCCCCTGTGCTGTGGGCTGGTCTTTAGTTTGCTCTCCTCTCTACTGCCTAGGATTCTGCCAGTGTTGCTTGTTTCCAAGCATGAAACCCAAAGCAAGTGTGGGTGGGAACAGCCAGGACACCAGCCTGCCTTCACACTTCCCTTCCTCCCCAGGAGCACATTCATTTTGTTGTTCCCCCCCCACTCAGGAAGCACTGATTTGTCATTTCTAACTTTCATTTCACATAATTTCCCTTTAATATGATTATCCTTCCTTCACATAATTTATTCTCACAGGTGCTTATAGCACTTTTTAATCTTGCAATAAGCAAGATTAATCAATGAGTTGTTTATCCCTTACCCTAGATTGTTAACCAAGCTATTTAATAAAATCAAACCAGACATCTGGCCTAGCATTACCTGACTGGGCAGCCACCTCTTTTAGCAACATTCTGCATTCAGCTGATAGCAAATATTCAGTGCCAGGCACTTGGCAGCCATCTCACCAGTGTCTGCAGGGCAGACACAGGTTTTCATATTTATTATGATCTTGTAATGACTAAGGCTGCAGTCCAGAAGAATGCTTAAACGTGTTTTTAATGTTAAGTACTCTTAATGGTTATATGACAGGACCATATACTTAAGTGCTTTCTAAACTGCAGCTTTCTTGAGGTTTCCATTCTTGTCATACCGTACAGCCTGCCATTTTGCCGTCCCTTTTTTCCCAGCATGGCAAAACCTTCCCTTACCTTTGGGAAGGCCCCAAACGCCTCATGCTAGGTGAGATGGGTCTGGAGTTGTGTCCAGGCTCTCCCTGGGCAGAGCTGTAAGACTGTCCCTGTTCAACACCACCAGTAACGACTGCAGGCATTTTTACCCCCATCCTGCTTCCCAGAGAGGACTATGGTCCTTCCTGGCCTCCCATGTCTGGTTCCTGGTGTTACTGCCTCGCTCCACCCCTCTTCTTCCGAGATGGACCAGCAGTGTTGGAGCCAGGACAAGGTCCAACTGCAAGGTTTTGATTTTTGCAGAGGGTGTTGTGAACCTACCCTTTCCTTGAGGAAGTGTCTACCTCCCCATTGAGCCAGGAATGGGCATGCAGCCTGGCTTTGGTGCTATGTGTGGCTTGGAGGCTGTCGGTTGACATCACACCCTTCAGAAGCAGCCAGGAACAGTAATTCCCTTTATAATTCCCTTGGCACTGAACTTGGGATGTGCCTGCTGTGCACACGAGGAAGATGGGATCTCTGCATATCGCTGGACTTGTGTCCTGTGCACCAGCCCATGACCCTGCTCATGACCTTGCCTATGAAGCTGCAGCACCATGGACAGAGCTGCACAAGGACAGATGCACAAATCAATTGTGAGCCACAACAGTGGAGCAGATGTCAGGGACAAGGGCAATCCTAGCTTGCTGCACAGCAGGGGCAGAAGGGAGCAGCATCTTCTCCCCAGCTACTGCAAGCTGATCTGGATGCATCTCTGTGCCTTTGGTGTCTGCCTGGAAAATACAGACACCCCCCAAGTAGCTGCAAGCATAGCCTGTATCTGTAAAATGAAAAGCATGGCCAAGGAGTGCAAGAGGAAGGGATGGGAAGGCAAGGCAAGGTGAGGGAGCAGCACCTGGAGGAGTGCTCCGCTCCGGAGGGCTGCCACTGTGTGTTGCACAGGCTGCCAGCCCTGCCCGCACTGGCAATTGCAGAGCTCCATCACCCTTCACACTGTGCCTCCCTCTCAGCTGGTGAGGCTACAGGTTTCACATCCAATGAATCCTGGCCATTCTGAGTTAGCTGCAAAAAATCCTGTCACTCCCAACCAAGAAGGAAGTACTATAGCCCAGCTATTGAATGTAGAGCAAAATAAATGGACTGTGCTGAGGAAGCAGCTAGGAGGGGAAAGGAAGAGAAGGCATGACTAAGAGCCAGCCAGGAAGGCCCTGGATTTTTTTGGGGGACATAGATAAGGAGGGAGTGGTGACTGCTGTGATTGTTCTTTGCCTCCTGATTGCATAATGACAGACTCATTTCCTGAGGCTGCTGGAACAAAGCATCGCAAAATTGTCATCGAGGAGAGAAGACTCCTCAGTGGAGATCCAGGGTCAGTCCTCACCATGCTCCTGGCCTGCTAGATCGTGCAGGCCAGCAGCATCACAGTGACAACCTGTCGCTGTCCAGCAGGCCTCCTTTCCGGGCCTTTGCCATGCATGCAGGCTCTGGGTCCAAACAGAACTGGTGCCAGTCTGGGCTTGATGACATTATCACAGCCTCAGAGTTTCTGAGACAAAGAGACAACTTGAGTTTTCAGGACAATCTGCTCAGCAGATGTTGGTTGCAAATGAAAATTTGAAGGAGGAAGATTTACGTTCAGCAAAGACACTAGACTGAAAAGATGAAGGTTAGTGCTGGTCCACTGAGCTAGCAATGAGGTGTGCAGATGACATCTGTAGAAGGGCTACCATTAGTACAGATGATAATGGTGCTTAAATCTCATCTGTCTTTTTAAATCTGCAGCACCCTGGGGGAGAAGGAAGGGCTCATCTGACCTGTAAAATGGGAAGACTTGAAATGACTTTGTTGTGGTGGCGCAATCTGCCACCGTCTGGGAGAAGCTCAAGTGTCCTATTCATTAGGCCATGCGTTGTTCTTCTTACAAGTGGTCATGCTGGTGCATCTACAGGAGGGACATCTGGCAGGATCGACAAGCCTGCGCTGAAGAACTATGTCAATCAGCTTGTGAAGAGCATCAGCTTTTGTAGTGCTCCAAGCTCAGCAGGGAGAGGTGGCAAGCATGCCTACCTTGATATTGGCAGGCACTAGCAACACGTCAGCCTTGAAAGCAAGGGTAATGGAAGTGCAGCCCCGCTCCTGGGAGACGAGGAGCCGTAAATGGGATGGATACGTGGAGAAGTGCTCTGCATCATGCACATGAATGGAAATAACCTTAGAGAAACAGATCAACAATGATTTTGCATATTCCACCTGGCCTGCCTCTGGGTACTGCAATTTCTCTATCTCGCCGCTGGAAATGTATGGTCAGGGTATGTTCTCTGGGAAAAGAATCTGCAGTGCGGTAGAAGCAGCAGGGATCCTTTCTGCAGTGAGGATCCAAACTGCTCTAAGACAATTCTGAGATGCACAAAGTGTTCCTGCACTGAGACGCAGAAGAGATCTTTGGTCAGACTGTTAAGGTAAAACAGCTGGTTCACGGTAACAACTGCTGGCACACACTAACCCTGTCCAGTGCCCCCCACAAGATCAGAGTCAATACTCAAACCTTTCCCAGTGTACTTCCAAGCAGAGAGACATAGGTGTCAGTAGAATCCCTTTGGTGTTTTAGCTTGTTCTAGTGTTCACTACAAAGAGAACAGGGCCAGGAAAAGAGCCCGTTCTTACAACACTTCCTTTTCAATTAGGCAGTTCCCTGTGTTTCTAGAGCATGCACAAGATCTGAGTCCACGTGCAAAGGCAGCCCAGCTGTTCCCACTCAGGATTATTACCCGTATTTAAAACTACTGCAAATTTGAGATGTAAATTTCTATCTTTTCTATAAGATACACATCAAATTTCAGGTCTTCATTAACATTATCAGTAACCTCTCACTACCTTTGAATTGCTGGCTTAGGGGAAGACTGTCAAACACTGACCACATTTTTCTCTTCCAAGTCTCCACTTATGCCTATGCATCAAAACATTGAAAGGCTTACAACATTACCTCCAAAAAATTCATGTCCTAAATCTTTTGACTGTTTTATATCATATGTACTCCTTGTTTGGAGGAGCGGTGTTCGAGTTACAAAGTTTTCTTTTTGCTACAGTACATTCTTTACATCATCTCTCTGGGAATATGGATATCTCCATAGCTTTAAAAATTCCAGTACTGGTGCAGAATAAAACAACCTGTATATTCATTAGTAGTGAGTGAGGCAGGTTTTAATCTATCTCTTTATTCCAGCAGTAATTTGACCCTTACAGGTTTTAAAATATGCCCTAGCAGCAGAAAGGATTTGAAAAATGAGCTACTAACTGCATTTTTATCTGCAGATCAAACCTGGACTAATCCAACACAACCTTTTAAGATTGCTGGCAATTACTTTGTCTTTTTGCTTGAGTGGAGGTCCATTTCCCCAATTCTTGGTCTTTGCCAGCAGGTCCTAAAAGGTAGGTTAATATGATTGTTGTGAGGCATTACGAAAAGAATGCAATGTTGCCTCTATATAGGTACTAAACAGGGTGCAACTTTATTTACAGTGTAAAGTGCATCACATGGAAGTCATTGAAAACACACAACAAGCAGTGACATAAATGACAATACAGTACTGGGTAGGGAGGGGAAAGTATTCCAGCAAGTATCAAAACATCATCAATAGCACTAATATAACAGCCTCTAGTTTCAGCTATTCTGTCCTAACACCACATCTCCTTACAAAACCTGTTGACTGGGTTGATCCCGGGAATTCCATGTACTAGTCACTAGTGTGAAGCTGGGGTGCTAAAAGCTATTCTGCAGCCCTAAACTCTCCAACAATGTCCTGCCAGCTCTAAAGCAGTCTCCTCACCACTGCTGTTCTGCTCTGGAAGTGACCAGGACAGACTCAGGGGACACACCAGAGAAGCACATTGGAAAAGGGACAAAAACACGAGAATGACATATAAATAAAGATCTGCTTTTCTCATCTATGCACTCTTTCCCTTGAGAAGTCTTGTGTTGCTCACTGCAGCTTCCCTTCGTTTGCTGTTAAGGCAGCAAGGAAGTCAAGGAACAAAGTGCCTACAAATGGTGGTGACTATGTGTTGAAATGTGGACATTACTTACTGAACACTAACTTCAATCAAATGTAAACATCGATGGCTGTGGAGCTGGGAAACAGAAGATTTTTGCTACGTGCTAGCAGAGTCCATTAGAAAAAGAAGATTGTGGGAGCTAAAACCACAACTCTTCGGCTGGTTGCAGCTCCCACTGGGAAGGAATCTACATTCACATTAATCTGATCCCCTAATGACTCCTATTCTTTACTATCTATTTTTCTTTTAATTGGCTGAAAGCTCCTAATGGCTCACAACTTTGCTTGTTTCTTTCTTCCCCATGTCTAGTATTGGGCTAACAGCCATCAGTTATGTGTCAGTATTTACTAGAGCCCTGTTACTGTAATTGTGAGCTCATTTTGGTGTCGTATCACTTTCCTGTATCAGGGTTCACGCATAAAAGGAAGGTACATCCATAAAGGGGGGAGGGGTGGGGCAGTTGTGCACACTTTTAATCTGGAGGGTAACTAAGCAGAAATGCTACAGAAGGTAAAATTTATTTCTCCTTTTTCTTTCCCAATGATGACTGCAAGTTACACTTTTCTAGTATTACTGGGAAAAATGGAGTTTCTGATCAATGACTCTCAGGTTCTAAGACTTTTTTTCATAGATCAGACTTTTCACTAACTGATGACAATTACCAAACACATGACTTCGAAAAACGCATGTGATTTCTGCCTTGTAATTCCACCACCCTACTTAATCATAGGTAAATCTTAGCATCTCAATTCATCAGAGCATGACTTAATGATGGCACTCAGGTATGTGTTTCCCTCAGATGCAGTGGGATCTACAGTCTGAGAATGAGAAGTCTGATAGCATGTGTGCTCTCAGTACTTCTCAGTTAGCTAAGCATTTCTGCCTCTGTGTGTTCTCATGAGAGGCCTTTTCCAGTTCTCTGAGGGTTCTGCATAACAAAAATGCAACCTTTTGGCAAGCAGATAGCACACTTTCACCTGTAAACATAACTGGTGCCTTCTCAATCCATCTCAGGGGCAGTAAAATTTTGGGACCCAAACTTCAGGTATCAAAAACATTCACCTAGCAGATAGCTGCTATATATGTACTTCACTTACATAGGAAAAGGATGGTGGGTTCAGGCAAGTGGTGAGACCCATGGCGAACAGAAAGTGCAAGTTTCAGAGATCTGCCTGTTTCCTTTTGCTGGATCCTGGGTTATCCAGCTTTAGAGCTACACCTGAAGTGCCTGTAGGTCAGAAAGCTTCAAAAGCTCTTGTTGGCTGGACTTAGTCCATCCTTCTTCGAATGCGATGATGTTCTCTCATCTCTTTTACATTTTTGACTATTTTACTAAGAAATCCCAGGTAAAATTCATGTTGATGCCTCCTATTAAGTCACTCTCTGATGAAGTTAGTGTTACACAAACTACACTACAAAATCTTATGCTCATCAGAAACTGTGGTCACAACACAGACTATCACATGCAGTTATAATTTATACCAACTGAAGTTCAGAAACAGGCCCAATGCAAAGTTTAGCAGCTCAGTTAGCCTTGTGTAACACTCTTTACTGTTGAGTTGCTGGACAGTAGTATGCTTTGGCAGCTGGTAAGCAGAATTGCCACATTCTGGTTAATCATGGTTGTCAGTATAGTACAGTTTAATTAGCTCACTGTATGTAAGAAATGGGAGGGACTTCACTTTACACAACTACTTCCTAGTGGACTGTAGGAATCTTTACATTTGTATGTGTATGTGTGTATGACATCTGTGTAGCAGCATATATTTGATAATACTTTTGTAAATGAAAAATACAGAGGATTTCTTTAAAAATTGAAAGGTATTGTAAAAATGTATCACAAAATAAAATACAAAACAAGAGAGGTGGGGAAGAGTGGGGGAAAGGAAACAGTGGATTTGATTTACAATGCATTAGATTCCAAGCCATGGTGCCTAGGCTGAAGAAAGATATCTGAATGTAGAATTGCTGTTCTGATGTTAAAAGGGATAGAATCCAGCCTTCCGTTTCCTGCATCAAAAAACCCAAACAAAATAAAATCAGTGCTGTGCTGAACATACCAAATGATCAACAGTGAGGCACAAGAGGATGGTGTCTGAAAGTATACCGGGGATTAGAGTGCCACAGCTCAAAAAGCGGAAGAGAGTGGTCACAGGAAGTAGAGATATCTGACATTTAATTTTAGTCATGGCTCATCACAGAGTAGTTTGGAGCTAATCTTGTCCTGCAGGGCGATAAAAGCTTTGGGACCTTTCAGCTTCCCCTTATAAATCACACCTTGTTAACCTGAAACAGTGAATCTCTGCTATCACGGAATTTGCCGTATTGTTTTAAAGTCCTCAGAAAGGTATCATACCCCATAAGGAGGCACAAACAACTGAGGCCAAAGCTTAACAAAATACAAAGCAGATCTCAGTGCTTGTGTCTTCCATTCACCCACACAGTTCTGTTTGGGAAACTTCCTCTCAAACAGCTCTGAAAGGGACAAGCTGCTAGACCCCAATCCTGCAGGGCTAATGACCCACTTTCTCTCAGACTTCACAATGTTGCACAGACCTATGGACTTGGACGAACAAACCCAACAAAAAAGCCAAGAAGAGTCCAGTTTGGTAATAGCCTGAGACTTTGCTTCGCCTCAGAGAGAAATAACATCCATTATTTTTGGATGTTATACCCATTGGATTTGGGCTTCTCTGCTTCATGTCCTAAATGGAAATACTATCAGACTTCAGATGTATACCTTTCAGTGTAAAGCTGGATACTGTTTCTTGGCCACACATTTAAGTTCTTTCACTAAGGCATATATAATAACAGTTGATAAACTAAAACTATTCATTTTGGGCAGTGTAGTTTCTCAATCAAGCATCTCTTCTGTAGCTTTAAGATAAACTGTATATCAGAGAGACAGGGAGGAATGTCTGTCACTCTCTGCCCAGAAAGAAGAATAGAAAAAATTACAATGTCTGAGGCTTCGTCTGTCTCCCACAGAAAAATATTAATATTCATGTGGTGCTTATTTAGCTGTCCAGGATAATGACCAATGTGTTCAGCAGGAGCTTGTGTGAGTCGAGGTATAAACATTTTTGCTATCATGTATTTCATGGCCCTAGAGCTGCCAGGAGATTTGAACTGGGACTTGCCTCAGAGGCACTGTGTTGTACTCTTTAAATGATTACATCACTCAACGCTGGGTGTCAGAACACCTATTATTTATAACAACTACTGCATGACCCTAGTCTTGAACATGGACCCAGCTGATGTATATATAGTTCAAAATGAACACTACTAAACAATTGGCCACCAAAATTTCCCACAGAATATTCTGTATTACATGTCAAAACCCCAGTTCCATTTACATCATGAAAAATCAGTCTATTCATTGCAGGTTTCCCTGTCTGCTTACATGTAAATATATCATTTTCTAAGTTTTTTAGAAGTTTGGCAATCATTTTGCAGAGTACTCTCTAAGGTTTTTCCATATCGCACATAAATCTTGAGCTATCTAAAGGTTACTGATTTCCACAATCTAAAGATGCTCTGAAAGTGCAAAATTATTTGTTCATTCTTCAGATTTAGAATTCAGCAGGGTGTGACTCAGCCTAGTTCTGGGACAGTGCTCAGCAACACTTACCTAGAGCAGTCATGTCCAGTCCAGGACGGGGGACAGTAGCATCGATTTGGTCGTATGCACTTCCCACCATTTAAGCAGGGCAATTGGCAAACAGCTGCATACAAACACAAGCACACAATAAAGTTGCATTAATGAGCACACCCACAACAAGCTGATTAAGCAGCAGGGCACTGAAAAGCCATCCTGCCTTATTCTGTTAAGAATGGAAAGGGCAGCCTGAGAAGCTGAACGTGATTTGATTCTTTCTACTACTTTTGCTGTCTGCTGCATTGTATGAGCTGCATGAAACAGCCAGTGTATAATTTTACATTGCCTTAAAAGTTCTCTTGTTTTTGATTCCAATTAAGGCAACAAAGGAAAGCAAGCGGAAGCAGGAGCAGGAATTAGAAGAGTCATAAGATGAACAGGAGAATAGGAATAAAATGTAGATTTTTTTTTAAAAGGAATGTGACAGCTTAACACTAGCCAGGACAAGCAGACACCAGACATAGTAAAAAAGTATAGAAATAAAGAGCGTAAGCAGAAGTTGTTAAAGGTCAGAAAGCCATGTGCAGATAATAGCAGGCAAGGAGTAGGACTTCACACAACGGCACCTGTACAGAGACAGGGAAAGGAAGCAGAGAATGACAGTAAGGTCCTGAAACACACTGGATAGCCCTAAGAGGTGAGACTAGGTGCAACAGGGCAATAGAGAAAAAACCCTTGTCTGCCTTACAGGTTGTGCTGAGCCTGGTTGCACATGCTTTTGCATGACAGTCTAACCCAAGGATATCAAGCAACCAAACAAAAGTCAAAGTTTCAAGTCTTCCTATCAATTTTGAGATTGAAAGATAAAGAACCATACAATCTACAGAACCGATTTAGAGACACACTTAATGAGGTCCTTCAAACACAGACATTTATATTGTAGGAAAACTGAAAGATATGAATTCTTTTAAGCAGATAATGCCATATGTAGAGGACAGACCTAAAGATACTAGTGAGGACAAATGCTGGGTAATATTTTTGCAAGCAATATGCATCAGAAAGCACTGATTATTATGGAATTACAGGAAATGGAAATGAGTAGTCACAGGAATGCAAAAAAACTACTCCAATTCCTCTGGGCCAAACAAGAACAAACAATGGCAGAGGGCTATAGAGATAGACTATCCTTATACAATTAAGTGCACCAAGTAGATAATGTTGAAAATGACTTCTGATTTTGGAATGAAGGGTATGACTGAAACATCTTTAGCTCTCACTGAAGTATTTCTCTGTCATTGCAAAAGGTCAATATCAGTAGCTGAAACAAGAAGTGATTTAAAAACTTCATAAGTGGTGTTTATGATGCGGATGCAGTTGTTCACTAGAACTTTCCCTTTAGCTACTAAAAAGCAAGTCAAGCCTGTACAGCTTTGAATTGCTGGCCCAAAAGCAAAGAAGCCATCTATCCTCCTCTAGCACCTATTACAGCTTCAAAGCTTATGAAATATGACAGGAAATGATGCATTATGTGTTAGGCAAGAGTCCCTTCAAAAGACAGGACTTCGGAGTTAAAATGTTCTCTCTAGAATCTCAATTTTCTGCAGAATGGCTGGGTTTGCAGTCTATTGCACAGCTTATCCCCCAGACTCACTATTCTTATCAGTGAAACAAATACTATGAACATTCATTAACAGAGGCGTAGATTCCTTCACCAGCTCACCCCATCAGCCACTTCAAAGTCTTGCAGGAAGGCAAAACTGTGCTTTCCTGTTAAGTCCCTGTTAAAAATCAGTTAAGGTGCACCTGGACAATAAAAACACAGTGAAGAAACTGTAAAATATTTTTAATAGCTAATATTTACAAGTGGTTAAGATTTAATAGTGACTGAAAGACATTTCAGTGATCACTCAGTTGCTGAGTTTTGCTGTCTTTTCACAGGGAAAAGACTTTCAAAAACTAGCATTTGTTCAGTCTTGATATGGAACCCCGTATTCCAAACTTGGATTCAAATATTTTCCATAACTGCTGTCAACCTCATCTCACACAAACTGACTGTCCAGGACACAGACCTGGACACTACAATCATTCCCCTCCTACCCCTCCCAACTATTTTTGTGTGCTCCATGCCCTTCAGCTTTGGTTAGGTGCAAGTAAGAGATCTAGTAAAATGAATGCACATTGAATTTGTTCAGAGAACTCAGATGATACCTAATGTAAGGTACTCACATTCCATGTACCCATTAAACTTAACCACCCTTAAATCCTTGCTTTGCTCTGCTTTCTTGCCTGGTTCAGTACTCAGGCAATTAGTGGGAATCCACCAAATCAGACTATTTGGTGAAAAACCTCTATAATACCTGGAGCTTGTTGGTGAATTTGATGGCGACCTGCATTTGCTGAAGATCAAAGTGAAAATTTTGCACTTGGAATTGAGAAGAATAGTTTTATTCTCCTCCCTGGAAATCCTTTCTCCTCTGCACTGCTTTTTGCAGAGTACTTTTGTGAATACTATCTGTCCTTTTACAGAGCAAACTTTTCTAGCAGTTTTAAAGACTCATCAGAGATGGACTAGTCTGAAAGTAGTTTACCACTGGGGACAGCAAATCCTCCAGGAATATTATTGTAGGCCTAGGTTTTCCTGTAAGAAGCTTAAGAGTTCTATCAGTCCCTAGAGAACTGTGCTAGGTATTGCTAGCAGAGTCACAAAAAGTGAGAAACGATGCAGGTGAGAAGTTTTACCTGTATGGCAGCGTGATCCAGTCCATCCGAGGGGGCAGTCGCACTGGTAAGGGGCCACACAGCGACCTCCGTTGAGACACGGCAGAATGCATATTGCTGAGGAGAGGAGAAGAGAACCAGTGAAAAGAATTATCTCACATGAAAGCAAAGAATAGAGTGCACAAGACAAGAACTTATGTTTAACTAGAAACTCCACTACCCCTTGAAGTGTTTGCCTGCAGTATCAGCAGAGTTGAGCAGGATCTACCCACAAGGCATAAGCAGCAAACATGACTGTCATGGCAGTCAGACAGGACAAGGAGTAGTGACAAAGAAATTGACAGGCTGGAGCAATCGCTAGAGCCCTTCAGATACTTGTGGGCTCTGCGTTCATGGGAAATGAGCCAGGGCTGTTTGCTTGTATCTCACATGCAATGTCCACAGACATTGTCTGCTTCTGTGATGGTGGCTAACGAAGCCAGTTCATGCTTTAATTGCAAAAAACGACTGTTCGTGAATTCTGTGGGCTCACACAATGTAACATCCAAAACAAGTTAATCTATGCCCTACCCATAGAAAAGCACTTTGTCTGGGCCAGTGAATATGTGCTGAGACAGGTGGCACTGTAAGCCCTCCGGAAAAGGCAGCTTGGACAAAGCATTTTGGGTGAAACAGGCTATGGCTGGAAGCTTTGGGGAAGAAACAAATCATATACCAAGCAGCTGATGGTCTCTGGACAGAGCACCAATCAAGCTATACTGCTCCCATAAGCAGATCTGCAAAACTCCCACGTGTTCATGATTTAAGTACCTTCATAAAAGGACCATCTCCACTATGCTAAGTGAACCAAGTACTTGTGTGAACGTGCTCTAACAAGAGCAAGAGTTGAGCTGGGTCTCAAATTTGGACTCTCAAGTGGCAACTCTACCTCCAGTAGAGTTTTGTACTGGGAGGGTGGATGGGGGCTGCAGATGACTGAGGCAGACATTCTTCCTCTTCTGCTGCAGAGCAGAGGTCAAGCTGAGCAGGTGCAGTCAGACTGGATAAGAAAATAATAGTGAACTTCCATGGACCTCACAGGACTAACCTGTATCATCAAGAAATACTTTTCTATATCATTATACTGGTAGTGGTCTGCATGTTTTTTAGAGTGGTCAGGACTCTCTCAGGAAGATGAATCTTATCTTTTTTTGTGAAATGTACTGTAAACTACAAGGTGACTAAACTCTGTCAGAGCTCTGTGGCCTCACTGTGGCCTGATCCTGACAGATCAGTGCTCAATGCTAGCATTCAAAAATCCCTTGGACTTCCAGAACAAGCCCTCAAGAAAGACTAAGCCTGTCTTTTCTATTCACTGGTGCACCTTGCTTGACAAGCAATGCAAAATTGGTGTGGCACTAACCAGTTGTGGGAATTCTTTTCCCCTCTCCTAATTACTTATGCCAAAGTAAAAAAAAAAAAAAAGAAAAAAAAAAGAAAAAAAAAAGAAGGAAAAAAAAAAAGAAAAAAAAAAGAGCTAGTGCCTGTATGTGCATGAAGTGATGAAGTGTGACCTGGCTAGTCACTTGCCAGAGTCTGAATTGGGATGACAGATTGAAATAGCTGGGACCACAAATGAAATGGCTGTTTCTGGAGAAGGCTTTAAGTATCATTACAGATGAAGCTAATAAACTCAGCTGTAGGATGCCAAACACAATTTTGTCAGACACAGGGTGGAATCCTCTTCTGCTGGAACTGTGAAATATATAGAGATGAGTTGCATTTATGGCTATGGTGATACTGACAGGCATAGGGACAGAAAAAGGGGCTGTGTGAATGGCTGGAGTTTCCGTAAATGCAAAAAGACAAAACTCGCTGAACCTCTTGTTCTCATTCCATATCTACCACTAATTTGTGCTATGTCAACTGACACTGTCACAGAGAAGACTTGAAAGCTGCAGAGGTAGATTCAGCGTATCTGATGTTTCAACATATGATACGTCTTAAATGCTTGAATCACACTCTTCTCTAAGAACTACATAGGAATGTGCACATTTTTGGTTGGTTTCCATGTATAATCAGAGTCAGGGACAGTGACTCAGATTCAGGGGCAGTGACACCAGATGCAGGTGTTCTTGGACATGCTAAAACCTTACATCAGGGCCATACTGAATTCTAAATACAGTAAGGATACCTCCCTTTTCTCTCCATGTAGACGCATGCCTTACTAGGTGTACAGTAATGACACTCCTCATGCAGCAGCTATGCCAACTTGAAAGGGTTAAAACTCCCAAATTCCTTGTGCTAAGACCACCACAAAGAAAATGGCTCAAACTGGCATCCCCAGCATCACCCAGGGAATCTCTGACAGAGCCAAGAGTCAGATTTGGATCTTTTCACTGAGAACATATCTAGTTCCCTAATCATTCAGAGATCCATGACAGGAAAAGCTGGCCTAGAATTTGTGGGGCACAGGTTCACAGGTCAGGAGGTACAGTGTGGAAAAGGTAACACATTGCATTATTTGAACATGAATTGATAAGGTTCATAACCACAGACTGATAAAAAAGGATGCCAAGAAACTAATGCAGCCACCAGCAGAACAAGAACACTCACATCTCTTCTGGTCTAATCCCTGTTCATTCCCCAAAACTATCATGCATTGCTATTAGAAACAGACTTTGAGGAATTGAAGCAACATGTTCTTCAACCACAGTGAAAGAGCATCCACAGACAAAATCACATCAATTCAAAAAGTGCTTGTTTTGCTTTGGAGATGTCAGGGTATGGTCATTTTTCTAGAAATAAGCCATAAATAAATACCTTTCTGTTCTCTTTCATTTGTCAAGCAGAATACAGTAATGATTTTTATGTTTTTGGCTCTTATGGCTTTTTATTTTCCCCTCTGGTTCACTGCAGTAAATTCACTTGTCTTACCTACAACACCCTTAAAATTACCCTTAGGGATGATATACATACGCTCTTCACAGAGCCGGCCCATCCAGCCATCCGGACACGAGCAGGCGTTTGGTCGCTCGCAGATGCCACCATTCTGACACGGGAACCGACAGACAGCTGGAAACAGCACAATTTCATTACAAACTCAGGGCGGTGCATTAGAAATTCAGCATTGTGCACACATCTTTGCAGTTGTAAAGCTTAGAGTAGAACAAACAAATGCAGTGAAGTTCAGAAATGTTACTTGATTTTGATTTCAAGAGTTACATGATCTTATAGCTCTGTTTGTTTGATTAGGTACTGTAATAAAAAAATTGTCCATGGAAAGAATGAAAATGTGTGCATTTTTAGCATAGTTGGATAAATTATTTGGATAGTGTTTCAAGGTTGAAACTATGCTTTATCTGCTTTTCCCACTAACTTTTCTAAAACAAAATGAAATTACTCTCCTCACCCCCTCCCCCATGCCTTCTATATTGACTCTGGAATAGAATCAAGCTTTCTTCTAACCTTGGTATGAAACACCAAGATAATGCCACCTAGCATAATATATGGTGTGTCAAAAGTAAAATTAAACACTGGTAGAACAAGCAATTTTTACTGCACTATCATCCAGTGTAATGGGAAGTGACCAAAAAGGGTGCAGCTGTGGCACAGTAAGTGTTCATCTGTGGAACTCAAAATGTGACTATAAACTTCACTTAGCATTCATGCTGACTGGTGCTCCTAGGCTTGCATTCCTATTAATAAGCACCTGATCATAAAAGTGAGGAATTTGGAGTGGACTCTATCATGCTGGGCCAATATATTGCCTGGACTGGACAGACTTTGGACTTCACTGTAATTTCTTTAACATTGCACCGTATCTTGGCTAATACATCCAGGGAAACCAGGACTACTTTAGAAAATCTGGTGACAAGCTATGCACAAACACGTTATACTTAAAGATCATTGCCGGAAGTACAATCCTTCTCATGTTGGTGCATATACTATACATAGGAAATGAAAAACTATGGCTTTGAGACAATACTACAGAACAAATAAGTAATCAGAGTGACAGTAACCTCAGGAAACTCAATCTGAACTGCTACTTGCATCCTATCTTTAATTAGTTATTAGGTGAGCAAAACACGCATTTAGGCTTTGAGTGTTTCAGATCTTGTTCAATATTAGTATTAAATACAAACAATGGATTAGCACACTGAAACACTGTTCAGACCTGAAATCCACACTGGAAAGAATGCAAGTCTTTCCCTCAGAGAGCCAAACTTGAGTCACTCCTGGAGCTAAGCCACGCCAAGCTGCAAGCTACAGCTTGGAGTCTGTTGAAACGAGGCCAAAGCTCTGCCATTTTATTTTTCAGTCTCAAGAGCCTTCCCATCAAGTGTCAGCTTACATTGAGAATGGGAAGAGACCTCAGGCTCTGAAAGGTTAACAGAAGTTACAATATTTTAACAGTGATTTTGAAAATTTTTGTTGTAAAAATATCTATTACTACACAGACAGCTTGTGTCTGCATGTTGACTAAAGCAGAACAGTGTGCCAAACAGATTTCTTTTGTGCAATGAATAAACCATTTAAAGCCTTATGTGATCTACACCACTTAAACAATATCCCATGCATATATAATGGGATGTGAGATAAAAGACTCACGTATAAATGATACCCCACATTAAATTCAAACCCCATGAAATATGGTCTCTGAAATGTATTTTCTCTCTCTGTCAATGTAGAAGATGCAGATATTTCATGAGTTACAAAAATTGCTTTGTATGGCAACTCCATGCCACTCAGTAATCAGATGTTAGGCAGAGATAGGCTTTTCCTGGATTTCTGCCCAGGTCCTGGTTGTGAAACTGAATGATACAGTATCATTGCTAGGTGTGTACTTGTTATACACCAATTTAGGCAAGCAGAGACTATTTGTCTGTAGCTGTGGGGATTATTCTTATCAACAGCCAAGACTAGAGAAAGGCTTGGGACTGGAAGTTAAGATGGGATTTCATTCCTTTTTGTTTGCTATTGTAAAAGAAAGCAGGGCAAATGCAGTCCTGACATCCTGGGGAAAGAACAGGAACCATGAATTGTGGCTTTAGTTACTGGTTGTAGATCTCACATCCACGGAATCAATCTTTTGAGGTTCCCTTGTAAATCCATGCCTGTGAGAGATCTTCACAGAACACAAAAGCATTACACTGCTGCAAGACAAACATGGGCCAAAAGGGGAAAAAAATTCTGTTATCTGTTCTCAGCTTTGCAAAAAGCTTCCCTGTGGTTGCAAGTGAACAATTTCCTCCAGGCCTCAACTTCCCTCTCATAATATTCTTGTTTGCTGATGGGGTACGAACTTTCTGGTCAACAGCTCCACACTGACCACTCCCAGTCAGCAAGATGTGGGAAGAACGCAAATGGACGAGACAGATTTTAGAGCACTTCAGAAAGAAGAAACTGGAGTCAGGTAAGCTGTGTGCGTCTGTGCAGCCTGCTGAGTCCTGCAGGTATTTACAATCAGCAGATCCAGGCTAATACTTCTCACCCCTGAAACTCAGATCAGAATCTGGCTGGCAACCTCTAACCAGTGGTGATTCAAGCAAGTGCAGCTGTGGTGAGAGCTCTTCCAAAGAAGTTAAAGAAGCCTGCTTTTAAATTATAATATTTACATTAACTAACCTGTTCAACCGGGACGGAACGTTTCAAGCAGGCTTAGGACACATTAATAATCAACTCACACAGCCATAAACAAGAAATGCAGCATGAATCATTACAAAGAGTGCTTTCATGTCCTTTCTGATGTAGACCACAAAGGCTTGGGTCCTGTAGGACTTTTGTTAGGAAAATCACTCACATGAATTATAAAGCAGTTTTGAAAGATCACTTTGACATGTGTCATGAAAATGCAGGACAGTCCCCTCAGAAACATCTTTAGTTCTTTTTAGTTCCCCTTTTAGGTGAAAAGAGCGGGGAAATTGTTATTCCTCTCCCTAAATACACAGGTTATCCTGCTTTGTTTTCCACCCTTATCATCTGTCCATCTCTTCACTTCATTTTTTTGAAATAATTTTCCCTAATACTTATTTCTCTGAATAGTGCCAGCAGGCTCCGCAGTGTTGCAAACAGAACATGTTTGACAGGGCTTTGTAAATCAGCCCTTCCTGGTTGCAGGTTAGCAATGGCATGTACCTTTCCTAGCAGAAAATTACATCCCTTGGCATAAAGTAGGGGGATTCTTTATAACTAATAAATATTAAGTAAGAATAAAAAGTAAAACTGGTGATATTAAATGGACAGTTGAACAATCTGAAGTGTTACAATTAGAACAGATAATAACCAAATAATTTTGGTAGTGAATTCCAGCTTAAGGTAGAGTACGCAGAGATCCCTTGAATTCTGTAGCCATCATAGTTTAGAAAGAAAAATGTTTCAGAAATGGCCTGGAGCCTTGGGAGTGTAAATTTCCAACAGGATTTTTGGATACATCATGACATCTGAAGTAATTCAGGTGCTTTTACTTCAAATCTTCTCTACTTGGCTGCTTGATGGGTAATTCTTCATGGCAGTGGCAAGCAATTGTCAAAAAAAACCAAGAGAAACCTGTTTTTTCAGGAGCAGCTTCTCTATTCCTGAAATGTTCAGGAGTTGCAAGCCCACTTCTTTCATTCTGGATCTTCTCAAACTGCTTTCCTGATCCACGATTTTTAGGCAAGGTTCTATAACTATCAGATATAGAAATTTAACCGAGTGCCTGCTTTCGTAGAGCAGGGCAACTCAACTTGTCAGCATTCATAATATTTTGCTGTCAGAATTCATATAAAAAAACTGATGAGGGGTCTGTGATTAGCCAGGCTTAGAACAGCATAGAATCCTCTATCTCCAAAGGGCTTTTGCCCTAAACAGAAAGTCTTTGAGGAAGAAAAAATTGTTGCTTCTATTTTGACATGGGGAGTTGAGACTTGCAGGAGGAGAGGCAGACTTGCCAACTCTGATTATGGCTGCAGTGTTCCCAGGTGAGTGTCCTTGAACTTTTCCTCTTCTGTGTTCATTATTAACCTTACAGAATGGGACTGCTTGTGACTGGCCATTGCTGTGTTGTAAGGTTTTTTGCTTTCTAAACGAAATACCTAAAGCTCAATTTTCATATGGTGGCTCTTCTGCAACCTGAGGTAAGATTTCAGGGTGCAGCTAAGTCACTGCTCTACAGCTACCCAGAAGCAGAGGGCAAGTCAAGCTTCTGATATGGAAATGGCAGATGGCAAGATCTCTTCCACCAAAGCTCTATGACCCTGGAACTCTTTTGGTAAGATTCATCCATGGTTTTAAGTTAGTATTTGAATATGCTTATATATATTAAGTATTGAGATTATAATCTCTTCTGTGTTTGTTTCCCCCATTTTTTGTTCAAAACTTTTTATTTATTTGAATCTTCTGTATGGAAGAGTTAATTCTTTACTTTAAACAAGTGAATGTTTTAGCTCAACAGACCAAAAAATTACAGATACCTGCTGGTATGCCAAGGGTAGAAAGGCTAGACTTTGGTATATTGTTAAACCTATTAATCTTCTAAAGTGCTTCGTGTGTATTATTTAGTGAGCTGTATCAGTCTATGTTTTATTGCAAATTGATTTTCAGGAGCTGCCACACTTTAAACATAGTGAGGAACTAAGCACCCATTTGTTCTATTTTGTTTTCTGCAGTGCTCGATTTTTGACTTTGAAAAAGTGACTGGCAGTGCTTATCTGAAACAGTTCAGCTTGTCAGAAAGACGACTGGTTCTGTCACTTTCTCACAAAAGATGTCAGGAGAAATGATCCTACGTGCGGGACACAACATTGGAGCAAAAGAAACTGTAAGACTAGCAAGGACTAAAGAGAAAAATTATGGAAGCCTTCTCTTTAACTTGGAAATAAAGCAAGAACTTGCAATTTAAACGCCCTGAATGAAACTATGACTGCCCTGAAACTAGCAAAAATTGCACTTTCATTTTTAGTGCACCTAGGATGACACCTCTGTGCTTATGGCAAGTTAAGATATACTTCTGTTAATAAAGAACACTTACCTTTGCAGCTAGGTGGTGTTGTCCATGTTCCATTTTCTAAGCAAATGCTCCGCAGGGGCCCCTCCAGCATGTACCCACTGTAGCATGAATAGGTGATCATGTCTCCGTACTGATAGAAGCTACCACGAATCAGAGCATTCTCTATGTGAGCTGGGGGACCACAAGATATCTCTAAACAAAGGAAACCATCCAGATGTTGGTGAGCTGCAGTACCTACACAATACAGTTTCTAACCCTGGACACAACAATGTCCAGGGGAGTTGCCAGAGACACACCTCTGATGGTAAATCAGTAATGGTGTCCAGAGACCTGGACAAACTCAAGAAGTGGGCCCATGAGAACCTAATGATGTTCAACAAGTCCAAGTGCAAAGTGCTGCACTTGGGTCAGGGCAATTCCAAACATGACTACAGCCTGGGAGAAGAAGTCATTGAGAGCAGCTCTGAAAAGGACTTGGGGGTTCTTGATGAGAGGCTGGACATGAGTCAACAGTGTGTGCTTGCAGCTCAGAGAGCCAATTGTATCCTGGGTTACTTCAAAAGAAATGTGGCCAGCAGGGCAAGAGAGGAGATTATCTCACTGTATTGTGCCCTTGTGAGACCCCATCTGGAGTGCTGCATCTATCTCTGGGGTCCTCACTACAAGAAAGACATTGATGTGTTAGAGTGGGTCAAGAGAACGTCCACAAAGATGATCAGAGGGATGGAGCAACTCTCCTACCAAGACACGCCGAGAGAGCTGGGATTGGTCAGCATGGCTGAGAAGGCTTCAGGGAGACCTCATTGAAACTTTCCAGTATCTTAAGGAGTCTTACTAAAAGAAGGGACTGGGAGGTTTATATGGGAAGATAGGACAAGAAGCAATGGTTTTGAACTGAAAGAAAGCAGGTTTAGTTTAGATATTAGGAACAAATTCTTTACCCAGACAGTGGTGAGGCACTGGAACAGGTTATCCGGAGAAGCTGTGGATGCTGCATCCCTGGAAGTGTTCAAGGCCAGGCTGGATGGAGCCCTGAGCAATCTGATTTAGTGACTGGCATCCCTACCCATAGAAAAGGAGTTGGAAGTAGGTAATCTTTAAGGTCCTTTCCAACCCAAGCCCTTCTGTGATCCCATGAATTTAAACAATACTGCTTGCAAGAAGCCAGAAGGCTTCAAGACATGCTTGCAAAAGGACACTATACCTTCTGTCAGTATCAATAAATACAATAAAAGCCAGCACCTTTTCCTGCAACTCTTGTCTCGTCACCCATAATCTCATGGGAATTATTCTTAGGGTATTTAGGGTATCCAGCAACCAATCCCAGCTCCAGGGCTTGCAAAAGATAAATTGAGAATAAATTTACAGAAGGGCCTAGTAGATAGTAGGATGAATACTGCTGAGGCATCAACCCACACAGCTGTACTCTGGACCCTTTTAAAGAAATAACTCTGTTAGAAAGAAAGAAGACACAGCAGTCCTGTAGAGCTTCTTAGAGCCCTCTGGAAAGTACCAATCCCTGCGGAACTGCGTGTCATGTACTTACTTTCACATTTGGCTGTTGCTGGAGTCCAGGTCTCATCAGCATTACAGGTGATCACAGATTGCCCTTTCAGCTGGTAGCCTTCCCTGCACCTGATGGATACATTCTGACCAACATGAAAATCCACTTCTGACAGAAGGGCATTCTCTGGGATTACGAAAGGCACAGGACAAGGGTTTGCTGCTCAAAGGAAGGGTGTGAGGGACAAGGAGAAGGGAAGAAAAAGAGATGGAAGGAAGAGAGAACACTTTAGAATAGCTTCTGAAAAATTCAAACCCAAAACATACGAAAAGCAATAGAAATGGATGCTCCACATGAATCCAATATGTAATTTCATTTGAAATGATGAGATTTGGGTCATAAAATAATAATAAAAAAATGTTGGATTCACTGCTGTCACATGGCTTGCCACCATACTCTGCTGATGCCGGGAGAGGACATACCAAGGATTTAAGTGAGGAATATCCTACTTGTTACTGTGAAACCATTCTCTCTTGTCCTTCCTGTTTACCAAAACCTTTCTATAAAAGAGAACCAGACCTATCCTCCTTTGTGTTCTGAGGGGCTGGAACAATAAAGAGCAGCAAAAATCCAGATGTTTGATTTGAGACTTACTGTGACATTCATTAGAGTTTAGAATGTCTCTGATTTTATTTATTGCTGGCTGTAAGCTTGTTGGGCTATTTTTGCATGGTCTATTGATCTCATCATGAATGTGGAAAAGACTGGATCTATATAGAGCAGAGATTTATGCCAGTTTCTTGATACTAAGATCCTATGAATACTTTCTAATACAAAAATTAAATGTCTCAATTAACCACCCTAAGACTACAGTAGGTCTTAATATTAGTTGCAGACAGATACAGCAACAAGGCAGGCTATTGTGGGTGTGTGTGCACGGTGCCCATGTATGCAACATGCTATTTCACAGAATTGTGGAAGAATGTCTACAGCTATTAAGTCCAACCTGCTTCTCCAAGCAGGGCCAACTAGGTCAGAAGTTGCTCTGGAACCTGACCAGTTGCAATTTGTGTAACTCTGTGGATGGAGATTTCATGTCCTCTCTAGGTCTCTGTTCCTCTGTTTGACTGTTTTGATGGCAAAAAGTTTCTGCCAAACCTTCACTGGATCTTCCTTTATTGCAGCTAGTGTCCATTGCCTTTCATGCTACCACTGTGCAACTCTGAGAAGAGTCTGGCACGTTTTCCTTTACACCCTTTCAATACAACAATTGTGGACAACAATGAAGTCTCCCTTTTGCCTTCTCCTGCAAATGTTTCTCCTACCTGCTCCTTGTATATCAAGTGGTTGACTATAATAGTTCCATTTTATGTCATCTTTCCAAGTAATGGGAGCTATGCAGAAGACAGATTGTTCTTTTACTGTCACAAAAATACACTCAGAGAAGCTAATGCTTTAACTTGTCTCAGTAACTGCTCCCTTTGTTTCTCTGCAAGAATAGGATGCACACCAACAAATCTCCCAATGTAGGCCAAACCTATTTTTTAAACTACAAGGACAAATTCTGTTCTTGGATAGTCCAGAGGAAAATTACAGTACAGTACAGTATGTTTCCACAAAGATCTGCAGAAGTCGCTCCAATTTACTGCCAGTGTAAATGAAGAGTAGCCTAGCCTGTAGCGCTTACAAATTGAGACCACTTTTCCATTACAAATCGAACACACACGTTTACAGAGAGGCAAGGGGTTACTCCATCTTCCATCTCTTGTGCACTCTGCTGCAGGTTCTCCTTCCAAGCTGTATCCCCTCTCACAGAGATACGTTACTGTACTGCCAACTGTATTGTTTTCATAAACTGCTTTCCCATTCAGCAAGGAAACTGGAATTTTGCATCTGGTCTCTGCAAAGGAAGAGGTCTTATTAATTCAGCTTGATATTAGTCCTGGACTTCCAACAATTCCTGAATTAGTCACACAATATGTTTAAAGTGGCCACAGACTTATAAAGCAGGAAGAACATTGATTCAGTAGCCGTGGGAAGGAAATGTAGCCAACCTAGAGGAGAAGCTACTCCCAGTGATGGAGAAAAGCCCCATTCACATGTTTTTCCAGGTCAGCAAAATGAGGAAGAGAGGACACATTTATGACTTCATATTGGGGTCAGTGGGGCAGAACATGGAAATCATTCTTTCTTGCCACTGTCAGATACTCCAGAAACCCCACATTACAGAGTAATTTCTCAAAAGCAACTCTATCTCTGGATCATATGATATGCATGCATAAGGGAGGAGCTATTGCTTATCCCAGATCGGAATGTTCCAGGACATGATACCAAATAGTTACCTTCACACAATGGCAAGGGTTTACTCCAGCTCCCATTGGCAAGACATGTGATATTCTGGGGCCCAACAAGATGGTATCCAGAGTTGCACACAAAGGTTACATTACTTCTGTATGTGCTTCCAGCAGAAATGGCCTCTGCTTTTTCAATGGAGGGATGTGGCCCACAAGCAATTTCTAGGAGTGAAGAAAACTTTTGGGTTTTATACACACAACGAAGACTATTGTGCCTATCAGTCACACACTGATAGCTCTGTTCTCACACTGAATTAATGGAAAGACAGGAAGAAAGAAGCTGTGAACTGTTACATGGAGAAGGGTTATACAATTCCTTCCCTGCCCCTTCTCCTGGGGTTCACACTGCAGACACCTGAGATTGTGTCCAAATATATTTGATGGTGTTGTAAGCTATGAGGTGTGTTCAAGCCAACAGAGGATCCAGAATATTTCTTCTGAGCAGGCCTGAGGCTGCATTTCCAGCCTCCTTTGTGCCCCTACAGTGGAAGGTGATCTCAATATGTGCTCAAGAAAAATGGCAGTACTTAAGAAAGATCTTGACTCCTGGTCCCACACTGGAGACCAGGTAAATTCATCCAAGGTGAGAGAGAAGAATGCAAGGCACAAGACTATGACGTCAGCATGAGACGATGGAAAACAATTTATTGGTAAAGACTATAAATATTGGCATTTTATTTATAAGCTGTATGAAATAAGTCATAAATCCTTCTTTCCATGCTCCCTCAATTAGTTATCTTCTTGATAGAGAGCCAAGATTTGATCCTAGGGAGCACAGTTGTGGTATTCAGACATACTGAGTGGCCAGGATACATTAGCTTTGGCATGGCAGGGATGAACATGATGTCCAAGGCTCAGCATACCACAATTCAAGGCAAGTCAGATATAGCAGGCCACATTCCTACCCTATTGACCAGAGCATGACTCTCTCTATGTTTGCGCCATTTCAATGTGCCAAAAGGAGCTCCCTTCAGATCAGAAAGGAACTGCCAATGAGAACTTCTCTTCTGGCTTTTCCTCTGGCTCCTCCTTTTACAGCCCCTCTGCTGGAGGGGAAGACAGGGAGGAAGCCAGCCAAACCACTCTCCCTAGCTTTCCTGGACACGACGTTGCTCTGCTTGCTACTTACGCACGCATGCAGGGGAGGAAGGGCTCCACTTTTTGTCAACATGGCAAATCCTTCGGCTTGGTCCCTGTAGCTCAAAGCCAGGGTCACAGCTGTAAAAAACTTCATTGCCAAACAGGAATTGCTCTCCCTGAACAGATCCATTTTCTATCATGTCTGGGGGTCCACATGATATTCCTGTAACATAAGAAATACTTTCCAATCAAACAAAATACACATGGCCTGTCCTGTTCACAAGCTCCTCCACAGGTTTTACTCCAAGAAACCAGAGAGAACATAGTAGTTGTCTGGTCATTGTCACGTATTTGTCCTTGAGTAGCAGAGCAGAATCACGCTTGGTGTTTCCATTTTTTGCTAAAAGAAAAAAATCTATTGTGGCTGTGCTGGCAGGAAGCCTCAGGAAACTGTTGCCTCTTTCAGCCAACAGCTGAAGTCCATGTAAGCATTTGTGTAGAAACTCCTATTTTGCCACTGCAATCAGTCACATTTCACAGAAGTGAAGTACCTTTGAGAATGAATATCCATAGAGTTACATTTGAGGATGCTAAGTACCTGTGAGTCCTGGCAACTAATGTGTTCAGAGGTCCTCACTAACTACAGAAATCTTGACCTCAAGTGTCAGAAGTATTTAAACCTGGAAGGTCTCTGCACAGCAGCAAGGCAGAAAGGTGTAGTGATTTCCTTCACACTACTACCTGCACACACCAGCAATTCTGCTACTCTTCCAGGTTGTTACCAGTGGTACTTACCAAAAACTTTTAGGTAAATGCAGACAGTATGAGTTATAAAGCAAAACGAGCATTAGTGTTTTCTGTTGTGTGATATCACCCTTGACCAACATTAAGTGATAGACTCAGGTAGAACGTACTTCTGCACACTGGCACTGTGCCACTCCAAAGCTTGTCTTCTTGGCAAGTCCGTTCTGCATCACCCTGTGAAACAAAAGAAAACGCTCAAAGAACAACTTCACTTCATTAACTCTTTTCTCCCTTCAACTTTAGTATTCAGCAAGGTGAGGAGGCTTTTTCTCCATGTGCAACCCATGTAAAGAGCAAATTAAGTGCTACACCCCAAGTCTATTAGTAGAGTTTAGGGTAGAACTCCTTTCTGCAAAATGATTGGTATTCTTTATAAACCAAAAGTTTGTGGGGCCAGTTAGTCAGTTCTCTTGTCCCTCTCCCTGGAGTATCATCTCTTTTGTCAGTTTTAGCATTCTTGCTCCTAGGCATGTGTTGTGATGACAAATTTTCTCCTTTCAGGACTCGCTTATAGGAAATTTAACTAGCATTTTTTTCAACAACAGTACAAGCTTATGTTTTATAAACATGATGTGCTTATTTTAACCACATCCCAAACACTCATTTTTTATATTTGCCTATAAATTACATTATTTCTTTTTCACATATGGGTTTTATAGGCAGTCTAATAGCCCAGTATTTAATTCTTTTTTTATTCCAAGACATGGAGAACAACATCTAATTTTGTCCCTTGATATAACGTACTTTCATTACAAAGAAAATCCATTGTTAAAGGGCAGCTATTTGACATGCATGCTGTATGGCATCACCCTCGACGGATTTCGCTTCCCAAAGGAAAAAAAGCAGGACTTCTCTTCAGCAGCAGGGACACAGTTCGCCACTAGGTGGCGAAACTGTAATACAAAGCTTGGAAGAACTTTCAACAGTATAAAAACACCGGCTTATTACCTCCAAAAATTACTTGAAACTGCAACTCTACCTTTTTATCTAAATACCAACACCTCCATCCCCACTGATATTGCATATTTGACAACATAATGAAAATTAAATTTATTGTTACCTAAGCATTCTCCAAATTCTTCTTATTTTTATTTTGACTGAATGAATTAACTTCTGACTGGGTGATTTTACATGTGTGAAGTTCTTAATTTATTGTTGGTGTTATGACGGTAGAAAGGAAGCACAGTCCTGCACTCTGCCTGGTATTCACAAAACCAGCACTGAGAGCCAGCCTCTATCCTGGAGACACCTCACCACTTCATGTCTTGCTCTGTTATCACCTGGGGATGGTGGAGATCATGCTATGCCTCAGCAACATATTGTCATTTCTGAATTCACTGCAGCTTTTGAAAATACCCCTGAGACACCTCTGAACTTGCTAGCCTGCATTCTGATACTGAGAAAACTGCTATTTCAGAGCTCAGGTGGGGATATAAGCCATAATAGAAACAGTGGACAGGAAACAACTTTGATTCCTTCTCCATTGGGGAATAAAGCTGCCATAGAACAAACTGGAACATCTTTGATATATCACTTTAATACCACCTAGCAATGTCACAGAACTGAGGGCAGTGGAGTTTATCAGGAGTTTTAAGTCTGGAAGGCACAACTCTTGGTACAGCATAATGCTTGGGACACTATGAAATGGAAGAAAGAATGCCAACTAACTCTGACCAGACAACAAGAGAGCAGTACACAAGAAATTAACTCTTCCATGATTTATGGTCATGCATGTATAATGCTGTACTTGTGGAGGCCTTCAGTTAAGGAAACTCAAACACTGCAAGATATCTACTGGACATATATCTCTGAACAGGAGTCTTGTATTTGCTTCAACTATACCCTTAAGCCATTCAAAGACCATCCCAAACATACCATTAACACTCTACAGACAATAACAAAACCAGCAGACATCCAACTTCCGTGGCAGTTAAGGGAATGCAGCAACATGGATGAGACAGTCCACAGAAATAACACAGGAACTGAAAATGACAGCTACAGGTTCAGAGTGTTGGACATTTGAGCTTGCTTACTTGCAATTCATAGCCAGAATCACATTTATAAAGAGACACATCTTTGTAATTGTATTTAGTGCCAACCACAAATCCATGCTCTGGAGACTCTGGGGTTCCACATGACACAGGACTGCAGATGTCATCAGAAAATGGTGGCACCCAAACACCATTCTCCTGAAAAATAAATGGAATTAGAAATGTTGAAGTACCACTTTATATGTTTAATTCATATCTAGTTGAAAAAGAAAAATCATAGTAGAAGCATCCAATTGCTGTGGCTGTATAGATATAATATTATCTGTGCAATCCTTAAAAAAACTCGGTAATTTAAGTAACATTTTTAAGACGTCAGTGTAGACTGGAGCTTAGCTTTGGCAGGAACACTTAGCTTAAGACTTACAAGACAGAAGGAAGACAAAGTAAAATGGGAAAAAGAAGTTCGGAAAAGCAAGTTCACTTGTACAAGGTCACCCCATCACTTAGGGAACACATCAGAAGAATGAAAACTACATCTGCCTGATTTCATGTTTTGTATTTCTCTCCTGGTTGACTGTCTAACACCACGACTAAGTGCTTCAGCAGCCTTCTCTGACTCACTAAGGGAAGTCTGATACCTGAAGAAACACTTCTTAAAGACACCTACTCCTACTTCCACAGATATTTGAAACAGCAAAATAAGGGGAAAACCTTTCCATATGAAGTACTTATTCTGCAAACCCACACATGCTCAGCTTTTCTCATAAAAGCATACCTAGTGACTTCAAAAGTCTCTTTACAAACTTAAGATGAGGTTGTCCACAGCTAATATGACAGGAGGTTACCAGTGGAACTGATGAAGATGTTGATTCTTTAACACAGAGGATTCAAGTTTCCACAGGTGTACAGTGGATTAAAATGTGTGTTGTGTGTTATTCTGGAGAAAAAGACCTCTGCATGCAATCCTCAAAATACACTAGAAATCTTGGACATAATTTTTTAAAATTTCAGATGTGATCTAATGCCTGGAATGTGATAAAATGAATACTTCTCTGGAGGATGGCATTAGCTTTTGATGGAAGAATAAATAAATAATTTCTAGTTCTGAAAGTCTATACATACAAAACAAATAATTGTTCTTACTGGGAAACAACCAAGCATATTACATTTTGCATTATATGCTTTGAATTTTTCTGTTGTGTCCAATTAAAGGCCAAAATGTAACAAAGGTATGAGAAGGACTCCTGAATTCAAGAAAGCCAGCAGAATAAAACAATGCTAATAAAACTATACCTTGCATGTAGATGTGCTTGCTCCCACCAGAGTGTAGCCTTCTACACATGACAAAGTGATGCTTGTGTTCACAGTGAAGTTGTTCCCAAGTGCAATTACATTAGTGATATTTCCCGGGAGGGGACACTTCCTGGGACAACAGGAAATACTCTGAGGAGACCACTGTCCATCTTCCTGGCAAGTGCATACATCCACTTCTGTCACCATTGTGTAGCCTTCCAGACATCTGCAACACAGCATGAAGACCTGACCACAGAGGAATGAACCTGAGCTAGAAGTGAACTAACCCATAAATTAGAAAGTCAGGACAGTAATTTTTCTGCATTAGTTGTTAATAAGCACACCTTGAGATTTCTCTATTATTTCAAAGTAAGCCACTAAGAAGCATGTCTGGACTGAGTTCATTCTGTTCCAAGAGCTAGAGACTTCAGACTTAATTTCCAGTTGCTTCCTGCTGCTGCCACACCACGATGGAAAGTGAGTTTGAGGCTTTAGTGCTTGGAGGGGACTGGATGTTTTAGTGCAGTTCCTACACTGACCTTCCCTTTGAAAGGAGGGTCTTTGGTGAGGTAAAGAGTGTGTGTGAGCACCAAGTAATTCTAAAGATGATCTCACTTTCTCCCAAGAACAAACCAAACCTTAGCCTGACCACAGACCATTTGCTCAGACATTTAAGGCTTATTCAATGGTGCTTTACCAAGAACAACTCAACTGGCTTATGCTATTGAGTTCCCTTGTAGAACGGCAGCAACAAGTATTCCCTTGTTAAAGCTGCATGAATGACTGACACTGTTCAATTCACCCACTTGCCATCACCCAGTTCTGTCCCATACCATTACTTGCTTTTACCATCAAAAAAACATCTCCACTTTTGCCAAGGCTTTGTTCATCTTGGAGAAAGAGATCTGCAGTGTGCATACTTCAGGAAATTAACAAAAAACCCCACTTTCTCATATCTGACAAAGGAGTAACTTGCTGACAGCACAGTGCTGCAGTACAGAAAACAGGAGAAGAGGGATATCAGCCATTCTGTATTACAACAGGCACCTGAAGCAGAAGGAAAGCATAAATGCAATGCCAAAAGGAAAGAAGCTGCATGCCCTGCTGACTGTTGCTGTCACCTGCTAACAAAACCTGTATGTTGAAACCAGTGCTTCAGAGGAGGAGAACAGGAAAGCAAAGGAAATGCGAAATTAAAGTCAGTGGAGGTGTCAGCCCAACAGGCTGAAATACCTTTCTGGAGTTTTCATAAGCAGTCCAAATAATACTTTATAATGTCCATGGCAATGCAGGCTTTGCCAATCTGAGTATATAAAAACTTGTACTAACTGAGGGTGCATAAACCTTCCATCTTCACTCTTTCAGGGACTTTTTATGAAAACAGAATAGCACCATCATCCTTACCTGTACTGGACCTTGCTTCCATAGGTGTAAGTGTTCCCAAGAACCTCTGCATTTGGGATAGATGGTGGTGGGCCACAGTTTAACAGCTCACAGCTTGGATATGGCTTTTTCCACACACCAGTCTCCACACAAGTCAGTTCTGGACTCCCCTTCATGACAAAACCTGTTAAGCAGGTATAGATGATGGTGTTCTCATCTTCAGAGCTGCTCCCATTGATAAATGTGTTGGGGATGATGGGTGGAGCACCACAGGAAATCTGTCCACAGCGAGGAAACCCAGAATTCCATTTGCCAGCTGCCTCACAGGTGACTTCAGAGGGCCCCAGCAGTTTGAAGCCATCCAGGCATTGAAACTGAACAGTCATCCCACAGCTGAAATCTGTACCAAGAACGACCCCATTTTGAATCTGTGGTGTAGGACACAGACAGCGTAGGCAAGATGGAAGGCTTCCACTCCAGGAGCCATTGGACAGACATTGCCGTAATGAATTGCCATACAGCTCATAACCAGGGAAGCACATATACTGGACAAATTCCCCATAAGTAAAGGCTGAGCCATTCAGAAAGCCATGGGAAATGTCTTCGGGGGGTCCACAAATGACTGGTTCACAGTGTGGAGCTTCTGAATCCCAGGTACCATCACTCTGACAGGTAAGCACAGGCACTCCTCGCAGGCTGTAACCGTCATTGCAGTGATAGTGCACTTCTTTCTTAAAGCTGAAATCCGAGCCAGTAGTTCTCCCATTGGAAAGAGGCAGCGGCATAGGGCAGGTCACAGCTTTGCAATATGGAGTGATTCCACTCCAGCTTCCATTTGCAAGGCAAACTCTTCTCCTGTCCCCATCTAAAAGGAAACCTTCGTTGCAGCTATACTCTGTATGTCTCTGGAATGTGTAGTCCTCTCCAGTGACCTGACCATTCTCCAGAACTGGTGGACTGCAGGAAATAGGAATGCAAATTGGTTCACTGCCATCCCATTTCTGGCTTTCTTGGCATCTCCTCGCTGCAGGGCCATTTAACTGGTAACCAGGATCACACTCATAGTAGACAACACTCCCATATGTGTAGTTTTCCCCTCTTATCTTCCCGTTCATAAAGTGGGCAGGAGAATTGCATGTTACTGCTTTGCAGTATGGAGCAGTGTGACTCCACTGCCGACTGGGCAAGCACAGCCGTGTGTCAGAGCCAACGAGCATGAATCCTGGCCTGCAGCTGTACCGCACTGCACTGCCCAGTGTGTTCTCAGTGATGTGTAAAAAACCGTTCTCGGGGGGGGACAGCAAGGTGCACTCTATTGACACACAGGCGGGGGCACTGCCGTTCCAAGCCCCATCTTCTTGGCAAGCTAGAACGGGGTTTCCCAGCAGCTCATAGCCAGAGTAACACGTGTATAAAATGATAGTTCCAAATAAGAAAGTGGTGAGCTGCACTGCACTGTCCTCCTCCAAGGAAGTTTTGAAGTCCTTCATATTGTCAGCCAGCAACATATGCGAAAAGGAGGGACTCTCTGCAACACGCTCCTGGTCAGAACGTCTTTCCCCGTGTCTCAACTGCACGTACTCTCCGAAGTCAATGTGAGGAGGCAGGCCACAGTCCGTTGGAAGGCAGGTCGGTGTGGTGCTAGACCACCCCAGTTCCTCACAGGTCTGCATGGCAAGGCCAGACAGCTGGAAGCCTGGCACACAGCTGTAAATGACCATGGCCCCGTAGCTATAATCTGCACCCTCCACAAAGCCATTCTCGATGGGCTGAGGGGGCTGGCAATTTATGGCTTTGCAAGAGGGAACGTCCGTACTCCACTCTCCTGTTTCTAGGCATCTCAGTGTTTCCTCTCCTTGGAGCCGGAAACCTCTGTCACAGAAATACCTAACCGTCTGCCCATAATGGAAGTTTGTGAATGAGTATTTGCCATTGAGGATCTTTTTAGGCCTTGGGCATTGAATAGGTTTACAAACTGGCCTTCCCCCAAGCCACTGTCCATCTTCTCCACAGAGGACAGTTGTGTTACCTAGCAGTTCAAAGCCCGGTTTACATGTATAGAGGGCTGTGCTAAGGAAGGTGAGGCCCTGCACATCAACTATGCCATTCTGAATTTCTTCTGGCTGGGGGCACTCCACAGGAATACATTCTGGCAAAGGCAAGCTCCATGAGCCATCAGCCTGGCATCTGATGGTGGACTCACCCTTCAGCAAAAACCCATCCACACAGATGTATTTTACAGTGCTACCAAAATGAAGGGATGTAGTCAATGAGTCTCCAAAGGGGATATAGGGAGGTGCAGAACACTGCACAACCTTGCAGAAGGGAAAGGAATCATTCCACTGCTGGGAAGGCAAGCATTTCAGTACAGAGGAGCCATGCAAAACATAACCCTCCTTGCAGGAGAATTGTACAACTCCAACTTGGTAAGTCACTTCCCTCAAGACCAGCTGATTTTCTGCCAAGGGTGGTTCTGGACACTTTGTTGGCACACACTTAGGGCTTTGCTTTTTGCTCCATTTCCCAGACTTTTGACATGTCCATGAAACATCTCCAATCAGCTCATAGCCTTCATCACAGAAAAACTCAACTTTGGAGCCCATATCAAAAGTTTCTCCCTTGGAATAGCCATGCTGGATGGCTGGTGGTTTTCCACAGCTGAGGGGAGCACAGAAAGGAGGTGACTCACTGTACCATTGCCGATTTGCCTGGCAGATAAACACTGAGTTCCCGACCATCTGGTAACCAGAGTCACACTGATAACTTGCCTGATTCTCAAAGAAGTGTCCTGTTGTGTCCTGCAAAACAGATAAGACAGAGACATGTCTGAAATGGAGATGCATGATTTGGGCAATAGGACACTGAGTTGATTTCTTGTTTTCTCCTGGTCTAGCTTCTAGCTGAATCCCTGATGGCAGTAAGGGCTGCCTCAAAAGGAATGAAGGCAAGTAACTGGCACAAAATACCTTGCCTCAAATGACACACTCTGTTGTCAGCAAATCTGAGAGCACTAACAAAAGAAAACAGAAAATTCAAGGCTTAAAAGGTAAAAGCTAGAAAAGAATTCCTGCTTTCTCCCTTCCTGACCCATGAGACCAAAATATGTGTGGACAGGAAGATGGAAAAGAAATGGATCAGGGGAAGCTCCTGTCATGGCCTATTGTTGTCATGATTCTTTAGCTTACAGGTGTATCTAAGGTTGGAGCCCTCAAATCTACTGCTGCTAGGGGACATTTATAAATGCCACATATGCAGCTGTGGGGCCTTGAGCAGGAAGCTGAGGAGCATCTCAAAGCTGCAGGCTGAGCTCTGACTGAGGTATTAAAAAATGTCTCTAACTGTAAAGAATATATGAAGGAGTGATCCTACCTAAAGAAGACCAAACAAAGTGACATGCATTAATTAGAAGTTGTATCTGTGTGGGAGTCTGAACAGAAATTGTTGCTATTACTCTGGAAACCCATGTAGGAACTGGAATGCCAAATTTCCCCCTCCCCTCCAAACTTAGCAAATGCAGATTCCCTGGTAGTTAGATTTAAGGAGGGATAATGCTCAGAAGAAAAATGCTTCAAAAATTCCATGTTAAATCTTTATAATAGTGGTTTTGATCTTCCTTACCACAATGTTATCCTTGTGCATCAAAGCAAAACACAGGTTAAGAAGTTGTTACAGGTTTGGGGTGCCACAACGAGATTTTTAACTTTAGGCATTGTTGCAATTTAATTTGATAAGGAAAGGGAAGTTCTGACTTCAGTAAAGAAATGTGCTTGCATCAAAAGAAGAGAAATTATCCCAAGGTGACTTATCTATTGCATGTCAGCATTTTTTTTTCATAGCAGTGAAAAGAGCAAGGCTTGTGAATTGGCATCAGTAGTTCAAAAGTCTCCAGAAGGCACTTGAAAGCTACCCATGAACCAAACAAATGAAGACTACGACATTAAGGAAATCAATTGAATGTCATATGGCATCTTGAGTCTCCTAACTGAAAACCCACTTTACGATAGGAAATCCCATAGAAGTGTTCATGCTGTTCAGACATGAATCTGCTGCAAATTCACCTGCTTTTCCCTTTTCTTATTCCATCCAATCACATATTTCCTCAATTTTAACAGAAGAGCAAAACAGAAGAAAGAAAACCCCAACAGCAGCAGTTGCGAAAATATATTCAGTTTGCCATGGTAGCAGGCAGATGAGAAAACTCTTTCTGTACCTTAATAAAGCCATTCTCAAGCTGCGGTGGTTCTCCGCAGGACACTGGGTGGCATGTGGGCAAACTGCCACTCCAGTTGCCAGTGGCCTCACACGTGCGCTTCTTCTCTCCCTTGATGTAGAATCCCTTGTTGCAGCTGTAAGCCACCACTGCTCCAAAGCTGTAGTTGGACCCACTGGCATAGCCATTGCTAATGTGGGGAGGCTCTCCGCAGCGAACGGGGATACACTGGACACTCAGAGGAGAAGGATTCCAGTGGCCCCCTCGAAGGCATTCTATCTTGGCCGAAGTGTTCAGAACAAAGCCTTCCATGCACTTGAAGCTCACGATGGAGCCAGCTGCAAACTTGGCTTTACTAATGGACTCCAGGATGCTGTATGAGACGGTGGATGGCTTTTCACAGAAATCAGCTATGCAATGGGGCATGTCCCTGCCCTCTGGAGGCACCCACTTCCCTTCTGCATTGCAAAGCAGCTGAGAATTATCAGCCAGGCTGTAACCATCTGAGCAGAAGTAATAAGCTATATCGCCAAAGAGGCGGTGGCCACTCTCTGGTGATGCATTTTCCACATGCGGTGGTTCATCACAGGATACTGCCAGGCACTGCTGGTGGCTCACACTCCACTTGCCGCTGGCTAAGCACTCTATGGTTGCAGGGCCAACTAATGTGTAACTGTGGATAAGGAAACCACATAGGAAGTCAAAAAGACAAGCACTGTCAAACTCTACCTATGGTTTCCTGAAGCCCCTGCAGCATGAGCTTGTTTGCTAGAACCCCAGAAGAACAGGATCCTTTACAAAAGCTGTGATCAACTTCAAAAGGAAAATCTTAAAGCCTACATGTCCATGGGTAAGGTATCACAATGGTGGATATTCTGGCACACCTTGTGTATATTGCCTCTCTCTCATCTGTCCATCCAATTACCATTTCTGAACTCCCATTTTGATTGAAACTACTACAACAAACCTAGTATTGTACTGCAATAGTCCATGTGATCCTCAAAGAAATGATCCCATTGAGAAAGTATTTCTGTTTAGCAAAACTGACTGTAAAAGAAAGAGATGAAAAGTCCAGAAAGCCTTTTGGGTTTCTTTATCAGCTGTATCAATCTATTTTCACACTTGCAAGCAAAGAGAAACCTCTTAGGGAGTTACCCAGAGATGCTCTTTCCAATAATGCATATAGCAATTTTGTAAGAACTTCTTCCTAAAAACTCACTGTAAAAATTTTTAGAAAGCCAATAAAAAAATAATGCTGACTAGAAAAAAACCCAATGAAATGGTTTACAATGAAATTCTACCACATGAATACTGTTAGTGTAGCTGTAGTTCTCCAATCTGTCTCTGGGATACAGGAACAGGCATTAATCCATGCTGCTCATCATCCCACTTAAAACCCTGATGCTTAAATATCCAACAGGCAACAGTGTCAAAGTACCTTTTTCTGTTTTCTTCAGGTTTTTTTCTCTGTGGTGTGCTTTCACATAAAGCAAAGAAACAATAACTACTGCAAAGTCCCCAGTGACTTTCCAACTGCAGGCTCAGAACTGCATGCTCAGATTTTGAAGCAACATCTGTAAAAGTGTTTTGTCTTGTTTGCAGGATTTGTTTTCGAGACCTCATGACTAGACCCCAGAAAAAGAGCCTATTAAGTGCCAATGTTTAATATGATCCACTGTCGCAGACAGCTGTGACAGTCCTTAAATGCTGCTATCCTATCCCATTTAAGATGCTCACACAGGAAAGAAAAGCAGCTTTTAAAATCATAATACAGTCTAGAAAACACAATATGGATGCTTTGCTTCAACTATATTTCAAATAATATTGCAGCCAATTTATAAGAAAAATGCTGGCTTGTCAATTTACCTTTTTACACCAAGAAAGAGCAGAAAATCCTCCAGTCACTTTGGGCGTGACTGCATAAAAAGCTCTGCATGCCTGCTCTGCATTTTAGACAGAACAGTGTCAAGAAATTTAATGGAACTGCTCACAGGCTGTAAAGACAACTATGTGCAAAAGTTCTTGCAGGATCAGTGTCCAACATTATGCTTTCATGCTTGATATCATCAAAATCGAGCCTCCTCTTTGATGAAATAGGGTCTGAAAAGATCACTACACTGAGTAGAGAGAAATAAATCAAAAATAATGCACCTCAATAAACAAAGAGTCATAATTTTAAGGAATTAGAATTTAGAACACCAGAACGGACAGGCATTAAACTGCACCAAAAGCATTCTTGCAGCCTGATGAGACAAAAGGAATTCCTTATGATCAGGGCCTTGAGTTTACCACAGAAGTAATGGTTCTGTAGTAACTCCAAGGAAAAGGGCTTCCTATTGAATTGCGCTATCATTCCCCATGACTCCTTTCTAGTCTTCTCTTCCAGAGTGTATTCAGTTGCCCTGAAACTACTTTAAGAAACGTCTGTCTCATACTAACTTAATAGCCCACAAAAAAATCTCCATCTCATTTAACTTGCAGAAAGTTAAGACAGAACTAGTAACAATGAATTAATGTGCAGTTATAAAGGACTTGTGAAACAGTGCACCAGCTTTACTCATCCTGACTATTAGTCCAGTAGTGCTAATCTACATACCCTTCCTTACACGTGTAAGAGACCGTGTTTCCAAAAGTAAAGTTATCTCCATCGATGACTGCATCCTTGATGGCAGGAGGGTATCCACAAGACACAATGTTACAAGCTGGTGGTGTGCTGTTCCAGTTCCCTGAAGATGCACAGACAAGTACAGAAGGTCCCTGAAGGCTGAGACACAAAGATCATTATTAAGGTTGCCATTTCATTCCAGGTGAGGGACAGAGAGCTAAAGAGCTGCTTTGCTTCCTGGCCCCAGTGGAACTAAGTGGTTTCTCTCACTGACTTCAGCAGAGGCCAGAATGCCACCCTCTGTTCATGGAAAAACACTCTGATGCTGTCAAAAAAAGAGCTGGTCCTCACATTACTTTGAAGAGAAAGCTGAAGGATTTCACGTCAGGGGCCTCAATGCTCTGTGCAGATACACACATATTTTTTGCTGTAGCTTTGTCCATCTTTGAGCACAAAACAAATAATATTTGTTTAAGCTTAAAAATTTACTTGTACACCATCAACAACATGCCGGTCTTGAGACTTGCAACTAGGCCTCTGCCTGAGACCTGGTTCACTCAAGGACTTAAAACACTATCTTAACCTAGATGATTGAGGGAAATGCTCCAGTTCAAGTTTGTTCACAAAACGGCATTCAGTTCCCTCAAGAGGTAAAGGATTTCACTTGAATGAATGGCCACATGCATTTGAAGTTGACAGTATTTTTTTGTTTCCTTAGGTGAGCAAACAGCATTGGTTCAGAGGATGTGACTTGGATGTCTGAACAGAGTGTGCAGCACCATCCTGAGATGCCCTGGGTGAAACCCCGAGTCTCTAGCTGCTATGTCAGCTGGCTGTGGGTTCCCCGTAGGTCCTACATCATTATCTGAGAGCCCTACACAAGAGTGTCTGATTCCCTACAGTTTGGTCTCAAATCTCAAATCAGACCCCCAGGTTTAGTTGACTGAAACATGTTAATGGAAAAGAACAACGCCTTTACGCATTTGGCACAGGCCCTTGTCAGGGAAGTGGGCTCTGCCTACCTGTGACAATATGTTTAAGACTAAAAACACCTAGGAGGTGCTTGAAAGAAGAGACTGGGTCCAAAAATAATGCATAAGATGGACACTGTTTGAGAGGGCTTCCTCCAGAGTGGTGACCACAGGAGAGAGGACCTTACTCACAAAGCTGTGGTAGACAGGTATAGGCAAAGAGTCAAAACTGACGTGGTATTTGCTGCCTGTATGTCCAAAGCCTACAGTCAAAAAGCTCATCGGTATTCACAAAAACACTGCCTGGTTTAGTGGGGTACAGATAAGCCCACAAAGTGAATCTATAACTTAACACTACACTGAACTGCAGCTGAGGTATCCATTTGTATTAACACAATTAAAACATTCACCAAATGAACATACCTCACCTACCTGCCTGCATCTGGACAAGGAAATGCTTGCAGCAGAAAAATGCAGAAAAACATCAGCCCTAAACAGGTCCACATAAGACCACTTACGTCAGAATATATCTGCTAGAGGTACAAGCAGATATCAGGGGAGGCAGAAACCCGCATGTACAGCCACATCCTTGGATATAGCATTAATGTGTTAATTTTTAATTGCAGTATGTTAAAAATGTGTTTCCAATATAATTGCTTACAAATATAAAACAGAATAAAAGCTTAGGATAAATTACTACTACAAAGAGTTCAAAGGGTAAATTAGTAGCTTTCAGAAAGTTCCTTCAAAAAAGGCCTTGTAAAGCCATAGCAAAAATAATATTGGGTATGAACTACAGTCGTAGATGTATAATGACCTTTAAAGACAAATGACAACTTCCAGGAACAACAAAAACTATTTTTCTGAACATTCAAAATACTTTTGTAAGTTTGATGGTAAAATGAAAGTGTTGCATATATATGTATATAGCAAATCCTGAGTGACTTTTCTGAACTGCTCCAATTTAGGATAAAATACAGAAAGTACCTTCAAGATCTAAAGAAGTCTTTTTCAATTCTGTTTTAGTATTTTATCTTTCTGAGCAACGATCCCAGCTTTGTCTCTTTCAGACATAAGTTAGACCTTCTAGCAAGCATGCCACCTGCATTGGGCTCAGGAATGTTGATGCATTTACCTATATCCATTGTCACAGGTGTATGATACAGAGGAAAGGTAGCCTGTGCCACTGAGTGTGTATTTTCCATTGCTGATATCTTGTGGGCTAGGGCACATCACCATTTCACAGGAGGGAGGAGGATGATTCCAAACGCCACTAGCAAGGCACAGAATTTCCTTTTCACCCACTAAGTTGTATCCATCATTGCATCTGCATTAGAAGAAAAGAAGTGCTATCAAACACAGAGCCTTTTACGCACAACATAATCAGCCATGCCTTTTCTCTCATCATCCAGACCTGCATAAGCCATCTTTCTTTGCAGGGCATAGAGAAGTAGTACTGGAGTGAACATTCAGCTCTGCTAAGGAACAGCCACAGATACAACCAAATGTCTTTCCATTATTTTAATTCCATCTTGCTCCTCTCCTTCATTTCAACCACCCTCTCAATTCAGCCATACTCTTTATTTGCTGCTAGACTGTCAATCGGTTATTAATACAGCACTTCAAACATACTGAATTCCTACCTGTAGACCACTTTATTGTGGTATGTAAAATTTGAGCCAAAAATGGCACTGTTCTCAGGAATAACCGGAGCACCACAGGATATAGCTTTAAAAAGACAGGAATACAAGAGAGGTTGATATAACACAAACAAAAAATAAGAGAAAATTAGAATTTGCTTTGTTTTCTCTGAATAGATTTGAAGAGGTATAAAGCCCAAGGTAACAGTGAGTTCTTGACTAATCTGTAAATGACATTTATGACTCTACCTGAATTCACCTTACTGAGAAACTGAACTAACTTGAAGTAGGTAGTTATAAACACTCTACAAACCACATGCTTCACTCTCAAGAGGACTCCATATCTACCTCTCTCTACCAACAAAGTAATTTGGTTTTTTTCCATAGTCTTTGTCAACTCTTCATTTTACCTATTGCTTCACCTCATTTGTTCCGGTTTTCTAAAGAAACAATTTCTGCTATTATACCATGACTATGTATGTGCATCAGCCTGTCCTTTCTGGTTGCTTTTTATCCACCAAAATACACTTAATGGTCTTTAGTCATTACATTCCTTGAAAATGGAGGAGGGTGGGTGGAGAAGAAATACACTTCTAATGCTTGCATTAGAATGAGTCTATACCTTTAATGCATTGGAGAATCTGTGTAAGAGAGTACCACTACCAATATGACAACTGTGCTTTCGTCTCTTAAGAAAACTGAGACTTCAACACTGAATCCAGATCTGCCAGGACAGGGTTTCATAAGCTGTCATGGTCTCTAAACGCCCTTCACTACTACTTTGCTGCTTCCATCTCACTAATGTCAAAGTCACATTTGAACATGCATTCTTCCCAGGAACCACACCTTTACAATAGGGTATTGGGTAGCTCCACTCTCCGGACTCCATGCATGTAAGTTTTGTCACTCCTGTCAGCTGGAACCCTTCTTCACAGGAGAACATTACTTCACTGCCAACACTGTAAGTATCCCCGTATGAACGGCCATGCTCTGGATTTCCTGGATTATGGCACTTCACGGGTTCTGAGGAGGAAGAGGGAAACTACAAATAATATAATTAAGTGTCAGGTTTTATACACAAGTTGCAGCAGATACTCCTGGGAATTTTCTGAAAGTAGGAAGGCAAAGCACAGGGAAAACACTCATAAGTAGTTTACAGCCTTACCAGCTTCTCTATGTTTTATACGTAAGGGACAGACACTGAAGACTCATGCAAGTAAGCTAATCTTGACATGGAAGTGCCCTCTGTAACCGAATTTGCATTCATTGTCAGAAACAAACACATCTTACAGGCATTTTTCTCTCTGAGAGGGAGAAAATTCCAGCATGTCCATCCCTGAACACGAAAACAGCTCAGCTACTTTTTATCCCAACCTATGCCACTGTCTTGTTATCTTCATTCGAAGTTACCTTGTTTACTGTTTCCACAGGCAGCTCTAGCCCTACTCAGATGCCTGTATTAAATATTTCTTCACTGCACAGCTCTGCTCTGAGAAGTGACACACTGTGGCCTTCCCAGGTCTTATGCTCCATGTGCAAGAGGATTTTGCATGTGTATATGTCTTGGAGCAGAATCCCAATGACAGCTGTATCCATATGGAGAGGTGACTTCACAAGAAACAAAAGGAGACACTTATGCACAGCCTCATCCAGACCAAACTGACCTGGAGATGAGAGCATGCCTGGCCTAGATATCAATTACTGGCAGCTGTATTCCATAGTGGCAGGCAGGATACTGACCTATACAGAACCTTGGAAAGGCTAGCCTGATGTTTTTCTTTCCCATACCTGCACATTTTTTACCATTTCCTGTGTAAGGAGGGATGCAAGTGCAAACATAGGATCCATTTGTGTTGAGACAAGATGCATGCTCATCACAGTCTGATCCAACAGCGCATTCGTCAACATCTGCAAAAAACAAAACAAACCCACAAAAACCACGTCTCTAATGTGTTATTTGTAGTAAGCACTTGCTCTAAATTTCTGTCTCACTGTCAATTATACTCTAAGTAGTATAATTAAAAATCACTCTTACTGCAATCATGTTTTTAATCCATTGATAAAAATATTTAATAGTTAAATAAATATTTATAACTCACTGTAAAGTTACATTATAACTTTAGTTATAACTTATTATACAGTATTGCAAAACATGAGAAAATCAGAGATACATCTTATAAACCTTCAGACAATACTTCCACAAAAAGTATCTAGTTTCCAAACTACAAAAGAACAGATATTTTAACTATTGTTACTACTAGTCTGGGCAAACACTGTGAGGAAGGATTTTTGCATTAAACACTTGCTTGGGACATCCTCTTTATCTCAACCTTCCTAAGACAGGAAAACTTAGCCAAGAGGGGAAATGCTCTGAAAATATTAAGAGCCCCATCTTTGTTGAAAAGCATTAGACTAGGCATGAGAAGTGCCTGCAGTTGCCAGAAAAGTTTAAATTAGTTCAAAATATATTAGCTATTATAATTAACTATGTACATAACCGTAGTGCCTAAAAATCCCAGTTGCTAATTTATGATCCATGTGGTTTGGTACCATCCAGAAAAAAAACCCAACCAAACCAAAACCCAAAAAACCCCAACCCTCACTCCAGAATACCTCATAACAGCTTTTAGTCTTGACTGTAATGAAATGTCCTTGGTATATAAAACATGAGTCAAACTTGCAAAGCATCAATTTCAAAGTATTTAATTGAAAAATGCCGGCATCAGGGATTATTCTCTGTATAAATGTGCTCATTTCAGACTGTTAGAAACGGGCAGAAAAAATTCTTCATCTAAATGCCCTGCCACATGACACCTGTTGATCTAGGTACACCATGCAGACACACAGTTTGGGTTCTTTGCCCATTTCCAGCAAAAAAAGCAACTTGGTTAAAAAAGCAAGACAATTTACTGAATTGTAGTGTTTATTGTTCACTGCTGAATGAGTCTGATCAGCATGAAAAGACCACAACAAATTGAAAAGTAGTTTCTTTCTGACATGGAGGATGACAACTGCACATTAATACCAAAACCAGTTGCCAATTACACAAGTACCAGGAGAATGCAAAGTGCTAATACAGCAGAACTGGAATGACTGCTTCTTCTGTAATGTCTTGTCAGGCAAGAGACTTCCAGTGAAGTGGAAGTACACTGTGAATCAGACCCATAACAGAACAAAAGGAATGCTTCAGGGCATAGATGTACCAGGCTTTGTTAGCACCTGCCTGAAGCATGAGTCAGAAAGGTAAATGGTGGGGTCAGGGTGCCAAATCCACTCTTGTTTTCATTTTCCCATTACTCTGCTTTATGAGATATAAGGCAAGCTGGAAGGTGGGGCACAGGCCTTTTCCTTCTGAACATTGTGCCTCCTACCGCACAGATGTCAAACCGTTTGGACAGCCTTGAAGCACCTGATCTGAACGTGCTTTTCTTTAGGCCCTGGTATAAATTGCAAAGGAGAAAAGCACAAAGGAACAACAGACTGGATGGTGTTTGTAGGTTCTGAAGGAGTGCTGGTGGACAGGATGCTATGAAACCAGATGGATCCTACTCCAAAGTGAATTTTGGCAGAACTAAAAGACTGTTGGCTTTTCTTTTGCTTGTCTTGACTGAAAAAATTATGTGCTATACCTCCATAGAATTAAGAGTCAAATCAAACACAAATCTTGCCAGTTTTTACCCTGCAACTCCCATTTTAGGCATGACTAAGACTGCAGCGATCCAAGTACAACTAGCTAGTGGATTCCAGCAGGGGTCTGCTGGAGACGCAGCCCTGCAACCTAGTTCTCTGTACACACTACAATGCCAGCCTGTCTCGCCTTTCAGCTTCTGCCACTGCACCTGCAGACCCAGCTGACCAGCAAGTTACCGTGTGGCAACTGTATGAACCGTGTCCATAAGTGCACTCCTAGCCCTCTCAATGCTGCAGCTGCTTGCTGGCAGGCGTGTGTGACTCACCAATAAACCCCCACAATGGAAAAAGGCTCAGAGGACACAGGCAAAGGTGATCTGTCCATGAAACTTAGGGACTCAGGAGACAATAATGTGGCCTTTCTTTTAGGCAAACAGCAATTAACAGTTGTGTGGATCAACTGGCAGTGTAAATGCTTCTCCTTGAGTTCATTAAAAGAATGTGAATGATTTCTGAGTTAGCCAGACCAGTGTGGAGGGGTGGAACTGAATATGTGGCTCAGGTGAACATGAAGTACAAATGTCAGTCAAGTAGCAATGGGCTTGAGCTAACCTTAACCCTCACGTTCATTCCCAGCTACTGGGGACATGCAATGTCGTGATGGTGAACATATTATAGAGCCTGATAATGGGAAACACATTGGAATTGTGCTTGAACTGTGTATTGCAATTGCTGTATTTTGTTAAGTAACTTGAATTTGTTTCTATTGTGTTATGCAGTACTTTTTGTATCACTCTGATCAGAAATCCTGTGCAACATCAACTGTCATCAGGTGAGTAAATCTGATATTGAATACTACAACTTCCATGTGTGAAATATCTAAAAGAACCTGGTCAGAGAGCATGGGACACTGACAGCATGAAATGCCGGGTCAAAAGCAAAGAATGCAAGGATTGCAGGACACGGAAGGAGAAAGGCTGGGAGTGCAATGCAGGCCTATTACATATATAATTTTATATATGTTTGATAAATGTAGGGTGTGGGGCATACAAGAGGATGGGCAGAGAAAGGTGCTAGAATGTAGTTTTGGTTTCACATAATGCTGAGCATGGTATTTCAGAAAAGTGAATATTTTGGATAATGATTCTGGGACTGTGGTCAGCCTCCACAATTTTGGAATGAATTTCCACTCAAACTTAAGAGCACAGGAGAAGTGTAAGATTGTCAGCGCATGCAGCGAAATGTATGGCACACCTTACCAAGACAAGATGGTGAAATGCTGTTCCAGCTTCCATTGTCCAGGCACAGCATCCTGGAGTCACCCAACAAATAGTAGCCACTGTTGCAGTGATAGGTAACAGTACTGCCAGCAAAAAAGTCCTCAGCTGAATAAAATCCATTTTCTAAAGTTGGAGGCACTCCACAGCTGATTCCTGCAACGAGTGAAAAGAGAGCACAGACATTAGCAGAGCAAACAGAGATGAGCTTCAGAATAATTCCACATGAGAGCCACTACCAGATACTTTATCTCTGCAGCTGTGTAATCCTATTAGCGAGAGGGGCCAGTCCTTTTCCGAAATAGATAATTGATTCCAGGTCTAGTGGAGGGTCTTGTTTTGTGGGCATTTGTCAATAAGAGACTTAGCAGGACTCTCCAGTTCCTGCTAAGAGAATTTTGCTGGCTCTGGAGGAGACATCTGTGACCGAGATCTAAGCAGATGCCCTTCAGTCAAAGGACACTTCTGATAAGCAACAAGCCTTGGTGAGTTAGAAAAGAAAAAGGAAAAGTAAGTTTGCCTTCTTGGAGGTTGCTGTTATTTCCCTTTGCTGAAAAGCAAGCCCATGTTACTGTGTTTAAACATTGCAAAAGTAGCTAACAGATACTGCTAAGAATTGCAGTACTGGTCTGAGACCAGGAAGTGCATGAATGCTGGAGAGATTGGAACTGACCTCACACACAACTCTGGGCATCACTTTGATTGACTACAGTAAATAAGTTGTGCCAGCAGAAGGCATCCCTGTACCTGCCTGCCAGAGGTTTCTATTTACTCTAACAGAGTTGTTTCTGTGCATCTCCATCTCAAACAAAATGGCATGAACTTATTCCAACAGCTACACAGCTCATCTTCGTAGCTACATGGATCATAGCAAGTCCTTGCCCCCTAGCTGTGTGCAAGGATCACACAACAAGAATTTAAAGCCGGTGGTAATAGAAGCAAAGTACTTGCTGTGGAGGAATAGAGCTGAAGAGCGTGTAAGGAAGATAGGCTGTCAGGGGGTATTTAGCACCAGGAATACAAAAAGGATGCTGGTGAGTGAAGACAGTGATTACACTGAGGCTGACCCAGTCAGTACTTTTTCAGTACCACACCACTACTATAAACCTATAGTTCATTATGCAGGAAATAAGTATTTTCAAACAAATTTCATTTAGCAGGTACTTGTGGAAGAGGCTGAAAGGAAAGGCCAGTAGGTGAGTCTGGCCTTCATTCACTCGGCCTGTTTGTGGCAGGTCAGTTCTGTTCTGTCTCAGCTTGGTGCTCAACAGGCAAAACTGCTTGTCCCAATACAGAGAAATCAGAAACATTAACAGGATTCTGGTGGTTTGTCACTGATCACACACCAAGAAAGTGCAAAGCTGTCTCTGCCAGTGAACTTTCCTTTTGCCCAGCAGGACTTGCTTTTGGCTAATCCTCACAGGCATGCTATTCTTTATACAGAAGACGAGACAGACTGTGGACTTGTGCTATAAACAACTGAATCAAAAGGAAGATATTTAAATCACATCAAGCTATTTTAAAGGCATCTTTAAGAAATTTGATGATTTTCTCCAAACTACATATAAATTCTGAGATTATGCAATACCTACTTCTGGAACTAATTTACTACTCACCTGAAATAAAAAATGTAATCAGCTCCAACACATGCAATTGCAGTCACATGTGCAGTCACAACAGAGGAGGACCAAAGGAAAGAAGAAAGCAGGAGCAGGAATCATAGAATCAAAAGAAACTTGGCAGCCTGAATGCAGACAGCCCAGTTTCTTTGAAGAAGTCCTGTAAATCTTGGAGCACTTTCAAGTCCTAACAGAAATATCTGCTGCCTTTAAAGAAATTAGTTCATAACTTACTAGAGTCAAGACTTCTATTTCAAACTAGATATTCTCAGTGACATTTAAAAATAACACCGATATTCTAGCATTTCCTGGGCATCTTCCACTCTCCTGATGCTACTGGGGAAGAAAGTACCTGATTGCTGATCCAAATGGACTAATTTCTCCCACGGGTGTTAGGAACTGACCAAAAAACACGTAAGAACCTCATCATGATATAGTTTCTGCTCAGTAAAACATGAGTTTTACACTCATATATACTGTATACACTGTAATGTGGATGGATTCAAGTGCATGATAGCTGCAGAAATAAAAAGGCTATGAATAGTGATAGGATCCAAGTAAATGCTAAGGTTTCCCAATCCTGCCAATCCACTGAGACAACTCACTTTCACAGCGGGGAAAAGGCCGAGTCCACTGTCCCAGGTTAAGGCAGTGTTGAACAGAGTTTCCCACTATCTGGAATCCTGGGTCACAGGAAAGGCTCACTTTTGACCCTGGCTTTAAATCAGAAGGAGAGGCGCGCAGATGTGGTATGGATCCTTGCAAAGATGGACAGTCTGTGGACAAAGTATATGCATACAGTGAGAGATACAGCTATGTGCTGAAATGAATAAATTGGTTACATGATTGTTTGATCCTGTGTAAGTTTATCCAGCAAAAAGCTTTGGGAAGTGTTACGCATGCTACATCCCACTTGGGTCCAAAGGGTTTTGAGAATCATCAACATATAAAATCAGAAAAGGAATCTGCAAGAAAAGAAGCAAGGAGGCAGCAGGTATTTTCATACTATATGATTATTCTTAGAATAAAAGGCAGATAAAAAAAAAAAAATCTTTCTTCTGATCCAATACCATCTTCACTCTTTCCCCATCTCAATTCAGGAAGTAATAAATCTTTGTCACAGATTTCAATGAACTTTTGTTACAAAACCCTGGAATTCAAGGAATGAAGGACTGCATGTTCTAAATGTCAAATAATCAAAATAATTTATTCAAGGTTAGTAGGGCAACGGCTGCAAACTAGCATAGCTGACCTCATAAAAAAGTCTTATAATATTGCTCAGAAAAAAATGGGTTCTAGGAAATAAAGTTCTAACCAGCACAAAATATGCTCTTGTAATCTATCTTCACTCTTCCAATGACTCCTGGCAGGAAATCTGGCCAGGCTAGTACATTTCCTTTTTGCAGTTCTTCTGGACAGGATGTAGCCAGAGATTCTACCTATGGATTTAAAACAGTTGGTTAGGTGATGTTTAAGGACAGTGTAGGAAAAGAATATATTAAAAAAAATATTCCTTTCATGCGTGCATGCAACACTAGAACAAGTCCTTGAGCAAGTAATGTTCATCCTTTCTAGCACAAGAGGTTCCTGGCTGAAGTGCTTATTATTCTGTTCTTATAAGCTGTCTAGCTATGGACATTACGTGCTGAGTCACTACCTGAAGGACTACTTGACACACAAACAAAGTATTAAACACAGTTCTTGAGACACAATTGCATTTGTTAGTGTAAAAGAAAAACGCATCTACGTCACAGAAAAAGACAGTAATGAGGATGCAACCTGAAGAGAACACTTATCTATTTGCTAGAAAATGTCAAACAGGAGCCAAAAAGAACTCAATGTTCAAGATCTGCATTCTGAAAACTCTGCTAGCACTGAACCACACTTCAGGGACAGAAACACGAAAAAAGGCAGCTTAATAAGGCAATTTGTTGTTTCCAGGACACAAGTTTTGTGAATTGAACACACTAGACTCTCTAAAACTCTGCAGGCAAGGCCCAACCAAAGCAGGACAGGCCATAACTAACCCTGTACTGAAACAGGAACTATTATAGGCCAACTAGGCATAGGAGAAAGAAAGGAACACACTGTTAGATCAACAGCAGATTAGTATCTTGAGAGATCTGGCCATATGTCTCTGATGGAAAAGTTTTCTCAGATGAGTGATTGGCTTCTGTCAGGTTTCCAGTGGATTAAATTGACTACCAAGAATAATGTTCTATACTGTCCATTCTTGTGACCAAGAAAGGTACATCAAGAACTTTGGAGTGATTTGTTCTCATACTGTCCCTACTCTGAACTCAGTGAGGCAGATCAGACTCTTCTAGAATCAGTGTAGCTGGAGAAGAAACCAACACACTCTATTTATTCTGAGGCCATTTCAAAGTTCTCATTTCAGCAATATGTGCCAATGGAAACTGCTTAGGCCAAGGGCTGCAAACAAACTGCAAGGAATCGGCAAGAAAAATTTCCAGTGTGGGAAAGACAAATCTGCGAATGAGCCCTTCCAAGCCATATGATGGAGAATGGAGGGCCAGAAAGGACCTCACAGTCGCCTATACACTACTCGTATTTCTTTTGCTGCCTGTTCAACAACAAAACCACCAGACTGCTGGTTTACCTATATAAAATTAACGTGCAAGTGAATGAGCAACTAAACTATGCAACGAAAAATCTTAAAGACTGTATTCCACCTTCCTTTATTCACTAGGCAACATATTCTGTCACCTTGCTTTCCTTTATGGTTGAGAATGGGAAGGTAAGACTTAGCGAGTAGCTCCAGCCGGCCAGAACAAAATTAATGATAACAGATAACAATAGCAATTTACTATTCCAAGCTCTGAAATGAATGAGGTAAAAATTTTATAGGAAGCTTACTTGGCTCAGCTTCCTGTCTGGTGTCACATCTATCTGTTCCTATGAGTAATATGCATATCATAAATTAATGGCAGGATTTTCTTCCTCATCCTAACTGTATTGCATCTGAAGCAAGTTGGAATACAATCAGGTCTGTCATTAAAGAGGGGCAACTACTGAGAAAGTCTCAGAAAATTGCACTTAAAACTGTTCACCAGTGTGTTGTGTAAAATCACATATATGCTTATCAGCTTCAAAACTGCTAGTGTACAAAATCTTGAAGGTCTGACTTGGCAATGCAACAGTTGGTGACCCTAAAAGCCAAGAACAGTAGCAGATGGTTGGGTAGTTTTAAACCTAGCAGAAAGGCAAAGTAGCAAAGAAAAGGAGAAAGAAACAGGAGACGTCTAGATGCTGGAAGCAAAGATTCTGCTTTACTTTTGTTTTCTGTTCACATTATTATTTCTTACTTGGATCATTGATAACAAACACCTATAAACCACCAATTAGTGGTAAAACATTAAAAAAAAAACAGGAGAAGAGCAAAACCTTTAAATTTAAAGATCCTTCCCCAAAGAAATGCCTCTAACTTTAAACATTTGTCTTTGCTGTTCGAGTGTTATTAACAGTTTAACACTCGTGACCTTCAGGATTGAAACACTAACGAGCAGGAAGTGGTCGCGGGGCACTGTCACCAGGTTTGCAGATAATATAAAACTGGGAGGCCAGTCAGTGTGCTCAAGGACAGAGCATCTGTAGGGACCTTGACAGGCTGGAGTAAAGGGCCAACCCAGACTCCATGAAATTCAACACGAATAAATGGGAAGGAAAAAAGGTCTGAAAAATATAGGTTGAGGAAAGCCAAGAGCAGGAGCAGCTCTGTGGAAAAGGACTTCGGGACTCTGGCAGGCAGGGAGCTGAGTACTGGCCAGCTGTGCACCATGTGAATAGCAAGGACCAACAGCATCCTTGGCTGTGTGAATAGGGCTACAAACAGAAAACCAAGGACGCAATTATTCCTTCCTAGTGCTTACTAGATCACATCTGGAGTATTGCATTCCATTTTGGGCTCCTCACAGCAAGAAAGACATTGACAAGTTGGAGCAAGTTCCAGGGATGGGATGGAGGGGAGGAGAAGCTGGTTCAGCCTAGACCAGAAACAGCTATGGAGACACCTCAGCAGCCCCCAGTGCATATGGGGAGATTATCAGGTACATAAAATCAGGCTCTTACAGCAGTGCATGGTGGAAGACAGAACCAGTAGTTATAAATGGAAGCGGGAGGTTCTGACTAGATATAAAGAAACAAATTTCACTCTGAGGATAACTGTGCAATGAAGCTTGTCTCCCAGAAAAGTTGAGGGATCACTGTACTTGCAGGCATCTTTCAATCTATATTAATTCTTTAACTCAGTGGAAGTTTAGTGCTGCCAAGCCTTTATTTTTGGCATCTCATTAGATGTAGCCCAATATTCAGTTACCCTGCCCATTGAGACTTTTCCTGAAACTATACAGCTCAGATTTTTCAGTGTCTAATGCGTTGACAGAAATTCTGATGTCTCCCCTCTTAAGTTTTAACCGTGCCCTTCACACAGCAGAATGAGGGAACTGTATGTAGTCTGTAAAACAGGCACTTAGCTCATTTCATTGGGTTTTTCTCTCTCTTCTAGCAGCACTGTTAGCTTTTATGCATGCCTTCCTTTCTGTTTCAAAGCCACATACTACTGAAAAGCTCAGTCAAAACAGAAAGTGACTCAGTGTTGATTTTACCACACAGTTTTGCCTAAAGTTACTTTACTTACTACAGTAAGCTTATTACCCTAAGCCAGAACTCCATGTGGTCCCCAGTGACTTCTGTGGGAGTAGAGGTCTATCCAATATGCTAACTTGGAATCCCTTCTCAAATGTTCATCCTATGCTCAGAGCCCTGCTCGAACACTGCAGTAAGGACTTACCTGCTGTGGAGAAAGGACATAGTCCCATATGTTGAGCTGGCTGATGGAGCCAACAAAAGATTCAGCTGGGTTGAATCCTTCTCCTTTCTGGTCTTGCTCTTGACCCAGCACAAGTGCACCACCACCTAAACTCAGAATTTGAACAGGGATAGGAAACTAAGCCTTACAGCAGAGATCCCATAAGAAGATTAAAAATTTTGCAAAACAAAACTTTTGCTACCCTGTGTTACTAGGAATTTGCAGACCAGCCACCTTCAACAAATGCTCTCAGCAAAACCTCTGGGAAGCCTTATGCTAGACTGAGATAGGTGAACATAACAATTTGGAAGTGACTGTCAAATAGATACGAGAGCACAAACCACCTATGGCTGCTTTGGGAATGATACCGGCTCAAAGAGATCACTTCTAGGTCAGTATTTGAAGTATAATACACAGCAGTGCAAAATGCAGTTTTGAGCAGGTGGGGCATATATTACAGAGCTAACTTACACTTCCCACTTTAAACAAAATCTTACGAAGTCATATAGATCAAATGTGATTCCATACCCTCAGTAACACACTGGTGATTACATAGTCAGTGCTCTGAGACATGACATACAAACCGAATTTCTTCTCCTTGACCAGTAACATATGGACACCCTATATATATCATAGGGTATGTGGACAAGGTCAAAAAGTAAAGGAGACAGCACACTTCCTTAGGTCTTGTGTCTGGAGAGAACTCCAGTGTAATTGTGAAAGACAGGGGCAACCATAAGGTACACGGACTAAAATGCTTCAATATTTTATTTTTTATATTAATAAAATAGTTTTTTGAAACTGCATGTAAATTTGGATGATGGCAGTATGCAAACAGTATCAAAACAAAAATCTCTTTGCAGCCTACTAATACCAGGCTTTTCACAGCTCTTCAATGCTGAAGATACTCCTTTTCATGTCTTCTGATGTAACTGTATAGATCACTGATCACAGGAAACAATGAAATAGCAAACCCCACTTTGTCAGGAAAAAATACAAACATAACTTTAAAAAGATGACTGAAAAGAACAGGAGAAGGCTAAGTCAATCAACTCTGAACACACATTTGTAAGAGAAACGCCAGTTAAACTTAGTTTTGCTGAATGAGAAACTTATTCTCAAAAAGCCATTCCAAAACCAGCTCTGCACAGGTTCCTTTGTGGACTAAACTCTGTCATCCATAAAACAAGTTACCTACTAGTTTACCCTAGAAAGTGCACTTTGTCATCAGTGATGCTGAGTGAGGGGAACTGTCCTCACAAACAAGAACAGCAAACATAAACATTGAAAATGTAAAGATATACTAAAACCACATAAATAAACATTTTCTTGCATATTCTGCAATAAAAACAGAATGAAAGCAACAGATCTGGTATAGGTAAAGCATACCAGGGATTTTTGATCCAACAGAGAGCCCGCTGCCTCCATCGGACAGTTTTCCATCAATGTACACCTTCCATGCCCCGTCTGTGCATGTCCAGGTGACCGTGATGTGATGCCAGTTACCATCATTCACTGAAGGACAGTCTGTTATCTTCTCTTTCCCATTTACATAAAGAACCCAGCTGCATGGAAGGAAGATGAAGACATACTCAGTTGCATGCAGCAACTTTAAAAGCATGGCCTGTCCCACATGACTCAAAGAAATGTTATTTGCCTAACAAGGTAACTGCATCTGTATCATACAAGAAATCTCTCTTGCAAGATCATCATAGATGATAAATCTCTCCCAGAGGACTTGGAAGTTGGTTCTTATATGCAAAACATGGTGAAAAAAGTAACGTGCTTTTGTAATAAAATGTTAAGACTTAAGTCATGGCTGCATAATGGATTCTTAAACTTGCCCGTTGAGTTTGGAGTTGTGCTATAAGTCATACTCTGCTTTTGTACAACTCCAAGTCACTACGCTGCTTTTAGAGTCATGCTAGAAGTACTCTGAGTGCTGAGATCCATTTAATCCACTTGTCCCAATAAGCCATTTAAGTATGATGTGAATGTAGTCCAGACAAACAAAAATCATGTTTTCTAAATTCACTGCTTTCTTGCCATTACTCTTCTATAGAGCAAAAAGTGAATGAAACAAAGCAAGAAGAAAAACAAAACAAAGAGACAACTCCTGCTATGGAGTTTGGATGCCAATTTTTCTACCCCAAAGTAGGCGAGGCTGATATTCAGACTTCTGTTGTACACTTTCTTTATCAATTCAAAACATCTATTTGCTACAGAAAAGCAGAACTGTGATTTACCCATTGTAATCAGTCAAAAGAAATGCATTATCACTTCCATTCTCTACTGCATAAGAAATGGGAGTCCCATAGTTTGTGGTGTCAGTGGATTTCATCCAGAATGTACAGGTGATGTCACCGAGAGACGGTAAAACACCATCAAGCATGACATATCCATAGATACCAGAGACTTCAAAATCAAGATTGAAACCAGAGGACTGTTCTGCAACAAAGACAAAGAGTTTTCAGAAGAACATTCCCACAAACATGGAAAGAGAATCAAATGAAATCTAAGCAAATGCAATAAAGTGGAACACAGCCCACCCACAAAAATCATTCACTTTAAATTGATCAGAGGTAGAAAGAATGTTTGGCAGTCTAACATCAGCCAGCATACAGAGCTTTCCAAGGCTAGAAGACAGTGTTTGAAGACAAATAACTGGAAACTATGCTGATTATCTAACAATGAACATGAACCTTGCTTTTCAGTCTTTTGTTATTGAAATGACACATCCATCTACCAGTCAACAACCTAAAGTGGTGTAGTCAGCTCATTCCATTTAATCAAGATTTAAAGAAAAACCCCAAAACAACCCAAGATTTTTCCTGTTCTGGACTTATTGAAATACACTGCACTGGTACGCGACAGCACATCTGTGCTGCTATTCAATGCAGTGACATTCTTTACAAATATACTACATGTAAATGTTATCAAGTGGAGCTCTCCTGAAAGGTAGTTGTTAAACCCTGTCATAGGATGGCAGCTGTAAATGCCCTGTATGTTCTCTACTGTCTCTGTGAAGTCAACATGGCTTCTTCTGCTTCCGTTTAAAGGTTCACCAGCTACCAGTATAATACTTTATAATTTTCAGGGAGTGGCTAAAAGACAAATGGATTTGAGCCCTGTGGTTCAAATGTCTCCAGCATCTCCCAGGAAGTTGTGTTACGGGTGTGACCCACGTCACCTGTCCATAGGAACTAGATGCCCTTTTGCCTGTAGGGAACTTGATGCCTTTAGGACTTCTGAAGCTAAGACTACCACACACTAATCTCCAACCCTGTGATACAAAGCCCTACACAAAATACAGGAAACAGAAAGAGCTACTTAACTCAGAGCAAATACAAATTAAATTTGATAAACCTACTGGGTATTAGAAAGATAGAACCATGCCTTAGAAAAGAGAATTGACACAGAACACATGCTGTTACTTGTCTGCAATTACACTTATTAATGCTGCAGTCACACAGGCTTCACTCATCCTCTCACAGTCCCAGCACCCTGGCTACTTTCTGGGGAAGCTGTATGAAACCAGCCCAGCCAGCGCAAATCTTGCAGAGAGACTTAATCAAGCCACCTTTTTCTGAGACTTAGTCCTGTGTACCTGTTTCACACCTGCTGCCTGTAAAGCCAGGAGGACATTTACAAACGTACGAGTTCAAGGCATCCACACAGGTGGCTTGGTTTAAGCAGGGACTGGAGTCACAGTCATTGATGTTCACTTCACAGTTCAGTCCTGTATACCCTGTCACACACAGGCACCTGTGGAGGAGAGGAGCACACTTCAAAGATGACAGCCATCATAACAAAGAATTCTGGCTACGAGGCCAGATCTGCCAATGAGAATGGTATATAATAATAAAAAAATCAACAGAAGATATACCACAGAATTAATGGAGTTTTATTTTAGTTGTTCCTCTTAAGCATGCTTGTATTCTATTAGCTGCATAATATCACTTCTAGACAGGGACTCTAGCCGCATTTCTTCATATGAAATTGGGAGACACAATCATTGCACTTTCATGAGTAAAACATACTTCCTTGGTACACAGTATTAAAGATGAGAGTTATTCAACTTTTCAGGCAGATATGTTTATATATAGGGAAAACCCAAGTCGTATAAAGACACCAAAACCTTTGATACTTGGAAAACCAAGGTTCTTAAAAGGCACCAAAACTTCTGGGGCTTTGGGCAGGGAAAGACTTACCAAACCCAGACATTAACAACTGGGTCCATCTACCTATACAGTGATGTAGGATATGACACTTCTATTGGTATTTGTAGCTTCTGATCTCAGTTCAGACACCCTAAAGCATAAAATTAAAGAGCTGGAAGTTTCCTCTGATGTTTGTTTATTAACCTCTACAGTCTCAATACGTACAGCTATCCCTGTCTTTCCAAGCTATAGAAATGTAGTATTACTAGGTATGTAACTGGTCATCATGTTTTACTCTAGTGGAAAGCAAGACAAACCCCTGAAGTTTGGGAAAGTGGTCTTCTTTTGGAAGATCAATATTAAAACCATGTGGTCCTACCATGCTTACGTTTCAAACTCTGCATATTTTCTTTGCAATTTCCCTTGGAATTTTTTAAGAGGGAAGACACTAGATATTTTCCTATCTTTTAAAATCTCCTTTAGTATTCATAAGGGGACCACTTATATTGGATCAGGCTGTCAAAATGCTTGCTGAAATCTAGGAAGGTTGAAGCATCACAACGTATCTGATTTTCCACATTGTATTACATTAATCATCTGTTTTTCACCTGAAGCTGTTGATACCATCTCTGCACGTAGCTCCATTCCTACAGGGTCTGCTGAGACACTCATCAATGTTTCTTTCACACAAGACACCAGTAAAACCTGGGAGGCACTTGCAGGAGAAACTTCCAACTCGATCTTCACAAACAGCCTTATTAAGACACGGGTTTGAAAGGCATTCATTCATCTCCATTTCACAGTGATCACCTGAGAAAAATAAGAACGAAGTAACAGCTCCGGTTTGGATTAACCTAAGAAAGATTATTAACCCATCTCTGTTTTTTAAGGACTGTAGCTGATCTCCTGAGAAAAAGCAAACATCAGGGTAGCCAGGCAGGTTTGGGATTTACTGCATTAACAGAGATTAAGTGGACATGGAAGAATTACGGGAACCATCTTAGCAGTTGTAGAAATAACACGTAGCAAACTGTGTCGACTGTAAACATGACTAATTTGGGCTGAATCGGGAAATCACCTGAAGAACTATTCTGAGCAACTAATGAAAAGCTGCTACAAAAGACATTTGGCTGAAACCTTAACTCTAAGGAGAGATGTTGTCCTGGAGTGACTGTATGATGCTATATATCCCAATCGCCTGCTTAATGAAAAGTATTAACTGTGTCTTTAAGCTGGCTCGAGAAGCTTGACTCATTTCAAGAACAACCTTATAAACACTTGGGCTAAGGAACATGGCACTGAGTGGGTGTACCATATCCCTTACCATACACCAGCAGCAAGCAAAGTAGAGTGGTGCAATATGTTGCTAAAAACCGCCTTGAAAGCACTGGGTGAGGTATCTTTCAAAAATTGGGAGCAGCACTTAGCAAAGGCCAGCTGGTTAGTTAACACCCGAGGTTCTACCAATCGAGCAGGCCCTGCCCAATCTGAATCTCTGCATACAGTAGATTGAGATAAGGTACCAGCAGTACATGTTAGAGGACTGTTAGGAAAGACTGTTTGAATTACTTCTGCCTTGAGTACAGATAAACCCATCTGTGGGGTTGTCTTTACTCAAGGACCAGGTCATACATGGTGAGTGATGCAGAGAAATGGAACAACATGTTGTGTGCCACAGGGAAATCTAATGTTGAGTGAGAACTACGTGTAAATACCACTGTTTACTAAATGTCACTGTCATTATTTGTATATAGCTGTATATATGTATGTATATATATATGCATGTATAACTGTGTATGTGTAGAGTTAGATATATGTTAGTTTGAGCATTAAGCCGACGATATGGGATAAGGGGTGGATGTCCTGGAGCGACTTTATGATGCTATATATCCCAATCGCCTGCTTAATGAAAAGTATTAACTCTGAGTCTTTAAGCTGGCTCGAGAAGCCAGAAGCTATGTTTTGGTTTTCTTCCAAGGATATTTACATTCTTTCACCTTTATCAGCTCGCTATGTTATGACTCTGAGAAGAAAACATCTCGGCAGTCGCTTTCTATAGTTGGAGGCGAAGCAACACTTTTTTTACCTTTACCTTTTTCTGGTGAGCTTTTGCCTGGTTTTTACTCAGCTGAGGAATATTTAAACAGAGTTAAAACTTGCTTTTGGTCTTTTCCCTCCTCTACTTGAGACAAGGGAAGAAGACAGTTTTTTTTCCTGAGACTGTATTTTCTTTTTTCTTCTTCCTTTGGAACTGTACAACAGACAGCTGGGCTCTGTTCTACATACCATCTCTCTGAAGCCTACACCCCTCGGGTGTGGACAGGGCCTACTCCGTACTCAAGCAGCTAGCTAGAGACAGAGCAGAAAACCACACCTACCAAGGACTCAAGACTTTGATTCATTCATGTTATCCTCCTCACGAGAGGTTTATTCATTTTTATTTTTACTTCTTTTCCCTTCCCCTGGTGCCTGCGTGCACCGCCCCCAGCAGCTGGGTTTTCCTAAATAAACAGGTTTTTTTCACTTTCCTCCGAGAAATTCTTAAGGGGAGAAGAAGGGAGTTTTGAACCCTATCTTTTACAGAGGAAGCTCTTCGAGTCTTCTTCCTAAATTTGTCCAGACCTTGACAGATGTGAAAGCCAGAAACACATGATTCTGGGACTTCTGATATGAAGGGGGCTCTACATCACAAGCACTGAAACTGCATGTGATTTTTTAGTGGAGTTCTTTGGCAACATGATAATCAACAGGTATGTGTATTTGTTACAGACATCTATGAAAGCAGAGTATGGGGATGGAGAGTAGTTTTAATACGGATCATCTTGTCTACTGTCATAGTATCTTTATTTTAAAATAAAATTTAAAACAACAATTTGAACCCATGTCCTTATTCGTTCCTCAACATCACACAGCAAGTTCATGGCAAAATTAGTAATAGAAGACCTCGCAGTTAGTAAATCTTTCTGAAGTCACTTTGGCACTACAGAGATTCTGAGAGATTAGATAGACCTAAGGAACATCAATAAATTACATCAATATCAACATGTTATATATATATATACATATATATATATATAGTGCTATATAGCAATGAGATGGAAATACTTTGGGTAGGGTAGGCAGATACATTTTTTGTTCAGAAAGAGTAAAGGCTGACTTAAACAGAAGAAGGTGTACCTGTGAACCCTTTGGCACATGTGCAGTGGTAACCATTCTTGCCATCAACACAGTGGGCTCCATTCAAACACGGACTGGAGCTACATTCATTTATGTCTTCCTCGCACAGGAGACCTTCAAACAACAAGGCACGATCAAGACACAGTCACAGACTGTATGCTGCAGTGACTGGAAGTGGCAAACAGAACAATGCCATACTGCAAGCATGACAAAAGGTTACCCAGAGTGTGTGATAAAATTCTGTAATTGACTGCACTACTGCAAACACCTGCAGAGATCATCTGTGTTATTTAGATGCTGGGATAAAGATGCAAAGTCTGTGTGTGTCTTTATAAAGTTTAAAAACCCATCCAGCTAGTGTTGCTGTCAATAAATGTACAGTCATTAACATGAACAATGAGGGAAATAATTTCTGGTGGAAAACACAAGGCCTTTTTTTTGACTACACAGGATTATCTTCTCAATAGTTTATTTCAATATTTAGAAATTAGGTGTTTTGGCCAAGTACTCAAGCATGTTAGTTTCCCTGAAGATTTCAATACCTTCAATGTGCATGTAGGTGACAGTTAAAAGCACTGAGAAAAATATAAGCAAAATCCCACTCACTTATTCATACAGCTGCAGTAGAGGAACTGCATAAATGCTGTGTCTAGTTGGGCAGTCAGCCTCACAAGCACTTTCCCTGTAACTATTTACTAATTCCCTAAACCTTATTCCTTTTTTCAGACCAGAAATGTCACAAAAGAGAAGGATACATGCACACCTATGCACGTGCGCGCACACACACACACACACACACACACACAGAGAAAGACTCCCATGCCACGTCCTTGGATGCTCATCGTTTTATTTTAAAACCTATTCACATATAGTAGAACCTTACTCTAAGCTGTAGATCATATTGTTTTTCTGTTATAATTCCACAGATGTGGAACTACACAGCACTTGTGTTTTGTGTTATTTACTTGGCACAGAAATCATGCCTGTCTGAAGAAAAGCTATGAAGTGAAACAAATTACCTGAATAGCCTGGTTGACAGTGGCAAACAAAGGACCCAATGCCATCTTTGCATATTCCACTGTTTTGACAAGGAGATGATTTACACTCATCAACTTGTGTTTCACATTTCAAGCCTAGAATGCAAAATAAAGGACTGAGAATAGGAAGACAAAATTTGAAGTTGCTCAGAAACATGGATGCCATGACTACCTAACGTAGGAAAAAATGATTAATTGCCTGCATTACCAGACATTCAGGTTTATTATCTTCTCATTAGATTGTGCTTTAACACAGACCTGAGACAAATGTTGTTAGAAAGGTATGATGAACACTGGGCAACAGACTGATCAGTGCCAGACAGTGGCACTTAATACCTATCAAAAGTAACTTCTATGGTAACAGCTGAATTATAAGACATCTCTTTGCTTTGAAGCAACTGGGAAGCTAATACTGAAGTACAGGCCCAGTACAGGTGGAATTAGCTGTCAAGAGTGCAAATTTCCAGCTTTTCTTAATCATAAATACTGCTAAGTGACAGGATTTTCACATCCACTAACTCCATTAAAAGAAATCCCATTAAAACCTTTTCTGCAAAACACAACATAATTCAGCAAAAACACGAGGAAGTATTTATTTTCTTATGTATTCTAAATATGTGATGAATATTCCAATTAGTTAGGCTATATTGAAATGTTTTGCTTCTTTATACTTCCTCATTTCAAGGGCATCAAGAAATACAAGCTACTTCATCTACTTCCCAATTTTTTACCTGCATATCCAAGTGGGCATATGCAAATATATCCACTTCCCAATTGCTTGCATGTCCCATTATTGTGGCACGGTTCCAGAAAACACTCGTGAAAGACCTGCCAAAGACACAAATGACACAATTACAGCAAAGCTGGCACACAATACTCTATTTAAACTGTATATCCTATAGTCACTTTGGAAAGATGGGATAAAAAAGCCACCAGCATTAACTTCTGGTTCCTCCTTTTTGTCTTCTCAGCACACCAACCATTAAGGGTTTTTTTTTTCTACTAAAAACATCACAAATCTGAAATATTATTTTAAAATTACCTTTTACTTAGCAAAATTCCCTCAAAACTGTCTGAGCTATGATTCACAGTTTATGTTAAGCTATATTTTATATGTAAGTTCTCCACTTTGCATCCTTCTACATCAGCTAATCACTTCCTTCTACTGGCCATCAGGTGAGCTGGCAGGGAACTTCAGCATGTAGCATTATTTCTCCTATTGTTGCAAACCTGATTTACTCAAAGCCCTGGAGGAAATGGATGACTAAAATCACAGGAGATCAGTTTGTTACCTGCCCATTTGTTATATAACGGTTCAGGCCAAATTTATAATGAGTCAACTTTGCTCCTGTTTACACAATATCCCAACTTCAGATTCAATCGAAGCAGTCTTGTCAAGAGTTACAGACTGGGGGTGAGATGATGGGGGTGAGCAGGCACCTCCAGCAAACATTGTCACTAGACTAGTTTCACACGAGGACTTATCTGTATTTCAGAGGGGGTACTCACAAGAGAAGGGAGCTCTGCTTGCCTCCTCTCAAGTGTATCTACGGTAACATAGATGTAATATGTAAACTCCAGATTTTACATCTGAGACTTGGATGTCTGGTAGCATTTTCTGGAATTCAGCACACGGAAGACCTCAGATGACTGAATACAGTCAATCTACTTTTTCTAGATTGTTCTGAACCTCTTCCATGTAGTTTACTTTTCTTTTACAAGTGTGATAAGTATTTCATACATCTGGAGAAAGCTTCAAGTCCGGAATTTAAGATTGTCAACAGCCGATGCTACTTCCTCTGTTCAATGAAAGTGCTTCTATGATTACAAAGGGTTTGAGTGTTACCCTCTTAACCATTGCTTTCATCTCTTCAGGAAATACAGTCAGCAAAAGAATTACACTTAAAAAGGTCTTACTTGTTTACTGCTGCATGAAGTGCTTTTTCTTTCATTTGAGATAACTCTGGAAAATAACACTTGTCCTTACCTGACTGCTGACTTTATACTGCTTGCTGATATTTTCTGGGAAGGCTGGTACCATCATTACACTTTCCTCAGCTGCTGAAAAGGTAGAGCCAAAACCTAAAGAAGAAAGATATGAAAGTACTAACACGGTATAGCAAGGCCCCTATTTCATGAGGGCATTTTAACTGCATGTTAGTAAAGCATCTAAAGATACGCTGAAAAAAGTGAATTTGTGGAAATAAAAAGCAAACTTTACAGAATCCATTACACAAATATGTACTTGTAAGGACATACATTTCTAAAACACATATATGTGTGTGTACATACACAAATATTTTATATGCTCTTAGATACAGGTACATGTCTGCATGTACATATCAGTGTATATTATATATAATTCTCTCTATAGCACATGTGTATAGTACACATACACAATGTACACACACACACTGCATATGTACACTCTGTTTACGGAGCCTTGGTATGTATCACACAGTCACTCTTAAAAACAGAGGCAACACCAGTAGGCAGAACCAGCTGTGAACCTCACTGGTTGAAATCAAAGGTCTACATTTGTCCAGACAATAAGTGGGGTATTTTCTGTCAAGATTACTGCTGGCTATCCTTCAGATGTTCCCTTTATTCATTTTATCCAGCAGAGATAATTTGGCTTACTTGAACAATCTGTGATGGATCTGGCACCAGTGACAGTCGTTGTTCCATAAAAGGGACAAGACAAGCAGTAGGACTTCCCTGGATCTGGTTGATAGTAGTCTCTGGGACAAGGGTAGCAAGGCATCAAACCCGTACGAGAGAACTCGCCAGCAAGACATGGTACTGCAAGAACAAAAAGACATTTTTTGAGTGATCTGACCTCTTGCACATCCACCTTACTTCCCTCCACTTCTTTTTTATCAGTTTCTCTTCTCCCCTCATAGTCCCTCCTTAGGCTTAAAAGGAACAGGATGAAATCTGCCAGGAATTCACAACTCTAGGAAACATAAAATCTTCTGTGAGGTGCCATGTTGTTCTCAAAGGATTATGGAAATACCTGGAAAGTATTTCATTTTACTACTTTTGCTGCCCTGGGGGCAGATTTTAAACGGAATTGCCTTTCTATCTCTCACACCTGTTTTGTTTTTTTGTTTTGTTTGTTGGTGGTGGTTTTTTGCCTTTCAAGAAGGAGTAAGGACAAAGACAAGACTTTTTTGCAAAAGCTTGTCAAAAACAGTTGAGGAGAATTTCTCGGAAAAAATTATGGAGCCAACAGTGTTAAAATTCAGAATTTTTGTATAGAGAATGTGGGATCTGTTCCAGAGGTAATAATCACAAATATTCTGTCATTCCCTTTCTCTTCTGTAAGGAAAAAGGTTTTATTTTCATTTAGGTATACTCAACACAGATCTCATTTTATTCCTCATTATATAAGAATCCATCTTGAAAACCAGAAGGAGGGCAATGGGTAACAGGAAATGACCTATCATTTTGCTGAGAAATGCTGCTTGGTCTACACTTAATCAGAAGAAGAATTCAGTCTCAGGCAGATGAATTGGATTACATTAGATGATATTTAAACAACAATTCAGAAATGTTTAGTATTTAGTTCACCAAGAATTTCATCACCCCTTTTGTTACAAACCTCCACAAGCTGAGACATCCACTGCGCCTCTTTTTACCGTTGATGTATTTTCTGGACAAGAGATGCAATTTTTGGATCCAAATGATGGCTGATATGTTCCAAGTGGACATGTTTCACAGGTCTCAAGACCATTAGGTGAATACGTTCCCTGCTTGCACTGAGCTATAAGACAAAAGGATTCAGAAAGATTAAGCGATGTCCACCAGGAAACACAGATCCTGATCTCTAAAAATAATGTTGAAATCACCATACACATCACAAGGACTTTTATTTCTGAAGCTTACTCTACCCTGAAGGACTTCATGTTGTACAAAGAGCAAAAAAAAAAAAAGACAATTGTGGTAAGGTACTGATGGTGCATTTGTGAATTATTAACCAGAGAATTCTCTTCCAATAAGTTTCACAGATGATTTACTGCAATTCAGTTACTCATTGTAATCAACAAAACTAACAACAATAAAAATGAAATAAAATTAGCTACTTTTCAGAAGTCACGAACAGACAGTGGTTCTGTGCTGTTCAATGCCTCAGCACTGTAGGGGCTGCATAAGGTGAGAATGGAATTACTTTAAGTGTATTAGTCTCTGAAAAATGGGCTCACAATCTCAGAAATGAAAGACAGAAATGAAACAAAGCATCAAAGGCCAACTCTTCTTAAAACATCTGCCCAGGCATCCTGCGTGCCTCTGCTGTGAAAACTTAGATTTTTCTCTATGCATATGCATCAAGGTGCTAACTTCATTCCAGTACTTCCAACATGGGGACCAAAAAGATGTCACCACGAATTCAGAAGTGGCTGTCTGAATAAGACAGAAGTTCTCACCTTTGCACTCAGAGATGCTTCTAGAGTGTAGATACTCAGTATAACTACCAGACGGACAACTTTTGCATTCCAGCTGACCCTCCTCATCTTGATATGATCCAGTCCAGCAGCTTTCACAGGTAAGATGTTCCAGGGAGTAATAGGTACCCAAAGGGCAGTTGACTGTAACATAATGTTGGAAAAATAAGTTTCTCTGAGAGTGAAAAATCATACACAGCTATCTTGCCCCTGGAATTCCCCCTTAGTCAAACCATGTTTATATGAAATGTGACTCTGTTCCTCAGCAGATGGGGTATCTCTCTGGAACACTGCAAAGATTTAACTATGCACAGGAAATGGAATCCAATTCCCTATCTTAGCTACACATCATTCACAGGACTAACAGGGTTAAAAGACAGCATACCAAGCACTGTTTTCTCTGTACGACCAAGGGTGGATATGCCTGATTTCCCCCTGGGAGTCGAATCCTGTGTACAAAAGCATCCCTTTTCCACAGGCCTTGGTTAGGACTATAAACATCCTCTGGAAGTCGAACCGTGCAAAGCATTTTTGCAGTTCGTTGTTATGGTAGACCACAAACACGGGACTGTGTCAAATCATAACTCTCTGCAAACATCCTCTAAAACCTTGCTTTGCAAAAGGATTCTAAATACACATAAGAAACAAGTCATGTGGCTTACCACACATTCTCCCTCTCAGCACAGAACCAGGCCTGCAGAAAAGAAAGGCCTTCTCAGTCTCCAGTGAGTTGGTGTCAGCTACAATGAGTTCTGATGCAAACTGAAAAGAATACATGGGTTCCTTATTGAGAGTTCTATTCAGCCTGTTCGTGATCATTTCCAGAGTTTTAAGGAGCCGTCTCTGGTTTTCCAGTTCCAAAGTATCATTCCTTTTATCGGGCAGTGGCACGCTAGCTGGAATATAAGCAGCAAACACAAAAACCACAGAGATTTTGCAGTCAGCACTTCCAGCATACTCTGGAATATACCAAGAGTGCAACGCTTGAACTTGTCAGGGGAAAGTGGAAAGCAGGCCATGTGCACAAAGCCCTCTATGAACATGAGGCTGTGATCTTTCCCTCAAGCAGAAAGTCTGTGATGAAATGGGTCTACGAACATGGCCCGCGAACTGTCATCTGCGTCTTAACCAGGCTTCTGTAAGCTGAAGAAGTTTTACTGAATGTATTAGAAGCACAATTTATAAAAAGAATGAAGCAGAGAAGTTTGATGTTTTGACTTGTCTCACCTGTGATGTTAAATATTAACTTGATTTTTTGGTCAGTCATTGGAACATTCAGCTTGTGCCTTTTGACCCGAGCAGGTGCTGCTTTTACAGAGGCAGAGAGATGCTTGGCTAAGTCTTCCCCTTGTACTGCATCAACAAAATCACCATAGGAATAATCCAGGTGGTTTGCTGTTCCCCAGCCAGCAGGTCCTAGGGGACATTAAGAAAGAACAAAAGGAAAAGCAACATTATGTGGAAAATAAGTACCTGTACTTATTTCTAAAATACAACCCCAATAGAATGGGGTCTTTTAGAAGCTCCAGATGATATGTGTTGACTTTGCCTCTGCACAAGTGCCTATTGTACCTGCCTTTTAACTAATGAAAAAGGAAAATTCAATCTCACTCCTAACTGATGTCCTAGAGGTCCTGAGTCTTGTGCAGTTAGCCACAACTTGAACAAATAGTTATAAAAGTTACATGTTGCAATTCTTTCTCTTCCTCTGTCTTGCATATACCCTGACCTGCCAGCAACATCTTAAACAATTCCACATTGCCCTTTCTTCCTCTTCTTGTTTAATTCCAGACAGCACAGCCGATGCCATGTCTCCACTGCATCTTCTTCTCACAACTCCTGAACAGTTTTAACATTGCCTGGCCTCTCAGAAAAGGCATCACTTTATGTGTTTATTATCCCCAGACAGGCATTTCTTGTTACACTTCTTGTTACACACACTTCTTGAGTCAAATTCAGCCCCTGTCTAGTGTCCTTCATCTCTCTAACACGATTTCAATCAGAATTGTTTCTGTACACAGTCTACTTTTTCTTGATGACTAAATGGAGACGGATGTGGTCTAATTTCATTGATCTAGTTTATTTTTAGAAAACCACGAAGGCAGAAAAAATATCTGCCAATTATCTGTTAGCAATCAACTAGACTATGCATAATTTACAGTGGTAACTAGGACAAGTTAACTCCACAGTTTAATACCATGTGAGTATTCCACAACTAATTTTCTAAACCGCTGTCTCTTATGACTTCAAAAGAGTTCTCCTTTCCTGCCTCCCCAGTGTAAAATCATGAGAAACTCCTGAAAAAAAGCAACAAGGTTACTCTGGCAAGAGCTTGACATGAACCAAAAGAGAATAGGACCCTACATTCCATGTCAGTAACACTGTTTCTTCCAAATGCCTTTACAGGTTTATTCCTGTCAACAGCATTCATCCTTACCCTGATGACAACTGCAGACTGAACATCCAGACCTGCTCCGTGTCTGAACACAAACAAATGCTCTCAGAGTGAAGCATTCTAAAAGGTGAGCATAAGCAGGAATTTCTACCAAGTAACTCCACTATAAACCTGTAAAAGAGATGCAGTCCTGTGACAGAGCACTGTTCCTGATGTGGATCTGCCCAAATGCCTTCTGCTAAGACAGGTAATGTAAGTTATCCATTTTCAGCTTTTCTGCTCTGGGCACCCCCATGGGACTCAGAAAGGCCAAGAACAACAGCAGTACAACATGGACACTAAGCTGTTTGAAAATGGGTTGAAAATGACAACTACCTACTTACTTTGGCATAAACCAAAGTGGGAACAATCACTAGGACTATCATGTCTTCCACTCTGATACAACTACAGTCATAGTGCAAAATTTGCCCTTGCATGCAGGACGCATTTTCACACCTAATGGGCTAACTAAAGCTTGTACTGCTTTACACAGTGAGGATTCTCTGCAGATCTAAACCAGCATCACAGATGCACCTCATTTTCTTAACAACCTCCAAAACCATTTAGTGTAAATTTTCAGTATTCTGGTTTTAAACGGTATGTTTTTAAGCAGTGACTTTCTTCTAGTCTAAGCCAGCAGGTTTCTAGGACTGTGCATGCGTGTGTGCTTTTTTTCCCTCCCCACCATGAGGCATCTCAGTAAATTCTTCCTCCACACTATATAGGAAGCAGCATCAATACCAGACATCAAGCACTTCCATAATAGTTTTACAAAACCTATTACGTAATTGCTTATTATCTTATGAGGGCCACAGTTATTTTAAAAAAAATTCTCACTCAAGACATTTTTGCAGGAATTATGCAACTTTAAACCTGGATGGCTAAGAACGTATGGAATCAATAATTACCAATGGCAAATCCATTTTCGTAATCATAATTATATTCCAAGCAGTGTTTCTGTGTCTGATCTTCCAATCTGCAGTCAATATCATCGACATCACTGCAGAATGATGGAACCTTTCAACATAAAGAAGAATAACATTAAAAACATAAAATCACATAGCCCTCTACCCTAACTTATAAAAACTTCTAATTAAAATGTAAAGCACTGGTTCTGCCAATGACACTGGATTTTCCCTTTCATGTCTCTTATAACCCTGGCAAGGTCTGCTAAAAGAAGTATGTTCTAATTTGATACAACTGGGAAATAAGACAGCAACTTGCAGGCATACAATCTCTTCGTTATAGAAGATATTTTTTTTTTTTTTAGGAGAAGATGTCAATTCATTACTCTTACAATTAATCACTTTTGCATGTGAAATCCCAGGACATAGAAATAAATTCAGACTCCCTGCAGAAGATGACTGGAGAGTTCACATTTTATAAAGCACCTGTGTAATATAGCTATATTACTTGTAATTCTGTCAGGTTTACAACAATGCTGTCACTTTTTTCTAGCTTTCAAACCTTACTTCTTATCCACCTCTCCCTACCCATGGAAAGCGACTTATGCACCAAAAGATCTCAGAGGAGAGAGAAAAAATTTCAGGAGGACAGAAATCACGCAACAGAAAACTCATCAGAAACCTTTCTGGTATTGTTTATTTTTTTCCCTCCATAAAAAGAATGAAGACTGATTACATAAGAATAGATGAATGCATGATTTTTGATAAAGTCTGTATGTCCTGCTTTTTCCAGAAAGGTTTCAAGCAAGTTAGGCCCTAGGCCATATTTTGAAATTGTTTTGTGTTTTTCATATCAACTTTCATTGGAAAGATGCTCCTGCCCATTCATTCCCACTTTTCAGATCTTAGAGTTTTAAATTCTTGGGAACAGGAATAAGCATATTCAAAACAGCCTTTTTGAATGTTTTCCCAGACTGTTGCATTTTGATGTAATTGCTTGGAAAGGTCACTTCCCATTTTTTCCTTCTTATCTTTTACTTGCCAATAGTAACAGTCCAAGCACTGGAACCTGGTGGCAGCAGTGACAGAAACAAATAAAACCAGTCAAGAATTCTCTACGGGAAAGAACAAACCTGAATCAAGGCAAGAAAGTAATAGATATTTAGGTCGAAGTGTAAAACATTGCCTGACATGTCACCTAAGTTTTCAGCCATTTGACAAGGGCTACTGACATATATTCCAAAGCTGCCGGAGTTTGCCCATTATCTGTATGTGCTAACAATGTCTTTTAGTTAGTAGAGAAGCTTTTATTAGCATATGGGCCATGTTCTCCAAAAAACCTGTAGATGCCCAGTGTTCTCTACTGGTACAATGCTGTCACACTAGGCCTGGACACCCATTCTTGAGACCACAACTCAAAGTTCTGCTGCTTCTACTTTTCAGCTGAGGAGAGATTTGTGGATTAAAAGGGAAGATTGTGATATTGAAGTAGAAAGCAAGAGACATGGTAGAGAAGAAAGACAGTACTTCCTCAAATTCAGTACCATGTAGCTCTTAACGATAAGAGTGAGACCTTAGAAACTCAAGAAACCTGAGCAGATCACTACGACTGGATTTAAGTGCCTGGGCATATACACCAAATGTGGAATGTATCCATTTGTACACATGTATGTTCATTCATACTATTTGGTTATATATTATACATACTGTATATAAAATGCCTTTATTTTATGATCACATCCAACTTTCAAAAACAGCATTGAGGGGACAACTGACTGGGGTGTTCAAAACTACACAGGTTCTCTTTGGAAGCATACCGAAAATCTACGAGCTGCAGCTCCCTAAACTTCTCGGACACTTGCATAAATTCTGTCCCATACAAGTCCACATTGAAGACTAAACTGAATTACATTTAAAGGCCAGTGAATCATCTTTATTTTAAAAAATAACTTGTCACCTTCTGAAAAAGCACGGATTTCACTTATGGGCTTCTCCTGTTATTTTCCTTGTACAAAATTAGTTAACTGGAAAAAATAACAATATTTTTCAAGAAGTATGTAAAGGGAAGGAGTATTTACTAACCTACCATTTTACCAAGGGCACTCTGGAATGCATCAGTAAAGCTGTTCAGAAGATTGTTGTCATCACATCGCGTTGCTTTGTAGAGCATCTCAAAGGATTTGAATCCATGGTTTGCAAAACGATTTACTGAAAAATGTTGGAGAAATACATTTTTACAGATCAGTGCAAGAGTTTCAGAGCTAAAATCAAGATAATTCAGGCTAAAACTGGAATACAATAAGGTAAGAAGCACAGTCTTTAAGTCAGCAACTTAAATGGATCACTCATATCTCAGCCAATTATATGACCCTTTGGCAGGCATTAAATTTACTGGAAAAGCTAAAAGACATTACAAAACAGGTCGTTTATCTACTTTACCATTTTCTTAATGGAAGAAACCTGTGAGCTGTCAACTAAACTCCATGCTTACCTTTTACTGAGAGGGAAGCAATAAATATAAAAGTCTTATTACTAATGCTGCTAGTCCAAATATAACAAATCTCATCCAGAAACTAAGCAAAGTTCCTAAGTGTCCAAGTTACGAATGTGGAACTGGTAGCTCTGGTTTGTTCATAGCTGAAACATCTGATATTGCTGAAACCAATAAATTAATTCTGATATAAGTGGATTCAACATGGTACCAAGACTGGCTTCAAATGTAGTTCTAATACATTTATTATAAAAATGTCACCAAAGGTGGAAGATTCCACAGTTGAAGTTTTGCATGTGTCCATCTCAAAGAAAACACACAAATTCTTCTAATTTGATGGTAATTAGATACGTAAGCACAGCACACACTATGCATTTGACATAGTAAGTTGCAAATACTGTTGTATTCCTATTAAAAAGACATTGTTAGTGTTTGTAAACAAACTGTTTCAATTAACCTGTCTGCTTTGACATCTTTGCTATTTTGTGATTCCTGGAATTCAAATTCACAGCTATTTTTATGGTTTAGATTGCTTCTGAAATAACACATTTACAGATTTCCAAGCATTACTTCACAATATTTCTAACAATTCAGAGGCAGAGGACAGAGAACACTTGCTATAAATAAATAGAAGTCAGAATTTCTAAAATATTTTCATTTGCTTTCTCATTAAATATAATGTTTCATGAGCTGCAGATTCACCTTACCAACAGCAAGACTTACAAGAGCAGCTAGGCCACTCTGGAGAACAAGGTGGCTTCCAGAGACCATCTTCATATGCACAATAGTAGTTTTCACTTGATCCTTCTGAAAAGCTGTAACCCTCTGCACAGTGCAATGTGCAATTAACTCCTGCTTCATCTGATGTGCATATAAAATCACCATTCACAGGCTCAAAGGAAACTTCACAGGGAGAACCTATGAAGAAAAAAAAAAAAAGATTTATATAGTGATCAATGTGGGGAAATAAGTGATCCTGCAGGGCAACAGCACTGATAGGATTTCCAAAAGTACCTAGTATTGACTTGATCTTGCCTCTGTTGAAGTTTGTGGAAGTATTATTTGTTACTTCCATAAAGTCAGGATCAGGCTACTACTAAATAATTCTCAAATTCTGCCATTGCAATTTGAAAACCAGAAACATGAAGACTTAAAAAAAAATGTTATACATATGAGAAACTATTTGCTAAAACAACATAAAACATCAATCTAAATTTTCACATGAATTTTATACAATGACTTCTAGTAAATTCTATTACATCTTGAATTCTGAAACTAGACATTACCCATTCTGCACCATTGCAACAACATATGAACTCATTAGAATCATCTTAGGATAACCCCTTACCTCAGTTATGATTCATTTTTCAGACTGACTGTGAAGGAGGCTGTGACTGTCTGAAAACGTTTCGTCACAAACACTGAACTACAAAGAGTCTGAGGTGGTATAGATCTCGAATGTCAATTCTAAGCACTGGCTCGTTCTTGCTAAGATTTACCGGAAATCAGAGACTAGCACATCCATTTGCAACTTACCTTTTCTGAAAGCTATAACCAAAATTCCAGTTTGCATGATTTAAAATTCTCTCTTCACTTACAGATCTTTTCACACAGATGTCCAACTAAGACATAATAAGTAGAAAGCAGATATGAAGTAGAATTTTCATTCTTAATACTTTATCTGCCAAATTATTGTTTGGATTTTTAGGAAGAAAATGAACCGTGTGGAAAAAATGTCTACACATGTATATCTATAGGTACAGACATATTCTAAAATCTAAACAGTGTTTTATTATCTGCTGCAATATTTGCAGGTAATTACTGAAATTGGCAGAAAGTTTTTCTTCTAACTACAGATTAGAAGTAAGATTTAAGTAACACCTATTAATACATTTCACATGGTATCTGTCACCGCAAAAACCCAAAAAATCTATTTCTATAAGTTCTACTGCTTAATGAATCAAAATTTCAATGCTTTCATACCTAATTTGAATTTACAGAACCACATTCACTACTGTGCTGTTTCAGCCTTAGACAATCTATTTGTTGGTACTAACAAATATTTTGACTACCTTCAAGCTACTCCAATATAAAATGGGAATAACTAAATGAAGGGGCAGAACAGTCTTGCATTCTTTATGATATTAAGTTGGAACAATGCCATATGGTCTTGACCAGAAGATGAAGACAACAAACCTTTGATGACAATGTGGATCTCACATGTCCGGTTATTGCCAGAAGGATCCATGGCTGTGTACTTAACTGTTGTCTCTCCTTTGGGAAAGAGATCTCCAGGTGAATGACTCTTAGTGACAGTCAGTGGACCACCTAGAAGAGTTAAAAGACAACCTAAACCATTGGGAAGTAACAGAGTGTTGCTCATACCCAACTTGGGCAAAGGAAAAGGAAACGGCAGCAGATCTTCAAAATTCTGTGTTCTTAAAAATAAGTAAGTAAGAGAAACCCCCAAAAATCTCAAACTCCAAGAAATCAAGGGTGAACAGGTGAAGTTCTCTAGCTTTCCACTGTTGCATGTATGTTTTGGAGTGCACTATCTCACCTGAATTGTCTGAAAATTCTGGTTCTTCCCATGTCACTGGGTAATCATTCTCTGCTGCTTGCATGGGTGGTGGAGATCTGCATCTGTCAACTACAGGAGGTTCTGCATCTGCAGAATTTGAAAGGATGGCATGACATTAGCTCACAGAACTGCTGCCACACTCCAATGGCATCTATAATCAGAAGAAGTCAGGTAAACAGCAGGTTTAAGTTCATACTGGAAGATCCAACAAAGGTGCACTCTTGGAACTTGCTGCAATTGGAAGATGCTGAGTGAACAGACAAGACTAATTCTTCTGCTGAACTCATGGTTTCTGCAGTGTTTGCTTTTAACAGAGCAAACCTTGGACTACCTTCAGGACTGCTGAATACCACAACTGTCTGACAGAAATACTTGAACAATGATTTGCATCAGTAACGCGTGTGAACCTTGGAAATTTTGTTGCAGTCTTTCAAGAGTCATATAGACATTTATGACAAAGGCAGTAAGTGCTAACACAAAAAAAACATTTAATAAACCTGTGTCAGGAGAAATCTTAACCATCAGAATGTGCAGCAGAATAAAACGCAACGCAAACTGAACACTGCAAGCAGTGACTGCACATATGCAAACTGTGACCCAGGGTCAGCAAAGCCTTTGTGGAGATGACAATAATCCTGGGCTTATAACTGCACACATAAAGGCCACAGTGACTCACACTCTCTTTCTGCACAAATTAGAAGGTTTCAGCCATGACAGTCAGCCTTCCCCAGTGATTTTTCCCAGCACTTACCAATAACCTTGACACTGAATGTGCAGCTTGCCTTATTGCCTGACTTATCCGTTGCTGTGTAAGTAATGTCAACTTCGCCGATGGGGAGAAGAAATGGTGGTATGAACGCTGGGGTAACGTGAACTGAGACCTGTTACAGGAACACATTTGTTATTTAAAAACCAAAACTGGTTACTAATCATGATATTCATGTTTCAAAAAATGGACAGAGTAGTATCCTTCAATGTCATGCCTGCTCATTCTTAATGCAAATAGCCTCTTAAAATAATAAGGATGGACTTTGCAACAGAGTGCTCTACACCCTTTCTTAAGTCTGCCTTCTTTATAGCAACACGGATTTTCTCAGTCAGGATTTGGACCCTGACCTGCTGCAGTTTACAGCACTGTGCATTAAGTAAACTCCAGCCTGACCCTGTGAAGGCACACTATGCTAGCTTGGAACCTGTTTTGTCTGCAGACAGTTCTTCAGCTGCAAGGGCAGCAGAGGTGGGAGAGGAGTGGAGCAGACAGTTGTGGGTGATAAGTACTTATGTATCCAGTTTTCGTCTATGTATGTTTATGAATCAATAGCCCACAGATGCTTCAGTATGGCACTTGGCTTCTACAGCTCAATGACCCTGTCTCAGCAGAGCTACAGTACCTGACCATAGCTATGCCACAGAAAAAAAACTGCTAACTTAAGTCTCTTTTACTGGGATAGCTCTATTTCCTAGTGCAAAAAACCTCCTGTGTTTGCCTTAAATTAAAAGCACACACAGACTCTCTGTTCCTCTGCTGACTCTTGATAAAGCATTCAGTGGCTGTAACTCGATCATGCCTGAGCCTGTAGGGAATGTTGCTCTTTATGAAACAGCTCTGGAGCAAGTTTTCCTGGTAACTCCATTTCCAGGCCTCTGACACCCATAGTAGCCAATGGCCACACTTCTGAACCTTGCATAGGAAAATGAGATTTCTCTTTCTCACCCAGGAAGCTGAACCAAGTTTTTACTTATCACAGTGTGTACTTGTTAGCCTTTTAGATTAATGAACTGGTTTACTTCCTTCTGAGAGGAGTTTATTAAACTTCTCCACATTCTAAGTGCTCATTTTTAAAGCAGCTGTCTCCATGTTATAAACAAGAGCACATTCTTTCTTTTGACCACATAAATTAACCATATGAGGTTTTATGCACTGAAACTCCATGCAGTGTCCAGAGACTATATAACACTAAACAAGACATAAAATGCTGAATTCTCAAGATACAAACTTTCTAGCAGATTTTTCCTCTACTTCCGCTTATCAGAAGAAAGAAATTTTAGTGGATCATAACACTAATTGAAATCAGAAAGCCTGCCTCCAGTTAAATAGATACAGATTTTGACTTGCCTCGTCGTCGGAGTTATCCTCAGCTGTTGGTACCTGCCAGCTAATATTAGCAGAGTTATGATGTTCCAGAGTCGCAGTCTCAATATTGTCTGGGCAGTGGATCCGAGGCGCTTCAACATCTAAACCAGAAAAAGACAAACTAGTTTTATATGAGGTATTACAAAAGTAAAACCTCTAGAATGGTTAGACTGAAACTTGTTATAACCACTCTTTTTCATACTGCCTGGAATATAAATGTATGTATTTTTGTAAACTTCCTGTTTCTGCCCTTTTGTAATTCTTGCCTATAGATTCACACATGAATAGTAAATTCTCCTGGGGAAAGGACTGATTTTCGCTGTGTTTTTGTACACCACAGAGCACAATGATATTCTGGTTTCTACACAGAACCAAACCTCAAGGAATAAGTAGGAATTGATTTCTTTCTTTTATTACTCATCCCTTCCTTCTCTATCCTTACTCTGTGCAGACATGTACAGATGAAAACACTTGTTTCTGATAATAACTGACTTAAAAAAAGCTGAAAGTATTTGTGACATGATATATATATATACACAATATGAACAAGACAATAGTAGCTCTCAAATTCTCTAGAGCATGCTGTGGAACCGGCTTAAAAGAAACGACGACAAGAAGCTGGGCAGAAGTTGCTGGAAATGTTCCTTAATAAACTCTTGTTACAAGGTATTACATAGGACAAATGGAGTCTTCTTGCGACATGTGACATTGCCAGGGGTTCCAGAGGTTCCAATGGTTCCAGAGGACTGGTGGTACAATATGGGTAACATCACCACCAACATTTAAGTCTCAAGTTTCTCTGACAAACTTGAAATACTTCTTCAGTTCCCTGGCGCAGGGCCTCCCAAAACATTTGTGGTCAGGTTATTTTATTGCTGTAGCGCTGCTTGATAAATGGTCTCCAGACTCATAAGACAAGGATACATTTGGCTCTGAACTCATCTATGCCCAAGAGGCTTTCAAACAACTCAGAACTGATATCACTTATATTTTTATTATGAAATAGTTCCAGTAAAGACATAACTTGGGCAATTAAATTACATAATTAAGAATGCAAAGCAATAAATACATGTGATTTTGCCTTCCTTTGAACTCATTCAAACGAAAATTTTATTACAAACGCTCTCTTATAAATAACTACCAGTTATGGTTCACACTCCCTTGACCACAGCCTTCAGGCAGGGGCAAATTCCATTTAAAAGTGAAATTCTCTAAAAAGACTAATAATAAATAAGTCAGAAAGAAAATGGCTCTTTTGAACTGGCCAAACATGTTGGCAGCAAAAAAGAGAAAGACAGTAACAAGAATGAAAGCAATTGAAATGCAACTGTTGATTTTTACTCAAAAAGAATAACCTTCAGAGTTTCTCAGAGCCTCCTACGCTAGGGGTTTCAGCACGGGTAATATCTAAAAGCTTGAACCCAAGCCATGCTGTTTTATCTTGATCTAAACACTTCAGCTTGTGCTGGGATCCCATCAAATATTAAAAACTGTGGTTTGGCCCAGGTTTACAGAAAAGATTCAGAAAAACAATGTGGTACATCACAAAATGGAAAACAGTATATTTTAAAAGAGAGACAAAATCTTCTTGGCCTTTACAGAGAAAAAAAGCCTCAGTTTCTGTAGTGACCTGGCTTGATGACTGCCATAACTGTTTTCTGTACTGTTCCATCACCCGGTGACTGGCGAGGGCCCCAGTTTGAGGGGAAAGCAATAATTCTCCGAGCACAACAGTTCATGAAGAGGTGAAGAGTATATTCCCAGACAAACTGCACTTTTGTTTTTATCCTGCTATAATCCAAAGCCAGACCCTTTCCAGAGCATAAATAACCTAACATTTCCAGAAGAGGTGCGCAAACATGGCAGAACCATGCTGAAATGCACGTCACTCGTCTTCTGCGCAACTTTGTACTATGTCAGCCAATACACTTGTGTTAGACAATTTTGGCTTTAACTATTGTACATTGTTGCTTGGGGCATGCCAACAGCCATAGCCAGCTCAAAGATGACTGAAATGAACATTCCTCTATAGTCTGTCTATCAGCCAGGGTTTACACGGCCTTTACAGTTTTGCTCCAGCTACGGAGTTTACAAAGACTCGTGCTAAACCAGTAATGATATTATTATCATTGTTATTTCACTAGAAGCGTGGGTTCCACTTCAACTGTCTTTAAGCTAAGAGCCTTTACCTCTACTTTGAAACTTCAAATTTACCTGCACATCAGGCCTTTTAGCAGGCAGCTTCCTAAAAACAGACTTATGAGATGGATCCCAGTAGAGGCAGCTGATGACGAGCACTATAAGATGACATTCAACTGACCTCTGAACTCCACATTTTTATTACAAACTACAAGTAAATCTGACAGCCAAGCTATAAAGGTACAGGCAAGACTTCTTATCCACTGTTTAAGTCATACTTTCCACAGTTCTAACCTGTCTTCACTCAGTTATTTGCTGTGTGCTTCCCTTCAATTCTGCACTCATGTGTACACAGACATGATTTTCTGCTGGTCTCTACCTTTACACAGAGCCTCCTGGATGTTTGCATTCCATCTCCCAAATGAAATGCACCTTATTTCTTCTCTAGCTCCAGACAAGATGAATCCTCGGGGACAGCTCAGCTGACACACAGTCCCAGAAATGGCAGGCTCCAGCCCACATTTGGGAGGGAGAACTGTCACACCTGCTGGTTTCTGGAGGATGGGACAACGCTTTTCTGCAAGAGAAAAGGACATGACTTGCAACAGACACACACAAAGTACACATTCAAAAAAACCTGCAAATAAAGTCATATGGGAACTTAGTGGGAACACAAAATACACAGCCTTTGCAAGAGGCTGTAGAGGTATCAGTGCATCAAAATATTAAGACCTGATGAAACTTTGCTTGACTTTCAGTGCTGACTGAAGTATACAGCACCCAGTTTATCAGGTTTTGTTTTCTTGCTCATGCTCTTCACTAGAACAGAAACATGGTAATTTTCATGCCGATCCACTGTATTTCACTCTTCGGATTTGCTTTTTTTTTTCTTTCCTTCTTCTTTTCCTTACAACTTCATCTTTCATGGTTGCTTTGTGGTTGCATTTCCTTGCCTTCTATGAAAACTAGACCATAAAAGGAGAGAGGTAATAACCTCGTATCTGTAGTCTTCTACAGCTTCTATACTCTACCATGAAACAAGCAAAGGAGAAGAAGAAGGATACTCTGCCATGAACTCCTTACAGGTTAGCGATATGGCACATGATTTTGCTTACTGCATTCCAAACCAAATGAAATTTATCTAGGTCTTGTCTGTGATCAAAACAGATGGAAAGACTCAGGGTGACCACAGGAAGCAGCTGAGCTCTGTAAAATCAGGAAGGGCTGATGGTTGCTTAAAGATTTAAAATGGAAGTTTTGAACTATTTTATTACTAGGGTTCACTACAAATTCTGAAGACCATTTGCATCAAAGCAAAAACGATAATGTATTTAAACAGGTTCACAAAAGCTTTGTTTCATTCTTAAGCTGTTGTTTTCAGGAATGTTATTTTTACTTCAAATATGAAGGCATTAACAAAGAGGGCAGAAAGGGGTATCCCATGAATGCAGCTAGTACACTTTCAGTAGTGTTTCTTAGAACAGATAATAGGCAAGCACACAAGAAAAAGGCTTCATTATTCATAGTCAATGGGAAGACTTACAACTCTTTATAGCTCATCAGTGAAGAAATCAGGCGGGTCTTTACACCAAAGGCACACAAAACCAAACCCAACCCAACTACACAGAAGGGAAGCTCTAATGAGCTCATAGCAATGGTTTAATGACAGAAAAGTGATTCACATTCAAAACACTTCTCCTCTCCTCTCCTTTCTTCTCTCCTCCCCTCCCCTCTCCTCTCCTTCCCTCTCCTCTCCCAAAACATGCAGCAAGTAACTGAAAACTGTTTTTTATGCATTAAACAAATTTAAAGATTCTAAGCATTCCGTGTATTTCCTGAAATTTAAACCTTCAATACTGAAATGTTCTTAAAGTCCAAGCAATTAATAACTGCACTTCATTTCAATAGGATGCACAGGTCACAAACACTAACACATTTGTTCAGCTCAGGCATCTAGATACTGTTGGCTCTGCAAGATGGAACAACTTCATCAGAAAAAATCCCTCAAGGCCTAACTTTTGGTTGCTCACCACACGAAGGTAACTGACAAATAGCAAAAGGATCCCAAATTATAAAAACATTATTTGAAGAGACAAGCTAAAAGCATTAAAATGTATATTACTCCAGGAACAAGTAGAGAAACTCTGTGAAACACAAGAATGAAAAGCAGAGAAATTTGCAGCTCTTTGGGAAGCAGTAACAGCTGGTCTCTTGCTTGAGACACTTCCAGATATACTAGAAAAATCTGAGTAGAGCACAATCCTGAAATGTCTGACAAAAACTCAGGATAAAATTTGGTATACTTAGCCCAAAGGAATCTCTTTTACTTCTAGGACAGAATCTCTTTTTAAGTAGGACAGGTTTTTACCTGAAAAAGCAACTGTAATACTGTGGTTTAGCTTTTTTTATCTGTGCCCAATTCCAGAATTTGATCAAGCTGATCCAAAAGTCTGGAATTTATTAAGAGTAGAGTGATATCCATGACATTAGTTATATTGATAGGGAATTAATAGAGAAGAAAAAAGTATGTCTAAGGAGAGACAAGAACCTGCTTTCACCTGCAACCACCTGTGATGAAACACAATGCTGTATTATAATTCTTAACATCAAAAGGAACTTGTGACAAATAAGAAGATTACAAAGCAGATCACGCCTCTTTCCTTCAATCCCTCTGCCAGCAATGCTTCAGGGAAAAAAACCGGCCAGCTGCAATCAGAAGTGTGGAATAGTAATTCTTTCAACGCTAGATGGCATCAACACCCTGGATGTGATTTTTATTTTTACCTTTCTTCACTAAACCTTGAACAAAGAAAGGAGAAAAGCATCTTGCAAAATTCATTAAAGTGATTGATATTAAACTTTTACCAACGGGAAGGAAACAGAAGAAAATGACTATGGAGGTTGTTTTTTGTTTTTCAAATTGGACAAAGGACAAAGCTTCTCTTTTCAGCAGATATCTTGTTTGTCAGCCACCTATGAAATGTATGTAGCCTACTCAAATTAGCTCATTGCTAACAGTATCCTTAACGAAAAAGACAAAAATTTTAAACATGTGTAATATCCAAACTTCCATTACCTTCCAGTCTCTTGGAAAAAGAGGCATGACAACAGACCTCACAGAAGTGACTGTAAACAATCCAGGAATGTTATGGTACAGTGTCAGTTATGGTTACAGATGTCTGCAGCACAGTCTCAGTGAGCTAACTTGCAAATATGGCAAACTTTGCACTGATGAGCAGCCAAACTGAAAAGCATTCAGAAAACCAGCTAGAAGAATACCCCACGGTACAAGAAATCTGTTTGAAAGTGAAGGCAACTCCAGTTCAGTTTTCTAACAGAAGGATAGGAAATTAATAAACTATCAATGACAAATGCCTAAATACAGCAGGATTTCTGGTACCTTTTATGTAGCAGGTGATAAATAACAGTTAGGAGCTGGTTGGACCAAAAAGAAACATATACCACCTCCCTGACAATGCTGATTATTCAGAAAATGAGTACAACGGGTAGTTTCTGAGGAGGATACGATTACCAGTCTTCCGGTTTACATCCTTCCCTGAATAAAACTCCACACTTCTATATTGAACCAGAATTTCAGCAAGCTTGTTCTAAACACCAGTCACAACAAGAAGTAGGAGAGATGCTTCCCAGCTAACATCTCTGACAATCGAAGGTAACTTTTTCACTAGATTTTCAGACTCAGCAAAAATAAGATATTGCCATGGGTAATCCAGGAATGGAGGCAATATTGTATGGTGTGAAGAAATCTTCTGATAGAGAGTAGAGCTGGATTTTATTAATCAAAATGCTAAGCTAGGAAGGATGAATTCAACTGATGAATGCAGTTAATCTTCTAATTATAATATTCCAACCGGATTTCAAGGTTCCTTCCTTTTGAAGTTAATTGAAGTTTTTCCACTGATTTTAACAGAAGAAAGATTAGGATCTCTTAACAAACTGTCTTGCTACATTAATTCTTGTGGATTATTTTCATAATTTTAGAGAACGTACTTACAGTCAGAAATTCATGCTTGTCTCACACAAAGTCCACACTTTTAAGACAGCAATAAAACAGTAAAGACATAGCCACAGGTTCAAGCCAAGTCACACTACTTGCACTGCATTTACTGAACCCAGGTGCCATATACTTCACCCTGGCTTTAGTCAGCACTGAATCAGCTTCTGAATTGCTGGACTTTAAGCCTGTGCCTTTTTTTTTCCCCTTCAGTCTATGCTTGAAAGTGTTTCAACCATATTTCATCGTCTTACTTTTCTAAGTTAATTCAATACCTGCCACTGCTACTAAATGGTTACTTCTGAAATATACAGTCCTTTATTTCCAGAAGAGCAATATATGCCTACCTATCCCTGCACAGCTGGTTTGATCTCTGAATCCTGACTTAGAGGTGCTTAGTTCCTAACTTGTGTACACCCTTATTTCCTTGCTGTGAGTCAAGCAAAAGTGACAACTGTCACACCTTTACTTGGCACTCACACTGCCTGGCTAACCTAAGATAGTCCTTGCCTGAGATCAACCTTAGCTTTAAGATGATAACTCAAACCCCTGGTTGTTCATATTTAATCCCTAATATAAACCTACAGCTCCTATATTTCCTGTAACACACCGTGTCACAGTGTCTTTACACTAACCAGATACAACAACCTTTCAGTAATCAGCAGTCCACGCTGGATTTAAATGATAATCTGCCCACTTTCAGCATTTACAAATTCCTTTGCCATTCCCCAGCTTCTAAGGCCTCTATAAAACATCCACACACAAATTCTCATTCACATCTTAGCTTTACCAGTTATCAAAATATGGAGAAGTTCTCACCTGTGTTAGCACATCAGAAAAGGCTGCACTCTAATGTGAACAGAGTTAGACCAGATACCTACCCACACACTTTGGCTCCTTTGAATCCCACTGTGAGGTTCCCTGGCAGGTGAGTTTACTGTTTCCTTCAATTTCATAGCCCTCATTGCAGGTCACGAAACATACTGTCTTATAGGAGATATCAGCCGTTGAACAATTAATGTGTCCGTTTTGAGGAGACCGAAGTCTGGGACATGTTCGAACTGCAAAGGGAAAAAACCACCAGTTCACTCTCAGCACTGAGTATCAGTGGAGCTACATTACTTTGCCCAGTCTTTCAGAGATGGGAGAGTGTCTTGGGGTGCTGTCTTGTCCACTAGTTACAGTAGTTCGTACAAATTTAGAGAATAGAGCTAGAACAGAGTGGATTTTTTCAAAGGCTTGATGCCTTCCTCTTCCTGAAACAGTCTTACATAGAATGTATGAGGCTGGGCACACACTTCCATGTTCACCTAAGTTCTGACCTAAGTCCAAGCTAACAAACTAACTGTGCATCTGGCACACAGTGTGTGGCCTGAGCTAGTAATGTCTATCAGCCTTCAAAATGGGACAGCTGCAGGCAAATGGAATCTTGTGGAAAAGTGTGTGTCCTTGGAAGTTTCTAGTCTCCCAACAATGTGTGAGACTTCTTATGGGATTTCCAACTGGTAGGCTGGTATGGGCTGACTACACACCAGGGAACAGGCTAAGAGCTTATTAACAGACCGGATGACAGTGTTCCAGTGCTCAGGAATGTTCTCAGGCACTCTGGAGAGTATTCATAGAATGCAGACACATGTAAGCCTCCACAAATCAGATGAGAAGACGTTCATCATGCTGGAGGAGCCAGAGAGAGGAAGAAGCCATTTATATGGCTTGTACAGCAGGTCCATGAGAGATGAAAAGGAACAGACTAGACTGTTGCTAAGACGAAAGAGACCCTTTCAGGTGTCGTGCATGGAGATAGTCCTGCCTGCTGCTCAGCACAAAGGTTCTTCTCCTGTAATGTCTTGCAAACACCGAAAGCAGTGTGATTCCAAGGAGAATGCAGTCCTGTGCAGGATGTATATGCAGAAAGGGAAGCAGGGAAGTGAAGACTGATCCTCAGATTGTCTTATGGTTTTACTACTGAATCCTGATGCTGCAATTTAGCACAAAGCTATGCTGTAATTAAGATTGATCCCAAAACAGATGAATGACTGTAGTAAGAAAAAAAGTAGTACTGGTACAACCTGGATTTATGTTCTTTGTTTCAGAGTCTTTAAGACTTCAAGATTTTACAGGAAGACCTCTTTCCTTTGCACTGCCTTTTCAGCACAGATCCTTTCCAGCTAGGATCTCATGCTCCAGTGTTTGTGCCCTTGGTGCCCTCCAGACAGAACTCTGAACTACATACACACTGCCTGGCCTTTGGGTCCCTCAAATAGCTACGCTGTACACACCTACTGTCTGGGCTTGAGTATGTGATGAGGATGAGACACCAATAACCAGCTACTGACTCCCCAAACTGAGTGGAAAACTCTGATTTAAAATTGGTCTCAGCTGAAGTTGGCAGATACTGCTCAGTATGTTCAAAAGAGGGAGAAAAACACACAAGGGCAAATGATGTCACTGCTCAAAAATATGATCAAGAAGACTGCAGTTCCTTAAACTCACAGAATCACAGAATGGCTAAGGTTAGAAGGGAACACTGGAACACATCTAGTCCAACCTCTCTGTTCTACATGGGTCATCCTAGTGCACATTGTACAGGGTTGTGTCCAGATGGCTCTTGAGTATCTCCAGGAGGGAGACTCCACAACTTTTCTGGGGAGCCTGTTCCAGCGCTCAAGTCACCCTCATTATAAAGAAGTTCTTCCTCATAGTCAGGTGGAACTTGCTGTGCATCAGTTTCTGTCCATTGCCTCTTGTCCTATTTCTTGGCACCACCAAGAACAGCCTGGCTCCTTCCCCTTCAGACACTTATAATACACTGGTAAGATCCCCTCTCAGTCTTCTCCAGGCTAAATCGGTCCAGCTCCCCCAGCCTCTCATCCCTTCCTCACAAGAGGAACTCGCTTCTCATTTGATTGTTTTCCACAGCTTCTGTTGACCTTGCTGGCAGGAAGGCAATCTCTGGTGATGGGTGGCTTCAGAGAGCCGGACAACCTCTCTGCTGTGCTTTGGGAAGCTGATGCTACCAATTAACCTATTCTTGCTGCTGCCAGGTAGGAGGCAAAACACTCAAAGGGAAACCAACTTGGCAACCTCTCCTTTCTGCAGTAATTGTTTACTCTGCACATTGATGAGACAGACCATGCCTACAAGCGGACACCACTCTGCATGTCAAACTAATTAATGGCCATGTAGCCTGAGTGCTCCTTCAAACAAAAGCCAGCTCTATAAATGCCAGTAACTAGAAAGTAGCTTTAGTAACCTCTGAAAGCTACAAACAACACAAGTTAAATAATGTCTTCTTTTTGAAAACAGCTATGGTGACACCTAAGTGGAAAAAAAGTCTGTAGCAAATCCTATGTATATGGGATAAGAAATAGGGGAAAAAAGCCATTCAAATGTACCTAATATATCTTTATATTACCACTGCCTCATGTGTCCTCTCTGAAAGTATTACTATTCTTGTGCTTGCATATACAGAGGTATCCACTAGGAAGTTTATTTAAGAGTTTAAAAATGATCTTGAAATGTCCATTTTGTGAGAGGCATTCTGAGCTTCAGAGCAGCTTCGTAATAAGCTGCATCTTAACTTCAGTAGGAGGAGTAAGAGAAACATTTACAGCTGAATCACACATGCTTTATACACAAGAAAGTAGGCTAGCTCTTTTAAGGTTTCTACAGAAGTAGAAATACCCAATCTGCTGTAAAAAGAAACAAATGTTACCAAACTCTACTCAGAAAGCTTGAATGTATTAAGAGCACTGAGGAGGCTCTCGGCAATGTTAATGTGCCTACAGAGAAGGCAGTCCCTTCACTACCTGCTGTCTAGCCATTTTTTCTGGAAGGACTACACAGCTGTAGTGCTATTGCCTCCTCAAGTGTTTCAGTGTTCATGTTACTCAGTGTCTCAGCATGGCTCTGGCAGAAACCTGTAACTGAGCCCACGTTACCTCGGTCATGGTTCCAAGCACTAAACACCAATCCATCCCCTTATCAGTAACACATTTTCCATGACCAAGAAACATTGCCATCAAGCCAGTGAAAACAGCAACAATGATAACAGTATATTCTGCTTGCTCTGGGTTTTCTCCTAATAAATTTTTCTGGATTAAATACATCGTTTGCAGTTGTTTCCTTTCTGGGTCCCTGTTAATTGCATGACATGACTGCATTAATCACTTTCTAATAGCATAGCAGCTTTTAGCTAGCAAAAGAACAGAGGAGTATTTAATGTCAAAATCCAAAGCAGTGCAAAGGGATTTTCCTTCAGTCTCCCTTCCTAATTTATGTGATAAAATACTTCTGGGATTAACGAGACAGCTATAAACCGTGCCTTTGATCTTGCTCCCTTTCATAGTCTGAGTGAATCAAGACTAGCAGATCCACCATATGTAACAGTGGGATTTTTAATTTTTTTTTTTTTTAAAATTGGAAGTCTTCAGTTTGATGGACAACGGCACAAAAAAAGAAAAAATATATCCTTCCAAAGCTTCAAAGTATATTAAATATCAATATCAAGACAGTATCTCAATGCAGACTTTTCTCCTCCACTACCTTCCAAATTCCCTGTTAAAGAAAGATCACACCTCAACACTAAATAGGTGAATTTCTTTAAAAGTTCTAGCAAGATTTTCAAGTACTAGAATCTTCCACTTCTTCATTAAAGTGAAGAATCCTTTCTTTGGGGCTGACTGCAGCTTTTCCCAGATTTTTTGCAGAAGGGGCAAAATGCGACAGAAGCTTTGGCAGGTGGGCGCTCTTTCCCAGTATCCCAGTCTGCCTGAAGTAGCATGCATCTTCAGTCTACGTTTTAACTGCTGTAAAGTCCACAGCTCTGTCCTGCTACTCAAGATACCCTCATGGTATTGGCCAGCAATTTATCTTCTATTGAAAGCTTCTCATCCCTGCCTCTTGTCACTGGAAGTTAAAAGGGAAAACTAAGCTTTCCATGATTGTCTGAAGAAGGGTCCAATAATCTAAGCAGAAGTAAACTGCTGTAAGGAAGAATGTCCTGAGAAACAGATCTCTTCAGAGACCTTTCAGAACCATAACTTGCTCTTTCTTTAAGGGCTGCAGTGATTCCAGTACTGGCATGAAGTACTAATGCCTCCAAGGATCTATCCTGCCTTTTTCCCTGAACACAAGGCCAGGGCAAGAGTTACAGAATGAGCTGACGGCTTTTTATTTACTAGCTTCCAGTGCAGCACACTAATGTCAAGTGCATTCAACTCAAGTTAAACATGCTGAACTACATCCTGTGGCTATTGAGGGGATAAGAGCTTCTACCTGGTTTATTTTTTTTCAGGCTCGTTTTGGAAGACATAGACAGACAGACAGACATACAGACATGGGATTGGAGCTTGCATTCTAAATCATCAAGAACCCAACCTCAGGAAGAGACAAATGATAGCAAAACAAAACTCTGTTCCTATCAGAAAATCCAGAAATAATGTCAGGATGCTCTTTCCTGTGTCTCCTCCCTTTCACATCTTCTGTTTATTTCTGGTTGACATTCTTTTATAGTGAACTTCGAGGATACTGTCAGTTGTTCCCTAGTGAAATTCCACTCAAAATTCTTCTGAAGATCATGCTCAAGGCCCCAGCTTTCCTACTTTTTGTAAGAAGAAACTGTAAGAAAGCAAAATGGAATTCTTCCATGGATAATGTCTCCCAACACCAACACGTCTCTATGCCAGGAGTCTGGTGGATGTTTTAAAACAGCCATGTGGCAAGGTCTTGTTACATATTTAAATACCTGGTAGGTTCACTGAATTTACACAATGTAGATACAAAATTCACAGAAATTAGGTGGAGAGAGGTGAAGAGAGGTTTAAGGAAGGAGAGTGTATACTCACTTGCAAAAGACTGTCTGCCTAGTAAATCTTGCTCTGCATTTTCTACTGAAGAAGTCCTCCTTCCATTTCAGAAAGGAGGGAAACAGAGTGATTGGGGTGGCCATTAACCTTTGGAGTTTTCAACCAAGAGCTAACAGGATCAGATCTGCACACCCAACTATGTAGTGAGCAGAGAAAACCACTGTTAAGAATGAACAACAGAAAAAATACTTTTCAAACTCATGATATCCATACCTCTGCAAGTAGCCTCTGAACCAGACCACTGGCCATTTGGTTGACAAAGTCGGATGCTGCTTCCCACGAGATCAAATCCTGCTTTGCATCGGATTCCACAGGCAGCATTAAAGTAATTGTTGCAGACATTCTGGACAAAGTAACCATTTTCAGGAGGCTTCAGTTCAGGGCAGTGAACAGCTAAATAATCAAACAACCACAACAATGTTATGATACTAGTTGGAGTGCAATAGGCTGGTGAAGGAAAACAATCTTTTAAAATTTCTAACTCAGCTTGCACCTTGGCATTTTTGCTGTTTTGGAATGACAGAGAAAATTTTGTGTGCAATTCGACACGTCCTTCACAGTGCAAAACCACATAACAAATTGTCCCAGCACTGCATTGTGCATTCCAAGGGTATTTTGTTCCTGGATGGAAACACTTACCTTCACAGGTTTGTCCTACAGCACGATATCCCTCCTGGCATGTACAATCCTCAACGGAGGTACTTCCTGGTGGAGAAGTATGATTCTCATCAGGACAGGAGATGCAAGTGCTGATTCCACCTGGTGAACCTTCAGGCTTGTATGTTCCTGATGGACAAGCTTTCAGCAAAAGAAAACAGAAAGGAGTTCAGGACATTCACCTTTCACCTAGAATATTTTTTCAGGTGTGTTGCTTTACTCTTTTTACATTATTCATTTACACATTCTGTGTCACTTAGGGCAGGAGCATTCTCCACTTAAATTACTGCAGAGTTCTTAGCAGGTTTGAATTAATGTCTACCAGACTCGGTGGAGTTATCTACAGTGTCTCTCTGGGGACTGACATTAAGCCCATGATTTTGAGAAGAAACCCAGTCCCAGAAGACACACCAGATTTTCACTGACAAAACCTGTGCAAACATCATGAAGACATTCTGGATTCAGAAGTGTAAAAAATTAGTTCAGATTAAATCCTTGCCATTCAAAACCACCACAGACGTTTAATGCATACAGATTCACAGTAAGAAGATAATAAAAGCTAGAAAACACCCCTGCCTTTGATTTACACATTTTGGTCATTCATGATCTATATACTAGATGTGCTAAAACGTGTGAGGCACAAACAGTGATGGAATCAATCAAAACAACTACTCCCTGAAGCTTTTGCACTAATTTATTTTGCATTTAGTGCTTTTAATTCTGTGCACCCACACACACAAGCTTTAAAAACACAAAAAAAGGCAATGTTTTCAAAAGTAGGGAAAACACATAGGGAAAAGGCACCTTTCACCAGAGAACTTCAGATTGGCTTGATAGGTCTGAGTCTTACTACTCTCTGCCTTGAATTCTATTCTTCAGGAAACACCGTAATTATTATTGCTTCCACAAGACGTGTGAATTAGGGGAGTGACTAATCAACAGGTGCTGCTAAAGTGAAGTTTTGATTGATCAAATTACCACTTGAAACAGAACTCAGAGACACTTTTGCTGAAAAATGTAACTCTTAATGAAAAGTTCAGGGAATATTCTGAGAAGGTTATGCAATATTAACACTGAAACCCAGCCAAAAAAGCTCTCACTCCATTAACTCCACCATCAACAAAATGGCCACATTTTGTCTTGCAGAGTGCAGGTCAGGCTTTCATATTCTCCACTCTGTGCAGTTAATTTGTACCATCTGATGTAGCTCTGAATGGTATAAAGGACTGTACAGCCATGAACACCCTCAAATGACTTCCTCCTTACACGGTTAGGTGGGCCCTGCTTCTGGAGCTGGTCTCTCCTATTGAGCTGTATTTCCTGGAATTCAGACCTTCTGGCAGCATCAGTCTTTTCTTTGGTAGATATTAGATCAGCTTTGTCTGTTCTGCGAGTTAGGTGCTAAGGTATGCTAACTCTTGTCTTACTAATGAAAACAATTCACTGCTTTCTAGGCAACTGGAAAAAAAACCACCAAAAACCAAAGATGGAAGAAAATCCACTCTCCTTTTTCCTCACCTGTCATTGACTTTCATAAGCCAAGTTTTATGGAATATACCTCAAAAAAATCAGCCAATATGAACACTTGGCACTTTCCAGAATGAGGATGGTTTGTTGAATAGCTTCCAGAAAAAATACTTTTGTTTGCTTTTCAGAAAACTTTGCATGTTTATTTTGAAGAAAGCAACTGAGTGGCTTACAGTTAAGAGGCAATTTTGGGTGCTGCAATTGGATTAACAAATTTGACTTTTAAACAGACTTTTAAAGAGACGATGAGAATGCCTATGCAGTATGGGATATAAGTACAAAACAAAGCATTTCAGGAAGGAAATAGGGCAGAAAAATTCAATCAGATTTAGAGCTGGGAATTTTTAATTTTCGTTTTGGAGTTTTCATAAAAGTATTTGGAATAAAAATCCCTTTCCTATAATTCACCTGTTCTTCCCATCCAAGAGAATCCTCTTGGACTTCCGCTTCTTTCCTCTCTTCTGTGCAGAAACTCCCATCTTGGACATCACATCTCTCTGAAATATTCTCTCCCGCTTTAGATGATCACCTCCAAAATGGCAAAGTATCAGAAGTATCTGAAATACTTCCATCTGGCAGTGTGTGGAAGCCTCTGTGCATCAGAGATGCACAGTTTTAAAACTGTATCCAGCACAAAGTGATGAAGTGCATCCAAGAGGATACAGGAAAGAGTGAAAATTAAGCATCACAGGGGACCTGCTGTATGACAAAGCTGCCCTCCATATGCCAGTTGAAGTAAATTAGTCTCTTCTTTTCTATGTGTGGCATATCAAATGACATCTAAACTAGATGTTTCATTCCAAAAAAGGCCCCACCATAAACCAACAAAACAGAAAACACCCAATCTAATTTCTCTCTACCTTTCAAGCTCACCTTAGGTATAGAAACAGCAGCAATTTTCTCTTTCTGTTTTGAGAACTATGGGATAAAAATAATCATCCATCCTATGATGTGAGCATTTTTAACAATAAACCCAGTAATTTGCTTAGAGCTTTGAATCAGTCTGGCTTTGAAGAAAATGATTAATTCTAAAACCACACTTACAATTTGCTCTTTCCAGTCAAGCAGCAGGAGGTAAATAACACTGCTAAAATGGTTATTAATGTCTCCACTGAGAAAAACATGTTTTCCCAAATGTCCTCGTTCTTTTTGTGTGCTTGAAATGCTTCACTGCCTTCATAGGAAGCTGAACTATATCCTATCTTGGCTTTTTATGTGGAATTTTCTTCAAGTCTGAGTCCCTGCTCACTGATTCCACATATGCCCTAGATGTATTCAAACTACAAAACTCCACACAAGTTACATCCAGAATCTGTGCCAGAAGGCACTGGCTTACAGAGCTATTTCCAAGTGTGTGAGATGACACAGTCTACCCCTAGATGTCAAAGAGATGGTTTAAGAATAGAGCATAAGCACACTGCATTTCCATCACGGTCACAGAGGTTAGCCTGGCCACAGTTCATGTTAAAACAATCCAAAATCATCTGTCGAAGAGCAGAGCTCCAGCCATCTGCTCCAGACTGTCCACACTTGACCCAGCCAGACTGCAGACCCATCCCAGACAGCACTACAGCATGGCCCAACTCTACACACAGTGATGAATTCAAAGTTAAGCCAGAGCTTGAGGGGCAAGCACATCTGAAGAGCAAATGCGGATCAGTTCATGACTGACCATACAGTCAGGAATTTCTTCCAAGAATCAAGCAGTGCCAAAATTTCATTGCATTCTATGCACTTGCCAACTCTACACCAGCAAAAAACTGACTGCAGGGAGAGATCATATTCTTTGGTGCTAATCTGTAAAAACAATTTAAGTGTTTTTTTCAAGGTTTTTTTCCCCTTTCCAGCAATGTCATGGTATAAAAAGCCTCAAAACAGTGTGTGAATAAACCCCAGCATAAATAAGCGCCAATCTGGCACCGTCAAGAATTACAAAAAGAGGGAAAAATTAAAAAATGGGGAAATAATTTTAACAGTATCAGCCTTTAAACAGAGAGGACACTTATGTGCATATTGCATACATGATTTTCTCAACAAAAGATGTGAATTTCTCTTTGTGAACTATGTAGTTCTCTGCCCAGAAGGGAGGGGAGGAGCAAGGAAATGCTTTTTGTTTAATGCAATTCTCCTCTCGAGACCAGAATGGCGAGCACTGAGTTACACCAGAGGATTACCTCTTTGTCAGAGGATATCTGGAAGGAGGGATTAGTGTGCTACCTCAAACAAGCACAAGGCCAAATTCCCCAAGCACATAAAGATGGCTCAGATTGATGCTGTCATCAACAACCTGCTTGCATAAAATGGTAGATATTCCTCAACAATTCACATGCAGATTCCATTGTCTGTAGTAAAGACAGTGCAATAACTTTCCAACCAGAAATGATAATGAAGTAATACATGCTTACTTTAGCATGCCTCCTGCATTTTCTTCCTCAGTTATGTTCTCCTAGGGTATATAACTAATGGAAAAATTGTAAGAAAATCCAGCATGTCTCTTCTGGTTTTGAACATTACTAGGCTTAATGACATCTTAGGCCACCAATGGAATGCTCTTTCTTACTTATACTTAAGTTCCACATAGAAAAGAAATCACTAGAAAAGAAATATGACATGAGTTTGCTAGAAACAAAGACCTACAGGGCAGACATAAAAATTTCAGTCAACTAACTGTACTGACAGCATAACTATATGTCCAGATGTTGTTTGAAGCTGAACAAAGAACACGGAATGTTAGAAAAGTCCACTAAAATATTAAAGAACAGACTTTCAAATTCAGTACGAATCCTGTTCTGCCTTTCTATAATAATGAAACTTCTGACATTTTAATCTCCACACAAGAATAATTTAACATTGTAAAAGTGACAACATAAACTAAGGTTAATTTCAGAGATTCACCAAACGATTAACATGGATTATCCAGTTTGGCTTTTTCAAAATGCAAATACTAAAGCCAGCAGCAAAGTTAAGCCAACCAGCATTGAATCCCCACGATGGCATAAAGACTCCACTCTGGACTTAAAGAGGTGGAGATCATGTGTCAAAAGGTTCTTCTACTCTGTGGCACAGGATAACGATTCTTCCTCTGAGTGTACAAGTATGAATTTTAAGGATAAACACTTCTGCCTTAAAAATGTAAAACTCTCACAATCCTGGGAGAGCAGGTAAACTCAATTTCCTCTCCAACTACACTAGTGCTCTAAGTCACTGAAATGGAATTATTCTTCATTTATCCCAGTGTTAAGAGAGAGGAGAGTCAAACTCCATGTATTTCAAAGATTAATTTGAGGGATTTTGTATTTTTTCAACGCATAATTTCTCCTACTAACTACTTTTACTAAGTAAATCCCCAGCATGAGCCATTTTCTCCACACTTCATGCTAATGAAGGATCCGATTAAGGGTTTATCTTTTGCTGGATATGGCAGGAATCAGCTAGGCAATATCCTGCTCTCTCCTGCATCAACCTGAGCGCTATCCATGCACAGCTACTCTGATGACAGTAGTCTATAATTTTCATTATTTCCCAAAGCCTAAATGAAATGACATCTTGATGCAAATCTCAAATAGTGTTTATAACTCAGCCTCCAAATATCTTCAATGAGGAAAGAAAGCCTAGATTTCCATTTAATCAAAATGCTTTTATGATACTGTAGTTACTTTTATGACATTGATTGCATGGATAGGTACTCAACAGATCTGTACCAGAATCAGAGTACACCACGAATACCTGTTCTTACTTGGTTTCCTGGTGTCTACTAAAAATGATGCAACCCATAGATTACAGAATCTCTAAACAATGAACACTGGATGTGGAGATTTTTAGTTCTGTGGATCTTCGACTGATTTATGCAGCATTGGTTTTATTCATTTATTGGAAGTTATGTGGAAGATCCACAACCAAAACCTCAAATTAATTCATATTTATGTCCCTGGAGGAGAGCTGCAGTCCGAAGCTGTGGGTTCCCTCTTTCACTGCTTTACTTCCCCTAAGATCCCTATGCCGTTGCAATAGTAACAAAAAAAAAGGAAAAAAAAAAGTAATCACGCTAGCCTTCATGTGTGTGAAAAAAATCTCTGGTAGCTGTATTTGCCATTAGTCATGTTTTAAATTCGCCACGACAAATAGGCCTGACTATAGAACTCAGTTATTTTACTAAATAGGAATAAAAACTTTAACAATGAAGGATATACAGAGAAGTTTCAGTATCATGTGCTACATCTTTCTACTTTTATGTCTACATCTCTCATCATGACAAGGTACTACACAATCAGATTTGTGTAAGGGCCAAGCACACCCTCTCTTAGAAGCAGCAGCAGGAACAAGGGGCTGTTATATACCTCCTTTGACAATAGCCTGCCAAACTAAATCTACCTTAAAAGGACAAGCCATGGTGTCACAGAGGAAATGGAGATCCCCATACCACACCAAGCAGCCACAGACTTCCTGACACTTTCCCACTTACTGCTGCAGCAGACAATGAGTTTGGGATGTCCTGCAGTACTAGCCTACAGTGCTGCTCAGACCTCCCTCCTGCCTCCAAAAACCATTCTGCTGCTGCTGCACACTTCACTTGTGAGTGACCTCTGCAATGGAAGAATGTGAATAACATGAGAGGCCACAGCTGCATGAAACTCCCCAGTCCTCTGCCAGCTCCATGTATTTCACAGTGACATCCTTTGGCTATTGCTGTAACCATTTTACAAGGCATTCTCAGCTTAGGCCAGCAGTAAAATAGACCACCACAGCCTCTGAAATATATTTCACCGGACCCACACACGAAAATCTTTAAGCTCGCTTCTCAAAGACTTTCCACCTGCTGGGTCTCTATCATAGAAAGTACCTCAAGAAATTACAGCTTCCGTTGTCGCATTTAATTATCTGGGAAGGTGGTTTTTCTTAAGATTTTCTATATGGTAGGTTTGTCAGGTTGGCCTGAGATTATGAAATGCCTTTAGAAAGATAAGGAGAAATAAATCTAAACTTTTGGCAGATACTGTAATCCACCTTTCTGCAGTTTGCAACACATATGATGCCACAAAAAAAAACCAAACCAAAAACCGAAACGAGGCAGGAGCATGCTAAGATTACAAAAAATAGGCAGGGAAGTGGCTTTAGTTAAACATTTGACGTGTATGACTTATACAAAGACTGCAAAGGAAAACCCTGAGCTTGTCTTTATGTGTAGGAATCACGGAAAGATTTCTAAGTCTCAGCATGTTCTCCAGCTCTTTAATATCTCCTGTTATCCCCAGCATGTGCTCTGCATTAATTTCATATGACATTGAACCTGCTCATCCATCTGCTCTTTGTCGGTATGCCTTAAGCACCCTTCTCATAGCAACATGATTAGCAATTTAACAAGCTAGATGTCTCTGTTCCTATTTGAAGTATTCTGCTCCATCTCTCTAGCAGTTCTACAAGTTCCACTCAAGCAAGGGCAGCAGGCTGAAACAATTCAGAAGTTTAGCTATGTCTCTACAAGACACAAAGTTCCAGAAGCATTCATTCAGACTTTCAGTTGATGTTACAGCCAGCACAACTGCAATATTCCACTACCAAGTAGGCTGCAGCATTTGCCATGACACTTTGAGATGATCCAGCTCTAGATTTTTAAGCACTTCAATCAATCACAACAAACTTTCAGAAGAAAAAACTTATTATTGATAAAAATGAGAATCTTGGATCCTCTCCCATGGGGCAGAAGAAGTTGCCTGGAAGGAGATGCAGTTCCATCCCTTCCTAGTACCATAAGCATCCACAGTGTGGAGAACAACCTGCCTACTTGAAGAACATAAGCCCAAGAGGCATCACAGCTTCTAAAAGTTGGAAGGCCTGCAAGGACCTTCTCCACAGTGAGGTCTTGCTGCGCTGAGCATCTCTGGGTAGGCTTGGGGCCAGCACAATTACACAGGATTACTGCAAGGCAATGATTCTGAATATAAAATATCTTCCTTGATCATAGCAGTAGTATTAAGAATATATTGAAAATCCATTTATGCCCTCTTTTAAAACTTTTTCTGAAAAGCAGACTAACTATTATACGTTAAAAGCATGGTAAGTACCTTAAACAGATTCATACTTGAACCACATTTGCATTGCAAGGACACACTGCTGTGAGATGTATTTTAAATGTTTTACAATCATAAAAATAAAGACTACTGGTAAAGACTACTGTTCTTTATATATACTTTCACAGAAGGTAACTTCTATTTTTGTTTCAAAGCATGTGGCTTACTTAAGAATATGAAAAGAAAATCCTGATTCTATGCGCTGTATTGTAACTTTAAAGGAAGCCCACCCACGCTTCATTCAAACTACAAGTTCACAACATAGATCCTGCCAACTTGTGCAATATATATATACAGAAATGGCATTCATGTATTGAAATGAAGCTCTTTGGGTTTAAGTCTCAGTGCATTTTAGACAGTTACAGGTTTGCTGTCTGCATGGACATAAAATCCAACCTTCGTGATACACTTGGAGGAGATACCCAAGCATACACATGCCTCTCAGCTACAGATACCAGTTCATGCCAGCACTTTTGAGTTTTAGAACTTAAATACTTGATTTATGCCCTCATGTCTCCTTGTATTTCTAGAAGTTATCATGCTAAAAGCGTAAAACAAATTCCAAACCTACAAAAAAAGTCTTTCTAGGAAATTAACTCAGTTAATAACGTTAGGTTTGCTATGCAAATAGAGATTATTTATGAATTTATTTACATGCAAGCGAAGGGTTTTAAAACTTCACACACAATTAGATGCTTATATACAAGGGAAAATCAAATAAATTCTGAAAATACTTTGCTCGGAGCAGCACTACTATATAGTAGGTTTCTCTGGACATGGTCTTTATCATAATCACAGACACACATTCCTCGGCAAACCTTGATCACTGCTGATGTGATAGCATATGCTACTCTAAATAGTCCTGTCCTAAGTGCCCTGCATAGCTTCCTGCTATTTAAACACTGAAAAGGAACATTGCTGTCCTGTCCTACGTGCACTTATTTGCCATTTTGATATACTTGCTGTGAAGTTACACTTTTGTTTTTAGAAAAGCAAATTTAAAAAAAACCAAAAACTAGACAGAGCGATGTAAAGAAAATTCCACTAAAGAGAACCCAAACATTTTGTTTAGTTTGTGCTATGCACACATGAGCAAATACCTGTTTGAGAGATCTAGCACCTCTCTTGTCTGAAGGCACTGGAAGTCCAGTTTTCTTTAGGCCTGGTCTAACTATTGTACCATGAATCAATTAACTCTACTTGTCCTTTCACCCTTTCAGAAAGGGTTCTGGGCCAAGACGGAAATGGGAAGGACAAGAAAAGGACATATTTGCACCAATCCATCACCGACCTCCCTAACAGGATGGACTAATAAGCAGCTACTAGGTGCCTAAAAGGCTAAAATTGTCCCTAAGCCAGATCCCAAGGGATAGCTGTTAGATACGAAGAATGAGAAGTTCCACTGGGCTGCACTCTATGCTGCTCAACTAACTGCTGTGTGAGCTAGAGGCACACACTGGAAAACAAGAAATACACTTCCTTTATCCACAGCTTGAAAGAGGGATTACTTGGCAAGAGAGAAGTCTGAGCTGAGTCTTTAACAACTCCTAATGTGCTGCACCCAGAGGAATCTGGACAGAAGTGAGAATCTACTCCACTGCCTGTGACCCTTGGGACACACTGAAATTACCACAATCCAGCCAGCACTTGCTCAGCACAGCCTACATTTTCTTCCAGAAGCAGGGAGGAAGAGTTTCATGTTACAGCTAACTCAACACATCACCTTCCTCTGGGGTTCCTTAATCTAACAAAATAAGGGAGAGGGGTTTAGAAGCTGACAAAGCACACACCCCAAGCTTCACAGCACTGATAGGTTACTGCAGTGAAGAATGTGCTTGGTGGTTCAAAATCCATTTCCACTATGTTCACCAACTCAGCAACTTGAACAGTTTTGTGTTCAGTGATTCTCAGGACCAAATATGTAAATAAAAATTACTCTCTGCTCAAACTGAACAAGCAAACTGGCTTTCCTGAGAGAAGCAAGTTGTGTGAGGAATCCAGGAGTAGTCAAGAGACTCCACATCCTCAGATTTTCTCCTTCTCATTGATACAAAACCTGTGAATTTTCTCTCGGGCAAAATATTAACAGAACCCTGTATGTTCCTGAATAATTTTACTAGTGCAATGTGAAATACTCCTTTTCTGCTGTTGTCTCCAATACCCACTCCCAGCAGCTTTGGGTGCATATGATCCCGAGTTTAAAAAAACCCAACAAACCAGACACCTATTTCTGCCTCCTTTCTTTGCAGATCGGAGTAGTTCCAGTTGCTCAATCACAGATGGGGAATGCAGCAAGTAAAAGTTATTATAAACAGGAAAGTGAAACTATTTCTGCCAGATCCTCAATAAACGGTCACTACTGCATTAGGTGCCAAACTTGGCCTCTTCTCCACATCCCTTATTTTTGCCACTAAATATACTTTTCAACAACAGTGATTATACTCCTATTAAGTAACATTTCTGAGCACTGAAGATGTAGCACATGACTGTGCAGATGGAGAACATATGTCACTATTTCCATGTTTATTTACTTAGCAGCCCAGAGTAGGAAACAGAGTTTTTGGTTAACTTAAGACGGCTGAAGCACATGCAATGACTCAGGCCAATAATCAGGCAATAAAAAGCGGTGGGTTTGCCAATTATTTTTTTACATATTGTGAAACTAGCCCAGCTATCCCTGCATAGAGTTCAGTAAACTGTTGTAATCGTGATGTTATAGTTCCTACTTAATTCCTGGAATCACTACTGATACTCATGATTTACCGTGAAAAATGCCATAAATCCCGTTCTCCACTCCTTAAGCAAAGCTCTTACGGAAACTGACAGGATTCCCTGAATTCTTTTAATATTATCCAAATATGTATATCAAAATAAAGTCTTGTTTATGGAAAGCAAGAGCACTGAGATACCAGCTAAATCACTATGCTTACTATGAACTGCTGCTTGCTCAAGAAACATTTGGAAAAGTGACTCTTTCTCACTTCATTTTCCCCACTTGTCCTTGTCCTCCCCTCTCAATTCTTTGCAAGACATAAAGGAAGTCATTAAGAACTGTATCTGACTTGCTAAAGCAATGTCTATTGCCACACTTCTGGTCCTTCCTCCTCCTTTAAATACGTGCTCTTTTTCTAAGCTCTTTTGTCATACACAAGACCATCTACATCTGCAGCGATGGAGAATAAGAAGGAGGGAACACTCTTAACTGCAACCTGAAGCAAAAAGGAAAAAAAAAAAAAGTTAAGCAGCAATAATGATTAAATCACTGCCCAATGGACCCAAGACTTACAATTATTAAACCATAGATTTTTAGCTAGAAAGTCTTGATTCCAGCACTTGATACCAAATAGCTAGCTTCACAAAAAAATTAATGCTCTCTAAAAACATCCCAGTTTTTCCTGACATGGAGCCAAGTTCTTGGCTAGTTTCTTGCACTTTTGGAGACTGTGAACCAGTGAGAGATGCAAGTGACAGATTGTAAACTACCTCTCTGATGTAGGAATATATGAGGCACTGCACTTTCTATTTCAATGCAGGAGGCCTCCCAAAAATTACCTTAAAAATAATGAGAATAGATCAATCTCTAACATCACTGGGAGTGAAACTTAAGATGTTACACACAGCTTTGTGAAACATCACACTGACAGACCTTGAACTTATTACCTTTCATACTTGCCTGTGCTTCAGCCTTGAGCAAAAACCGGACAAGTAACAGCTGTAATCCAACACCTCCATCTGGAGGGACAGGTAGTTAAAAACAAACAAGGAAACAAGAAGGCAACAAGGGCATTCTCATGTGCTCTCAGGGTGCAAAGCCTTGTTGTTTGTGACAGAGGGGAAAGTGTCCAGGCAGCTGCTGCTGAAATGCTGTTGATGGTGAAGCACTATCAGGAGAGTGAAGACAGTAGAATCCTGGAGGCTGGCAAAGCATGAGACCTCATTTTTTAGCTGGGATTGAGGGCCATGCAAACTGTGCTCTTGGGGCCACAGTATAGCTAAGTACCGCTTCCAGGCCGAACTCCTCTGGCATCTAGGACTGAAGAGCCATTATCACAGGCGAGTCTTGGGCCCCTCACTACAAGAAAGGCACTGAGGTGCTGAAGCCTGCCCAAAGAAGGCTAGCAAAGACGGAAAAGGATCCAGAGCACAAATAGCTAAAGAATCTGAGGGTGTTTAGCCTGGAGAAAAGGAGGTTTGGTGGGGGGGGAACATTATCACTCTCTACAACTACCTGAAAGCAGATTGTAGCCAGCTGGGGGTTGGTGTCTTCCAACTAGCAAGTGATAGGGTGAAAGGAAATGGCTTCAAGGTGCACCACGGGAAGTCTAGGTTGGATAGCAGGAAAAATTTCTTCACCAAAAGGCCTGTCAAACATTGGAAGAGACTGTCCAGAAAAGTGGTGGAATCACCAAACCTGGAGGTATTTAAAAGATGTGTAGGTATGGTATTTAGGGACATGGTTTAGTGGTGGACTTGGCAGTGTCAGGTTAATGGTCAGAATCAATGACCTTAATGGTCTTTTCCAACCTAAACAGTTCTACGACTCCATGAGTACTGAAAAGGAGCATCACTGCTAAGTAGTGGAGAAGGTAAGCATGAAGGGAACCCTCAGCTGCTGTTACACTAAAGAGGTTCTGGGAGAGGGTCCTTCACTGTCTGAAGCAGGCATGGTCCTTTTCAGTCCAATTTTTACGATTACCTCTGTTCTCATGGGTTTGGACTGTGGGCACAAGGTGAGCTACTGGTTCACCTAAAAAGCCATACACGAATGCAGCTTGGCTACTCTCACTGCTGAAGTCAAGTCACTAACGAAGACCAAGTGTCCTTGCCTTTGTGCTGTGACCTAACCAGAACCCCTGCACTACCACTGGGACAATTTTCTAAAGTGTTTTTGGCCAACTGGGAAGAACATGGGTGCTCACAGAAGTGCCATGTTTTAAAAAGGTGTTGCGTTCCATAAGGCATTTTGAATTTCCATTCAGAAATAAAAGAGAGCAAAATCTATGTATGTGTTTTACTCCTCTACCATTCACAATGCCATAAAACCTCAAATGAAGGGATTTGCAAGTGACAGCATATTTTGATACAAAGTTGAGGCAAAGGTTTAGATTCTAAAATGAGGGAAACATCTGCATTTCATGTGATATTCTTTGCCACACTGACTAAAGAAATAGGCATAGAAAAAGGATCAGAGTATGTTTAGGCATACATACTAATGCCTTTTTGAGACAGACCATAAGAGAAGTCCAAAAGAAACACCAACTTAACAACAAGCAGCTCTTCTGGTATATGACTGTGAGGCTTGGCAAACATTGCTTACATACTGTGTTGACACCGTGACTCCTCAGAACAAGGCTACTCAGCCTCCCACTCTCCTCCTTGTATTTAGAAAAAGTTAGTCTGTGAACTGAGTTACTTGAGTGACATTCGCAGCATTTCATATTCCTGCAAGAAAACCCCTTTTCCATACCTTCTGTCTTGAGACTCAAGGCACTGCTGTGTCACAGAGGTAAGAGATGCAGATTTAGACTAGTTATCTGCTGCATTTAAAGTTGCTACAGCACTGCCATACTGGACTGGACACCCCAGAGCGAGTACACGCAGTGTTGTAAGACACACTGGTCTTGTCTTCTATGCTGCTAAAGTTATTGCAGGAGGCTTTAACAGACTGGCACTACTAGGCCTGCATAAGCTTCACAACATGTTCTGAAGTCAGCAGGTGAGTAACATATGAAATGAGGGACAGAAAGAGAAAACACAGTAACAGGCCAACATTTTCTTCCAGAGCTCCATATATTTTTATACAGACATAAAACTCAGAATATATATCTTTAAATTCATGTGATTTAGAGTATTCACAGCCCATCATGTAGGTGCTTTCGTGTTCCACCAAAATACGGATGTCTCCTGTCTCTATACCTCATATTTCCAGATATGAGTTTTTCTAGGGGAACACAGAATGTAGCAAGCACTTTTCTGCCATAAAACCAAAAACTGGAGCAGATGTGAAGCCTGACAATAGTCAGAGGAATGCTATACTCTCAACTAATCTGTGAAGTCCTAACCAACAAACAGGCTGGAATTAATGGCAATAATCTGTGAAAAAATGACATGCGTCATTAGTAGCCACAATGTAGAAAAGTTCTTGTACTTTATCTTCTGGAAATTTTGTTTGAGAAACAAACTACACGCCACAAGGAGATGGCAACTTTGCATGGATACTTACTAGCATTTACAAATGAACATCCTTTCTTTGAACTCTTTGGGGGCAGAAGTCCACTTTTTTTTTAGCTATCTTCAGAATGTTTCTTCTGATGTCAGGGGAAAAAAACAGCAGCAGATTTTCTTAATGGCCATGAGAAGGAGCCAGATCTGTGGTCTGTGCAGGTCTGTAAAATCAGTGCATCTGCACACACCTACACAGATGGTAGATTTTTGCCATTCCTCTATGTTTACACTGCTGAAAAACTGCAATTTAGTGCTTAATTTCATTGGGTTTTGTTGCAAATCTGTCAGGTCCAAATTATATCTAGACGACATGACTATAATTAGACTATATGTTTAACTATGTTATACATACTTCTGTAATATTATTTCTCAATTCCCCACCCACTACAAGGTTCATTCATTCTTCCTACTCTTATTGACTAAAACACTTACTATTCAATAAATTTCAGACTAGAGAGAAAAATATTCAACTTCTCAAACTACCTTTAGATGTCTCTGACATCAGCTCTACTAAAACATCTGCATTTGTTGAGTTGCTATTCTGCCTTTGTTTTGCATGGTTACAAACTGAAACCTAGGATTTTGGCCTGAAGAGGTTCCCATTTCTATGCAGTCCTGATTCTGTTTTTATCAAAACACCAACAAGCCCAGTAAAAAACAATTTCCTGTTTGATGAAACTGATCTGTGCTGCTGCTTTCTCGTGCCTGAGGAACTGGATCATACTCCACTTTGCAGTCAGCACTGTTTCAGGTTGAGAAGTTTGGGCTATCAGCAGTAGATTTTAGGCTGATAGAAGAAAACATGGCTACTTACAAGACAGTCAACCAAACCGCTCCATTCTGGCTGTTGAGTACTTGGCAGATATACTCAGCTTATAATAGAATATCTGCAACCTACATGCCACAATTCTTCTCCAAGTTGAGTGGGCTTTCGAACCCTTTTCACCACGGTGTTTTTTCCACCATACTCTTCTTGCTGTCCACAGTCTTTGCTCGAGTAGTACTAGAATCTGAAGTATTTCTGGACCCCTTTGGGTCTGAAGAAACAGAATGTGGGATGGAGCGAGGAGCATAACTGCAGAGGACAAAGAGAGTTTTTCCCTGAAGTAATTGTGAAATGATCTGAGGAACCTGCCAGACAGTTTTCCACAGAGAACACAGAGAAGTCAGCTGGACAGGACTGAAGCAAAGAGGCAGCAGTAAAAAAAATCTCATTCCTTCTCACTACAATGTTTATGCTTTTATGATGGTGGTAGACAAGTGAACAGAAGGTAGTGGAAGCAACATCTATATTGCCTTTCGGGTACACAACCCTTGAAAGGCTTTGCTTAGGTCAAAATCTGCAAACAAAAGACTTATTTAGATAAGAGCTTCGTGCACCTTTGCTTCTATGTTTTCTTCTCCCTCTCAGCGAAACCTAGGCAAATAACAGGTAACCACCTCTGAACGTTTGCAAATGAGGCAAATTGCATTTTATACAAAATACCTCTATCATATTGGGAGAGATGTAGACAATTTTGTTTAAAATGTTGAAAGGAACAGTACTCTTTCTTACAGGGAAGGCAATGTCCACAGGCCTGGATAGAGTGAATTTCACAGCATAAGTTAAGACAAGGATTTAAAAAAAAAATAAAATATTCCTACACTCCATTTCAATTTGAAACTGATTCTGAGAGTTAAGAGTCAAATTAGTTTGACTACATGACAAATACACTGTGTACAGTCCATCAGAATCCAAATGCAGAGACACAGGGGATGCCTGATTTTGTCACAATAAGAGCGCTATGCTCCAGTCTAGTTCAATGAATCAACTTTGACAAGACTGGGGGCAACTTTGTGATGCTAGACATCCTGATACTTATTCACAACCTCACAGGCTTTAAGACTAAACCTTACAAGTTAATAGTAGTACAAATTACTTTCTAGGAATGACTTAAGTAGTTAATGTGAAGCTTTGGAGCCTTGGAGAGCCACTGGGAACAAAATAGGTCATTAGTTAATTATTCTAAGTCTCTTAACCTCTCTCCTCACTTCAAAAATTAACACACTGCTGTATACTGCTATCTCATTTTGTCCTTGATGCACTCTTTCAAGAATTTAAATTTTTTCTTCTGTAAGACAAAAGCTACTTAAAAGCTCACAGAATGCTAAGATGTCTGCTTTTAATTTGTGAAATGGCACAAGTTCAGGAACAATATGTCTATGAAAACATCTTGGCTATGTGTTTCTGAAAAGGTAGTGGAAGTAAGATGACACTACCACAGAGGTAACCAAAGAATGTTGCAGTAGAAAACTTTTTGTTAAGGGATTCAAGGGGTAAGTGCCTGCTATGATGCAAGTCCCAATCCTAAAACAGATTCTCAAATCTGCAAGACCCATCAAAGGCTTATCAAAGGCCCTTGTTAAAATGGTTTGAGCCTAAGCTGTTTAAAAATCAGTGACAACTGCCTGATGAACATTTTAAGCACTTAAAGAAGGCATGTTCAGGGCAAATTTCATAAACTACCTCTTCTCCCAGGATTGCATGGCTGAAAAAGGATGTTTTCAAACCATATACAAACTCAATGAAGGTAAGAGAGCCTGCTTTTCACCTTGTCTAGAGCCTCAGGGCAAAGCCCAGGCTTAACAGTAAAGGTTTCACAGTCATTTCACAAAAGGCTAAACCTTACAGGTGCTGTTTTTATGCTCAGAGCCTTTTTCATTAGAATGACTGCCTGCAACGTTTACCTTGTGGCCAAAGGACACGTGAGACAGGCTCCTAAGTCTGATGGGCACAGAAAGCTGGAGATTATTTCTATGTCATGCCTATTTCTAATCAAAGCACTATTTCTACTCCTCTTAAGCCCCCCAAATGGTTGATTTTTTCTCCTTGAATTGCACGTATGTTCTTTGTCTGGAGACTTCATTTTCATGACGTTCTGAGGTGACCAGGACATGTCACTTTCAAGAAAAGGAAAATAGATTAAGTTGTACATCACTTTCTTACATTCCAACATATTTACTTCAGAAACAGTTCTGTACTTAATACGAAAGAGTCTGTTTTAGCAAAGAAACTTATTTTCTAAAGCCTCAGATGACATCTAGATGGAAAGGACGAGATGTTTTTCAACACTACATACAGATGTAAAATTACACCCTGTTTTTCTGGTCTACATATACCAAAGTTGAATCTGGGTTTTCACCTTCACCCTACAACCTCATTTCTTAAAGGAATTCCTCAGAAATGGTGCAGAAATGCAGAGAAAACTTTTTTGTTGGTAGTTTTTTTCAGTTTTAGGGTTTTCTTTCTCTGTGACAGTTCAGTTTAAAATTCTAAGAAAACAAGGTGCATAGTAGAGAGCTCGAAAAAGATGTTGTGTGTCTGAGGTTGTCAATAAATTTTTCTCCCATCAGGAAGGGAGACCTGTGGGGGCAGGGAGGGGTTGCCCGGGAAACAAATGGGCGATACTCAAGAGACAAAGGAGGTTGCCCGCACGCCTACACGCCACAATAATGACCCAGCTAGAGAAACAGAGCTGGGAGTTTTGGCCAGGGGGTTGTTCCCAGGAGCTGCAACTTAACCTCCCAAGGGGTGAAAAGACTTCGAGTCTTGGCTGGAGGGGGCAGGGACCGGGCTCGGTCTCTTTTCGGCTTGGCATTCGGTGAGGACAGTCCTGTGTGCTGCGTGGAGCGAGTGCCGGTTTTATCCTGAGAACACTGCTACGCTGTAACCTGCAGCCCACCGGATCGGCTGTCTCTGTGGGTGTCCTGCCACGGCACAGGGTACAGTGCTACCGTGTAAACTGGTGCCGATCGGGGATCCGCGGTCTCTACCGCCCCTGCCGCCACTTCGGATTGCAGCTACACTGTGACCGCCACCCCCGGGTCTGCTCGGCTCTGCAGGCCCTGTCACCAGCCCCGAATTTCTGCTGCACGTGGGTCACTGCCGGGATCTGCCCATCTCTGCTGTTCCTGCCTTCTGCTGGCCGCTTGGTGGGTGATATCGAGGTCCATCACTCCTCGGTCGGGCCTGCCTGCCTGCGCTGCTCGCTGCCCGCTGCCGAGGTTGGTGCTGAGCCGGGCTGCTGCCCCATGAGTTCGCACCGGGAGCAATCTCCCCTCTCCCTCTCCCTCTCACCGGAGCCGCCATTGCCACGGGGAGAGGTCTCCGCGCTTGCACCACAGCGCCCCCTGCAGCCGCGGGGGAGTCACCACAGCCTCTCTGCCCCAACGGCGAATGGCCCAACGACAGAGAAAGGACTGTGACTGGTTTGCCTGTTCTCTTATTGCTGCTGTTTGTCTGTCTTGTTTTATATATAGATATATAATCCTGGTAAAGAACTGTTATTCTTTTTTCCCACATCTTTGCCTGAAAGCCCCGTAATTTCAAGGGTATAATAATTTCGAGGGAGGTGGGTCATCCTTTCTATCCGAGGAAGGTTCCCGCCTTCCTTGACAGACACCTGTCTTTCAAACTGGGACAAATATATACCCTAGAAACATTGTTACTCATATTAGCTATCCTTTTACTTAAATTTTTACTTTTGCAACGTAAAATTTATGTAAGTCGATACACAAGGTGGAGAGTGAAAAGCCAGTCACTCAGTTCCAAGGACTTGATCCAGGACACCTTGATAGTAGTGGAGATACTCTTATCCATTTCAACTGGCTTGTCAAAACCACGGATATGGTGAAAAACCACCACTAGCTTCATGTGCCATTTATTTATGTGAAAAAACTTCTACCAAATTGAGTACAAAAAGCTCATTCTTTTACAATTTTGCAGGCAAAGCCCTTGTGGTTAGATGTTAAAACTTACACAATTTTTTTTTCATGGTTTGCAGAGCTCACTGTCTGACTCTAGACTTTGTTAAAGAGTTTTTCTGATGGACTGAATCTGGATTTAAATTCTACCTTGAAAATTATGAGGTTCATATTATCTTAAAGAAAACAACAATCGTCCAACACAACAAACAAAAATCTGCATGATCTGCCCCACCCATGTTGTGGGTATTTAGATTACAAAAGAAAGAAAATAAAATCCCAACCTCAAGAGGTTTTTTCCTACTTACATTTAAAAACTGTATACTTAAAAAAAATAAAATTGTTTTGCTACTGTTTCTCTTCAGAAGCTTTACCATGAGAAAAGCAGATAATAGAGGTTTTACAGTACCATAAGAAACATTTAAGTAGTTAACAAACGGTTCATCACTTCATACACACTGTGCTTTAGGAACATTTTTGCCATTGCTCTATGGGTACAAGTTCATAAGGTTTCAAGGTCTCACCAAGAGAGACTTCCACTGCTAGAAATGCCCCATCTTCATGAAGCAGGTTGTACAGGTGGGAAACAAATTACTTTGGTGTCAGAAGTCACTTAAAATGACAGCAAAGCTACTGTAGTATCATGCAGCTACCTTCACCTCTATCAGAGTCATTCCTTCAAAATAATAATAAAAAAAACCCAACCCAAACCAAAAGCCTCTCCTGATATGAAGAATATGCTGACATTACACTTCTAGATTTTCAAACTAAAGTAATTTATCTCTACTGTGTGCTCCATTTTGAAAAGTCTTGCAGCATTCAATTAAGTTTTATCCTCAGCCCTTGCTTCGCTTCCTATAGCAACAAGCAGGAGAACCTCTACCTGAATTTCCAGAAGCAAAGCAGGAAATACTGGGCTTCAGGAGAATAATTTTTGAGAAAGGAGATTTAATTGTAAAAAATCTGGAAGAGCATGTCTGCATGCTTCCAGATGTATTTATTTTGCACACAAAATACTTGTAAAAGCCATTTTCTTTAGTCTTTGTGAAAACAATAATTACTAATGTTTTTACATTATTGTCTTAAAATCTTAAAAAGATTTTTTTTTAAAGATAATTAACCTACTAAACTTCCATAGCCTTGTCTATAGCATTTGTTTTTTATATCCACCTTTCTCACCCACTTGTCTTCCAGTACTCTCAGTGGAAAACCAGCTTGATTTACATTACTGACCCATCATGAGGTTATGATACCCTCACTAGAAAAACACATTTACATTTCTTCTGTATTTAACCATCATGTTGTTATCCTGAAATTCTTACCTGTAAAGAGTCATAAGATTTATAAGAAAGAGAAGTAAGTACACAGAATGACAGCAAGGAATATTTTTGCCAGTATTAATTAGACATTGATTCACCATTATTTAGTCACAGCTATTTTGCATCCTTCCTCTTGATTTAGATCCCTCCTCCTTACATGACAGCCAGTCATTAACGCAGTATATTCACAATGGAACCTCTGTGTATTATCACAGATGGAAAGTCACTCAAGAGAGGCTGTAAGAAAAGAAGACTAAATTACAAATAATAAAGTATACAAAAGCATCTCACCCGCCCAAAAGGTTACAGAAATGGGTTCACTATTAGAGAGCTGTTCAGTAAAAGGGGTGAACCACAGGCTGATGGATGTTGTACACAGAGAAAGGTTTCTCCAGTAAAGCTTTTCTCTTTCTACAGTAGGTGACTCTAACTCCCAAGTCCTTCTAAACTGTTCAGGTTTTGAAAGCATTACATTAGTGTTCCATTAAGTACGTACATCCCAACTTCCTTGCACAGCTGTAATCCAAGTTTTTCCAGATCATCTGACGTAAAATTTTTATTTGCTTTCTTCTTTTGGTTTATCAAGATCCGCAGGGCTATGTGACCCAGAACACCACACTAGCAGCCATTTAACACTTTCCTCAAGGAAGTGCTCCTTTTTCAATTCAGCAGTTTTCAATGGCTGCAGGTTACACAAGGAGCCCTCTTTTAATGACAGCTAAGTTAGAATTGAAAACTATTTTTCTGATTTAGAAATTAAAAGCAAAGGAGAAGAGAGGAATCAAAACAAACTCCCACCCAGTTTCAAGATGCAGAATCAATGAATGAAAGCATGAAATAGCACTGCTTTGTGAGACAGCAAGAAACTAAGTTCTAAGAGCTTGAAAATCTGCAGTTCCCTGAACTAATTCAAACCTTCAGATTCAACAGGCAAATTTAGCCAAATCTTACTATGCTTGGAGACGTTTTCTACACTCTCTTTTAGACACTCCCTTTCTTGCTTTCTTTTCCCTCCCTGTCTGTCAGAATCTCAGAGTACTGCTGGTGATTCTCTTCCAGATCCATGGCAGGCACCCACTGAAGAGTACAGCATATGTTATTATATGTGTTGTTAACTCTGAATGCCTTGGGACTTGAAGGAATCTCATAAACTTAGTGAAAATTTCCAAGTATCATCTGCCAAGTTCCAAGATGGTTGGCAAAGCTTCATTAAGCCAGTAACTCTTCCAGGGTAGCTAAAGAAATGCCTCCCATCAAGAAACATTGAGAAAGGGTGATTCAGCTTCTGTGGGGGTAGAAACTCCTATCAAAAGGAAGGAAGGAAGGAAGGAGACAGCATGGCAGGAGAGATGTTTACGTTCCTTTGACTAGGCCATCGGACTCACCACTGGAATTAAAATTCTTCCTGTGTGACTAAGAAAAGAAATGCTAGTAATATATTAAACACGAAAGTTTGTTTCTAACTAGAAAAATATCCAATTTGTGAACATCAGGTTTTGTTTTGTATTCTCAATGGGAAAAATTCCTAAAATCTCATGGAAAAAAATGCTCAGATGAAAATTGGGTCCACAATCCAAGAAACCACAAAATGCAAATCTCCCCTGCCTTGCCAGACCTACATTTCCTCAATTTGAAGTCTTTTCTGTAATGTGTTCTGAATTAATATTTGCAAAAAAAAGAAAAAAAAAAGAGAAGTTTTCATGTGATTTCATGTTTCATTAGAAAGGCTCTTTAGAGATCTAATCCATGTGGTTTTTTGAAGCCAAAACTTGCCCTAGTGGTCGTGCATATGATTACTGATATGCTGCATACTCCTAAATAAGAGCCTAAGCAACCTATTAGGTACTCATGGTGAAATTCAACAATTATACCCAAGCAGTGAGCTAAATATAAACAAAAGAACAAATAACCAGCCTACACTACACGGAATTAATTTACTGGTTCTGCCCTGTGAGCAGGACATCATCTTTATGGATACCTTGTGCTGCAAAAAATGGGGTCTACATGTTAGAAAAAAGAAACTAGTGGTTATAGCACAACAGTTTCCTACCCTCTCCAACAACTGTGGCTGTGCTTAGGAGTAACCAATGAGGTGAACACGATGGGTATCATCCTTTAGTTGCATCATCTTGAATCTAAAAGATCATCCAACCCACGAGACCAAATAGAACTTTCCACGGACAGTCTTAGTGAAAGAAATTATGAAAAGGCTGTGTTAAAGACATATATTCTGATCTCCTAAGAGACAGAAGAAGATACAAATAGAGATCTGGACATTTGTTTTACTCTCCTATGAAAGGTACGGTTGACTTGAGCAACTCCCCTTTTTATTGGTGAAACGTAAGAAACAGTCTTAATGAAAAATCACAAGATTTATTTTTGCTGTCTTCTGTATTTTTCTTTGGTTGTCTCTAGTTTGAACCTCAACACTTGAAATCAAGGAAAAGAAGGAGGAGAAAATGTGAAGAGTTGCTGAAGAGGAGGTATTTATCTACTCTGAAAAACTCAGGAACTGGTTATGATCCTGCCTTCACTTTTCCTCTCTCTCCCTTCCTTTGCCACAATTGTCACAGATGACTCTGGGCCAAGAAGTGCTTGTTTGGTTTGCTTTTTAAAACAGAGAACAGTCAGTCTGTTTTTCCTTGGGTGGCACATCATCAACAATATTACAAAGAGCAGGAGGAGGACATTGAAATTCTGCTTTCCAGCACAAGGCATGTGGCTCGTATTTTATTTTACAGAAGCCTTCCAGACAGCGTTTTCTGGTAATTATGAAAGTAAAAAACTGTTATGATTCTTACATGTTATTCTGATGCCTCACATTTAAACAACAGTGAGGTGATATAATGTAGAGCACAAGAGCATACAGAAACTAACCACAGAAAATAAACAAAATAGCAAAAATAACAGATACTTCACAGAAAAAATTTCTCATCTTAATTCAAATTCTTTAAAAAAGGCCTTTCTGTATTAGGCAGACATAGAATGGTGGAGTACCTTTCAAGTTTAACCAAAAAAAGCGCTTAAAATAGTCCAATTAAAATTGAAGTCACTGTAAACTCGCCACAAGTCATCCTGCACATTATAGAGTGAAGAAAAGTTAAGATGCATTCTTAAGATTCCTTATGCTTTACAAATCCACAGCTATACTCAGCTGTGAAATGTTAAAAAAAAGGCTGGAGTCCTTTTCAGAATAAAAAATTTCAAAATAGGCTGGTTTTGCTTTAAATAACACATGATGTCTTTTGTTTCTGTCTTTCTTGAAGAATGTAAGAGTTGAAGACAGCATACACAAAGAACAGGTTTGAGTTAATCAGGTCAAATTCTCCCTAAAATACATGTATGCAGCTTCAATTACCATCACATACACAGCAGATGACTGTAATCATCAGCTTACTTGCAGCGTATTTAATACCAGACACTTCTGCAAACTTATTTCAGAAGCACCTGCCAAAGAAGCAAAAATGAAATTTTTGTCTGCAGCTGCAAAGTACCCATTGTAAGAAACCTGCCTTTTACCATTTTTGGTGTCACTTGAAAGGTATGCTCACCCCATCAAAAGACCCTTTCATGTAGAAAGGGCAACTCTAAAATGATAGTCCTGCTCTCTTTAGGAATAGCTCAAAACAATATTTAATGACACAAGCTACTGATGGAGGCAGAAATGCTGTGTCTATTTTGTTCAATGTCTCACTAGGGCACTGAAGGTGGAGGAAAATGACTTTAATGACAAAAGAAAAAAATATGATGAAATTTTGCCTTTGTCTTAAATAAATTAGAATTACAATTGAAAATAAGCAAAATGGAATAGTGTATCTGTTTAGAGTTAACTGAGCACACAAGGAAGCTGCAGCCACATACGTAAAATACGATTCTGATCCAATGTGCCAGTGCTGACATTGATTCTTAACTACATTCCTCTACTCATGTTGCACTCAAACCTCAACGAATTCCTGCTTATCTATTAACAAAGGAAAGGTGTTCCAGAGACACAAGGTGAATTACAATCTGATAAGTGGCCGAGAGCATAATACAACTTTACAGATCAACTTCTGCAAAGAACTGTAAACTGTTGTTATTTTAACCACACTCTGAATTCATACTAGTAAAAGGGCTTGTCCAAAAAGTAGTAATAACATAATTACAAAACCAGTATTAGCAAAATGTGATGACAAGTTTCTGTTTAGTGACTCAAATGTTTTCTTCCTCTTTAGTCAGTGAAAGTCAACATGAGAGAATTAAAGCACATTTACACGACTGTAAATTTAGCCTAGAATTTATCCTGCAAAGATCCACATACATAGTCCCTCTTCAAACAGGGAAGTTTATGAAAGTTCAAAAAGTGGTCAGCAAAATTCATGAGGGAAAAAGGTACTATGAGCACTTGAGAGCAAAAGATATTACCTCAGACTTGGTAAATTCATGGTCACAAATTTCTGGTGTGCTGCATTTTGGGGAAGTTTTACTTTGTCAGAACATCTGCCCTATTCTTACCTCTTTCCTGTTCACCTCTTTGAGCCATTTCTGAAGACAAGGTATGAGGTGAGTTTAACTGCTACAGCTATTTTATGTCTTCAGCCAGAGAGTTTTCCAGCAGCCTTGGATGCATTCTGATCCAGGTTCATAGCCATAATTCCAAACAGATCTTCTAGCTCTCAGCTAGATTAGCCATGTATTCAGAGCATACAGAGAAACCCAAATACTGAGGCATGAAACTCACCTGTGCATTCGTGTTGTAGTCCTTTCCCATAGTATCCTTTCTCACAGATACACTCGAACTGGCCCGTGTGAGTGCCACATTTACAGCTTGCCATGACGTCGCAGCAGTTTCCATTTGCCTCGCAGAGATAGGAACAATGCGATATATCTTCTTGGATATAGCTGCCAGAGGGCAGATCTGAAACAGTATCAACTTATTAACAAAACATACAAACAAAAGTAATTCACACAGCCTCACACTATGTCATTCGTGAAATGTTTGTTAAAAATCCAGGGTTCCAGGTCTAAGTAGTAGTGATGGCAATATGAAGCAGAGCCTTGCCATGCTTAAAATGAAAAAAAAAAAAAAAAAAAAAAAGATTGGTGTCCTTATTCTGGAAAAAGGCTCACTGAAATCCATGGTACACTCAAATTTTCTCAGTCGGCTTCATTTGAGTCTAACACCGCCAGAATGCAGTCTCACTCCCAACAGCAGCTGTTGAGACAGCTTTTCCCAGCTTTGGTGGATGCTGTATTTGGCATCAGAAGAACATTTGGTCACTGCATGTATAACCAGTTGGCCATATTAAAAACCAAAAATCTTTCCTTTGGCACATTCAAATAAACCAATCCAACCTCACCTGGAACAAACAGGATGGCAATAAAGCACCAGAAAGTCTTATTTTACACTGCTTATTTTAAAGTAGCATCTTTTTAAAAATTATAGCAAATAAATGCAAATGGTTAGTCTGATGCATGTTCTAAGCGTCAATCAAGCAGCATTGTCAAACAAATGTTTAATTTTGCATTCTCACTTGCCTGTCTAAACCTACTCTATTTTTCAGGAAGAACTTTTTTTAGAATATAGCAGATTAAAAGAGAATAAAACTACAATCCAAACTCTCTTTCCATCTCTTCCACTTTCCAGTTTTACTTCATGTAAAAGGTTATAAACACAAATAGTATTTATTTTTATACAGTGAGATCGAAATCTGTTCTGAACAGGCTAGCATTTGTTACTGTATGAGTTACCATCAAGGTATTAAGTCTAGTCCTAAGGTGTACACTAGGTGCCTCTTGTATCTGATTACAAGGTTCATCCATTCAAGCAAAACTTGAATTTGGCCAAGGGCATAGCCTGTTCTTCACGGACACGAAGAGTTGAATGGATGTAAGCATGTACACACATCAGTGAGGAGAATTTCACTCACATTTTGTTGATGATGAGTTAGTCAAATAAAGTTTATCCTTTTAACTGAGGAACCAACACCTCTGCCAGGAAGTATGAGAAAAATGAAAAGGGAATCAACACTACATAAAATGTAAATGCAAGACAGTACTGGAGATCTTTCTATTCAGACCTCTTTGCTCCCTGTAGATTTCTGAGGTTAGGACATTAATACCTTCATGAAGAGCTCTGCGTGCCAGAGCTTCAAACTCAGTAAAACTGTGAAGAAGGTAACAGTGTTCTTCTTTTGGATGGGATGCCATATCATTCAGTTCTCGGATATTCCCCTGCCATATCCCGAAGGTGAAGATCTCCACTCCAAGTTCACGCAAGGATGCTGCAATGGGTCTTGGGTCTCCCCCATTGGAATATCCATCAGTAATGAGAAATATCGCTTTTGTAGCATTCCCACGGGCATGCCGTAATATTTGCTGAAAGAGAAAATGAAATTGCACACCTCAGCAAAGGGCTAACAGTAGTTGATCTGTACACTACTTCCTCCACTATATGACTCCTTTTATTTGAATTACACAGCTAATTAAGCCCTTGCAAGATCACCCACTATAACAAAGGTCAAACATTTGCACGTAGAGCCTGTGGTTGAACAAGGCCAACCACTGACTCACACTTTAGGTGGCTATAGTTCGCATAATCACAGAAATCGTGACACGATATGAAATGAGACACTTTCCACATTGACTGATAAAGTCACCCATGCATCAGATTCAGCAATGATTCTGACCAGAACTTAAGTGACTTTTTTCAGACTGAAGTTTAAATAGGTAATACAAACATCGAAAATCAAGTGCAAGACCTGAAATACAATCTAGCATATTTTAATGTAATCTTATGTTTTGATCCAGTACATTATAAACCCCACTGCTTATTTATTGTAAGTCTTCTCCCAACAAGCATTTGGGCAGTTGGTTACTTTCAACTCAGCACAACATTCCCCATTTGTCCCCGCTGAATTGCTTTTCTCCCTTACAGCAGTTTGCTATGATCACTTTAGATTGTCCCCTGTCGCCTCAAAAACTGCCTGTAGTCCCTTCCACTCTGCTGCTCATTCTTTCTAATACTTCACACAAAGCATGTGTGACACTACTCACTACTGCCTAAGTGAGAACTTGCCCCACAGATTCCTGTGCATTTAAACCTTCCAGTCGGACAATGCACTAGTGCTAATTACTCTCCCAATGCCTTTGATTATTGGATGACAGGCAGAGCACCAGCAAAAATGTGATGCTGATGTGCCATGGACTAGAAGCCACCCTATGGAATTACCATGCTGATGATTAGCCACTGTCAGACTGTGAGTAAATAAGGGATGACCACCAACCTCCTAACTGAAGCCAGGTGTTGTCTGTGATGCTAAAGCAGGGTATTGTGAAGGTGTACTTTCTCCACCCTCTCAGAACTTAAGTAAAAGGAATTAGATGCAGACTTCCATTTTGGCAGGAGGTAAATTATGACCATGTTTATTTCAATAACAGATTCTACCACGCTATAATCAATGCAAAAGATCACACTTAACAGACCTTTGAATGATACTCCAAAAGTCATGTGATGAGTAGTCATATGATGAGTAGGTAAATGTGTTTAAGCCACCCTTAACAAACACAAATTCCAAAAACGGAGATCAACTGAGTTAAGCTGTTTTACTACAAAATCTTTATTAAGTCCTATGAAGTAAAATCGTCTTAGCTCATCCAAAAGCTTACTAGCTAGGCCAATCTAAATAACCTGCGGAGTTTTTATTTCCATTCTCAGTAAGCCAGGCCACATTTCAGGACAATTTGATTTTGATTTGGCAGCTCACTGATTTCAGGTAGATACTAAGCAAAAACAAGCACATACACACCATAAATCAAAGCATGCTCTGTTGGCACTGTGGTCTGAGAGACTGCCAAGCAATGTTTTGCTGCTGGGCTTGATTTTATTACTACTTGTATGCAAAACCCAAAGCGAGTGAAACCAAATTCTCTTGCAGACAAAAATACCCTTCACAAATCAAACTTATTGTTCCTCATATTGCTGAAGTCATAAGTGGAAAACCAGAATGAAGTGAGAAAACAGAACGAAGTGGAAAATTAGAATGAAAATAATCAGGAAGGAAAAGACAAAACAAAAGACAACATGAAGACAAACAGTAGGAAAAAAGTACAAATGCCTCATTTCAAAATGCATTCTGAAACTGATGCTTTAAGACTAGTGACATTGCAGGCTGAGTGGGTAGTGCTATTTGTAATTAACATATATAACCAACATATTTAGCATTAACTATGCTACTTTAAAATAGAATACAAGCAACTTAAACTTCCATTCAACTTCTTAAGTATTTAGGCTGAAATTCTCCACTCAGGATGTTTGTCTAAAGCTATTTCAGTGAAAATGGCCTTTTTTTGAAAAACAAGACAAGGAAAACATATGTTCCATCCATACTTACTTGGTTTTGGCAACTGAAGCATGTCTGAGCTTTGAAAAAAGTACTTTCAATCTGCAAATCACATAATAAAGGTGGAAAAATATGTCCCAAATACATGTAAGTTGTGGAATGTGTGTAACTGAGGAAGAAACCACAACTTACACAGGGTTAAGACATAATGGAGATTGCCAGTGCAATTCTCTGAAAATCCCAACTACATGCAGGTTGCTCTAGCAGAATATGATTTCAATTTGTGATTCTGTCGTAACACGTACAGAAGGGGAAAAGAAGCTCAATTTTGGAAGGACATGGCTTGGCAATTTCTGTAGTATCCTTCAGCTCTATTTCCCTCGGTGCGTAACACAGAGCTTCACAAACCCTGCAGATGAAGGTAGTGGATGCCATTAAACAGTGCCCCAGTTCTTCAGCAGTCGATACTCATAATCAGCAGCAATCAAACTTCCATGTTTTCCCTAAATACAGAGACATTTCTGCACGGCCAATGAACAAATGAGCTTGAGCCCCAGTAGTCTAGCCAAGACAACAGATACCTCAGAAAAAGCTATTTAATTCTGAGTAGTGAATTAGCAGCGATCTCTGTTTTACAAAGTTAGACTGCCACAAATGCCCTCTGAAGCTCCTGAAACACAAACCCTCCATGACTTTCCATGTAATCAAGAATGTTCCTGGTCCCATGAAAAATTGCTTAGCAAGCCCTTTTAAAAAATGTGGGTTTGAGTAAGTGAAGAGCATCAGTAAAATACCATCTTTGAGGAGTAAATGATCATTTTTGAGGGGAAAATATGCCTTAGCTACATGAACTTCAGATAAGGCAAGAGGCCAACAGCTTTTCTGTCCTCTGCATCTCAGATGGCAACCACCTCTTCAGGATAGCACTTCGGTCACACACAGGCACAAATTGAGCCAACAGGTAAGAGAGCATGAAACTTTCTTCCTGCTACCCAGAGGACTTGAATATTCAGGCACCAGGGAATCTGAGTAGAGAAACAGACAGACAAATAGACAAGATTGCTACATATTGTCCCTAGAAATCAAAACAAAACAAAGCCACAGATCAGCTTGGCCCTCATGTCTCGCAGCTGTAACTCTAGACATAGAGTCCCGCTGTATAAGGGCAGAGGAAAACAACAAGGGAAGGAAAGAAACATTCAGCATGGGGGGGGCAGGAGACCAAAGTCTATTTTTAAATCATTTGTGCATGTGTGGTGGTCCAGTTAGTATTTTGTTTCTTTTTGCGAAGACACAGTGACACACAGGACCGGCCACCACCCTGTCAGAGCTGCTGACAATTCAGGTATCAGTCTGCATTACTCTTCTCTCCAATATTTGTGCAGCATTTCACATAATTTTTGTTTTCTCTAACCCTGACTTACACCCCTCTATTCTGAGAAACCTCTCTCCTTCCCTCTCCAGAAAGTTGTTTTGAAAGCTGTTTTTTCCCCAACAGAAAGTTCATACATTTTAAAATGTTTGTTCAACCCCTAGACTTGTTTAACCCCTAAACTTTTAAGTACACACAGATATCCTTCCATGTATTTCACCAGTCCCTGCCAACTTCATGGACCGTATCTACATAAAGATGACATTTTTCCATGACAAAGCTTTGTGGTCCCTTCATAAATTGTCAGGTTCTTCAATAAATACAGTTTACAAGCCCCCTAAATGGTATTAGGAAGTTAAAAGGATCATGAAAACCTGTTTCTTCGACATGAATGTCCATATCTGCTTCTGATTTTACTATCAAATAAAACTAAACAACAGCCATAACTCAAAATACAGTGCTGAATGGCCTGTTTAATCGAGAACTTAGCCCATTGGGTCACTACTATAAATTAATGGGGGTAAGTACAAACAAAACAACTACTGCTGTTGATAACTGAACAGAAATGCACAGGGCTGCTAGGAATACCTAGTCTTTTACTGTTTCAGTAACTATTTTCTTGAACACACTTCCTTCTGAGGAGTAATAGATCAGTCAATTTCAGTAATCCTTCCAGATCCTAAATAAAACATTCTTTTCACATTAGCAAAAAGTTATTACCATCTGTATTGTGTTCAGTGACTGTTTAGTGTGTACAAATATCTGGCAGATTCACCAATATTTTGTGCCAATAACAGTCCTAAGAACCAAAAAACGAAGTCTTGTGCAACAAAAGAGTTGTCATACAAAATCTTCCTCCAGAAATTCACTACCGTAAGGAAAAATGAAATCCTATCAGTACAGTCACAAAACCAGCTAAACTCTAACCTCAGGGTTTTTAATATTAACACAGAGTTTGTAATACAAAATTTGGAGATGAGCAGCACTCAAGGGCAAAGACTTCTGCAGTCACTTGGCAGTCTCAGCAATGATGTTGTCACAGGCTCTTTGTTCCTGCCTCAATTATAGCTTCTGCATCTAATCCATAAACATATGATCTTGGGCCTGATCCCTGTCCTCACTCTCTCTTTTGCTTTTGAAGAAGATTCTGACCATAAAGAATTGGATATTAATATATCTATCTAGAGGGAAACAAGCTGAAATGGCTTACCCTCTCTCACTTTACAAACTAAGCCTCAGGTAATATTAGACAGCCCCAGGATCCTTGCCAGGAGAAACTTGTCTTAAAACTTTTAAATTGGAACCCAGTCCTCAAAATAACTTTATCCAAGCATTTCACCTTGTAGGAAATACACTACTTAAGGGCTAAAAAGTGAATGTTATTTGTTATAGGCAGGGAAGAACCACCACTGCATCTCAGATACAAACCAGAAAGCTCTCCACCAGAGAGCCATTCAGCTCTGCTACAGCAGACCACTTACACTGAATTTCTTTTCACTCTAGGAACAACATAAAACATACACACCAGGGGATGAGTTCTGAATAGGATGAGATGATTCTTTTTCCAAGAGGATCACTTATTCTCTAAAAAAGAAATAATTTCCATTTTATAATATCACAGAATTAATTTAAATCTATCTATAATGCAACATATTCACTACTAAGCTTATAATAAAATGAATAAAAGTTAGTTTATTATAAAAAACTAGATCTGCATAGATCTGATCCATATATTCATCAGAATATTAAAAGAGTATGTCTTAATTTATCACAGATGCCTTCAAAGCAAATCTGCATGTCATTCACAAAAGGAAATGGCAAAGCTAAATCTCTTTGCAAAGCTCAACCTTTGTTTCAAGGTTTCTTTGCTTTCACCCTTCCTGCAGGTATAAAGGTCCCAATCTCACAGGGGATTTTATGTAAATAAATATTGTGTAAAGAAAAAAATAACCAGTCCTGTGATGAAACACAGCTTGTGGTGGAGCTGAATCCAGAGCACTCCTAAGGAACCTGGTCATCTCACATGAGTAATGAATGCAAAGCTAGGGGGTGACAAACACTTTTCCCCTTCATCATGATACTGTTGCCAGATGAAGACATTGTTTGCACCTGGTGGGTTAACACGATGCTTATTTTTCAAAAACCACAGGCCTATGGAACCACACAAAGCTCATTCTGTAGGAAGAAGAACTGGAAAGCAATCAGCCCAGTTGTGCAAACTTTTACCAGTTCACCAGTCAGGTATGACTTTGGGGTTGCACACCCCAGCGACCACCAAAGAGACCCCCGGGACAGAAGAACACATATGCACAGGGGAGTGAACATATGTTAACGACTTCAGAGAAATTATTATCATATGTATGTTTTTTCCCAGAAAACCTATGAATATGTATGTAAAATACGGTATATAAACAGGAGCTTTCTGTACTCAGCATGCATGATATTTCAGGAGACATCCCCTCGTGCATCCAGCCAAATAAAGAATGCCTGCTTCTTAGTGCTACATTGGTGTTAAGGAGCTTTATTTTACTGATTTTTGGTAACAAGAAAAATGTTGTTATTTCTCCATGTAAAAGACCTGGCTACACCTCCTGTGCTCCCTCTCTAAAACAGCGAAGGTCTGATTTCACCACGTTTTATTTCTGTCACTGAACACTGCTATTTTCACTGCTCCAATCAAATCAATCTTACCCCCTTCTAGGTTTCAGGAAATGAACTAAAAGATACTCCACAGTTAGAGCACCTAACTAGCTTTTCACCACTTTCTCCTGCACTGCTACACAAGCTGTAGAGAATGAGCTGTTACCTATATAGAAGAAATTAATATTAAAGCTTTCCTTGGATATTCCCCTACTAAGAAATGCACTCATAATTCAGAGAAAAATGTATCTATAGAAATAATCTGGGTATTTAAATAGTGCTTAAAGTAACTGGCAGACATGACCTGAGTAAATCTCACAACTGTGTCAGACAACTCCCCTGTATGGATGAAAGTACACAGGTAAAAAAGCCAGGCATGCTCATGGCCAGGAAATGTACGGACATGACATCTGAGGAAAGATTGAGAGATCTAGTATTGTTCAGATGGGGGAAAAGAAGGCTTAAGGTCCTCTTATCCATGCGTATATATGAATACTTAATAAGGGGGGGGAGTAAAGAAGATGTACTGGTAGCATGAGGCAAGAAGCACATATTTAAATACCAAATTCCACTTGAAGAGAGGAAGCCACATTTTTGCTACAAGAGTGATCAACCATTGAAACAGGTTTCCCAAAGAGTTTATGGGATCTCCATCCCTGGGTGTATTCAAACTCCAACTTAGACACAGTCTTGAGCAACCAGAACAAAAGCCCAAACAACCCAAAATCACCACTTGCTTTGCAGTGACAGGAGATACTACATAGAATTTTGACTTAAACAGTTGAGTTAAGACTGTTGGATACGGTGATTTGAAATTGTGTGGCTTGCAGTTTTGAGTTCCGAACTAGAAAGAACAGAATGCACCTAGTTTCCAGGAAACAACTAACACACATATCCTTCACCTTCTGTCATTCTGAGGTCTAGCAGACAGGACATTAAAAAACAAGGCATGCTATGTACATAGACATTTTCTGAGCTCTTGGTGCTATATAACCTTTTAACAACAAGTTTATCAAGACTTTGAAAAGTTGCTGGAGGCTCTCATATGCTGCTATGTTGTGTGTTATATTTAAAATACCATTTTGCTAATAGATCTCAGTTTGATTTGAAAAATGAAAAATCTTAGTTTTCTTCGACTTACAGTTTTCTTTTGTGAGCAGTTTCCATCATAAATATAACAAAGATGTTACTTGATTTCTCTAGTACTGCTCTGGCCTTCTGCTAATAACAAAAATAGGGACTCAAAAATATTTTCCTGAATACGTAACTGATTTCCGTGTCTTTTCAGATCAAGCATTCTCATCACTATTGACTAGTATATCTGCCAAATATTTGTTTCTTTTGTGTTTGCTTTAAACACTTATTACTTTAAAAAAGCAGGGGAAAAAAAGAGAAAAGCTGAACCGAATAATTAATTCCAAAAGGACAAACACAATTCATGACCTAGCCCATCTACTGCCAGCTGTCACTGCTCAATTATCTTCTGAATACATTTTTTTTTTTTTTTAGCTCCAGGACCGCTATAATTGAGCAACACTAACATTAAGTTATCACTGATAAGAGATGTCCCAGACCAACTGGGTGTGCGGGAGTGTTTGGGAGAGAAATTGGTCCCTGCTTAACTGTTCATACTGTATATGCTCAACAGACAACCATGGCTCCGAATGTTAAAGCTTTTTACAAATTGCTGCTTACATTCAAGGAGCCTTTTCATCTTCCTGGCTGAGGTTACCAGTGAGACCCTGAACCAGAGGGAGCACCATAATTTTAACAAGAGCTTTTGTTTTGAATTGTGTTAACATCATAGAGAAGTAAGCAGCTCCAAGATTTAAGCAGGCTTCTGGTCCTATGAAGAACCTGTTGCTAAAAGCAATAGTGCTTTTAATTTCTGTACCTAGAAAAGTTAGAAAATTCTGAGTATCACAAGCATGCTGTCTCACCTGCAAAATCGGACTCACAAATTCCAGTAACATGTGGAACTGGAGGACAAAGGGTAAAATACGTGTCACAGCACATGCAAAATAATTTACATACAGGCTCAGGCTTATGTCAGGAAATACTGCTAAATATGATGTATTTTGCTGTAAAGGGCTCTCATAAGCCTAGGAAATTCATTAAAAATAAACCAACATATTTTGTCCTGACTTCTTCAGAATTTTAATGCTGGGAATTTATTTCCTTCTCTCAGAGCAAATCACTCAGTAGCTTTTCTGGTTTGTCTTTGTATCTCTAAAGCAAAGCACATGCTAAGACTGAAGGTTCTCTATGAAGGTGCTAACTTTTGAGGACTGGAGATCAGAAGGTACTTATCGTCAGACTCTTCCAGCAAAGGCTCTGAGATGACAACAAAAAATGGTTTTCTCATGAAAAGGAATCTCTATTCCTGAAACATTTAGGATGATATCATACAGATACCACAGTGGTGAAAGATTTCATTCATTGCGTTGTTGGTTCAGATATTATGTCAGCAACTTTTTTTTTATTTTGTGCAGCAATATTTCAGGTTTCTCATCTTTCCTCTACTTCTGTATGTTACACTGGAATATGGATAAAGGCTTTGTGGTGCTACACTGTAAATAAAGAGTGTGCCTTCTAAGGGAGGTCTGTCTTGGCAGATATGGAAGACAGTGGATGCTGGCACTCCTCTCTCTTCACGTTCCCAAATCTCCACTCCTTCTTACTTCACATATGGATGGCTGAGATATCACAGGTGAGAAAGGCTGCTGTACACCATGAAGTGCAGATCCTTCCAGGCAGGAACATTCATCTCAGTTCTTAGAGACAGAAGTTATGAAAATGCCAGATATGCTCTGATCAAACGACCTTGTAAGGCTTAGGATTTGACCAGCTTCCTGTAGCTCAGGGAAACGGGCTGAGATAGGTATATGATGGCAAGACAAAGAACAGGTACACAGTTTCCTTGCTGCTTTCCTTGCTGCTGGTGCTCAATCCAGCAATGAGAGACACAGAACACACTTCTTTGTTATGAAAGGAGTTTGTTCTCCTATGGTTGCTGCCTTTTTTTCAGAAAGTTGTAGTGCCTTTGTCTTTCTATGCTTAGCACATAACAACAACTGGAGAACATCAGCAGGGTTAGAATATTTTAACATTGGTGGAATGGATCAAAATGAAAGGCTGTTTCACACAAATAAAATGCAGACTTCAGATGAGTAATTTCCAAAACTTCAGGAAAATCCATGCCATTCTAAAACATACTGGTCAACTGCCCAGTTCGTTGGGATCTCGCTTATGCAATGTAAGAATCTCCGCATCTGAAAGGCCCTCAATTCACATGTGGCATTTCCCATTCAAAGCAGATGGGAAAGTCAGAGAATGTCACCTCATCACTATCTCATTCAATTATATCCTACACAGCTTCACAAGCAGGTGCTCTTTACAGGTGGAAATCATATAGCACTCTATGCAGTTATGTGAGGGATCAAACAATGTACCCATAATCATCATTTCAGCCCTAAAACTTCATGAAGAACATTCAGAAAACAGAGACAGTTAATTGGAAACTAATAAAACCTGATGCACTTTCCGCAAACTTCCAAGATGTAATGGACACCATGATTTAGACTAAATGTAACATATCTTCAAAATTCTTCATTCTGCTGGCCAAAACCACAAACAGAATCATAGAATTGTTCAAGATGGAAAAGACCTCTAAGATCATCAAGTCCAACCATTAATGTAACACTGGTAGTGTTACTTGGCAGAAACACTGCCAAGTCCACAACTGAACCATGTCCCAAAGTGCCACACCTACATGTCTTTTAAATACCTCGAGGGGTGGTGACTCAAATGCTTCCCTGGGCAGCCTGATCCAAGGCTTGGCAACCCTTTCAGTGAAGAAATTTTTCATAACATCCCATCTAGACCTTCCCTGGCACAACTTGAGGCCATTTCCTTTCACCCTATTGCTTGCTACTTGGGAGAAGAGACCAACACCCATTTTGCTTCTCAGGTCCATAACAAAATACAGTCTAGCTAATATATAGTTTTCAATCCTTGTTGTCCCTGTTGTCTTGAAAAGCTTCTAAAATGGATTAAATCTCATATTGGCTTGCTGAGCTTTTAGGTTCATGTATTTTTTAAAGTAAGTTTTACAGAAGAGTTTGGAGATGTGACTGCACAAGCAATACCAATCTTCTTTTACTAGCGTCTCTAAACACTGCTGATTAAACTCACAGCAGTGCAACAAGTAATAAACAATATGCCACAACAAGCATCTCAAAAATTGAAGAAAAACAAGAGAACAGTAACTTTTGTGGGCTGATTTGCCATTCTCAAAGATACCACATTGCATAAGCAAACTACCTGGCCAGAAGTTGTGCAAACACATAAGCACAGGTGGTAACTTCAATACGTGCAAGCCTTCATGCCTTCATTCATGTTTTAGTAAGCTATAAATTTTGCATGAAAGTAGTCTAAACCATTCTACCTGATAACAATTCTTTTTATTCAACATTTTGCATTGCTGCTTCTTATCCCTAGTCCTAGCATGAACATATTGTTGGAGTATATTCAAAGATATAAACCCCGTGGTTTGGGGTGGCATGCAGTACAAAACGTTAAAGATAACTGACAAGTGACCTTTCCAAGTAATGAAAAACAATTCTTTAAAAGGCTATGAAGAGCAGAACACTTGTTAGTATTTTTTGCCTTTTTTAATTAGAACTATCAAGCGTACTACTTCCAGGGATACTGGAGAAAGAACAACATGAAAGAGTAGTGAGAAGATGCAGGTGTTTAATTCAGGGTGTAGAATCATGCAGTGTATCAAGGCACTTGCAGCTTCCTACATAAGCAATGAAGAGTGTGACACTGGAATAAAGGCTTCAGCACACCTAATGCAGAACTGCCATATAGAGGCACTGCACATGGGGACGACCCTACCAGTGGTCTCTACTGCAATATGGACTCCCAGGATGAAGCCCTTCAGTCTGTGCCTGAAGCCAGGCTGTCTCTGTTCAGTACCTTGCACTGATGAACTCATTTTACCTCAACGAACAGAAAAGGCAGAAGGATATATAGCAGACTCCTTCAGTGCTTCTTATAATGCACACATTTAAGCATTTTTAAAACAAATTGCACTAAGTTACAGGGAAGATAACAACTGGCTAATCTGCTGAACATCAGACTTCTAAATTACACACTTCTTCTTAGACCAAAATGAAAGACACAATTTTGTAAACAAAACCAGATCAATTTCCAAAGAACAGGTTTTCAACCAAAGAAAATATTAACCCTGACTAGGCAGCCCCAGATATCATGCTAAACAGAGCACTTTTTGCCTGTCCTGGACAAAAAGTCAGAGAAAAAATTAACTACTTAATAACTTCTTAAGGTAGTTACATTTCAGGCTAGGTCTAAAGGTGATGAACAATGTGCAGACATGTATCTCACTTCTGACCCTGTCATATTAATCTTGTGAACAAATCCCCTGAAAGGCTGCAGTATGTGGGACCAGTACTTTTCACAAACAGCGTACTGATTAAAACTGGTGATTTAGGGCTGACACTAGTGTTGGCTGACAGGAACTCTACTTTCAATTTGGTACTAACTACCAGCTCTGCAATTTCAAAGGTGACCACAGAGGTAAACCAGGTTGACTTCATTTTTTTTCCCACCGTATCTTTAACACAGACTCCCAAGGCCATATCAAAACTCAGAGAGGCCCAATGCTGTCAACAAGTCAGTTAGCTCCAACTGACCTAAGCCATCATCAGATATTTAGAGCATGATGCCAAAGATAGCCTAGAATCTGCTTCTCTCTATATATTAGCTGCTGATTTTGCAGAGATCATAGGAATAAAAATCCACAAACACATTCTTGATAACCATACAACATACATGACTCTGAATGTTCATCTTCTCAGTGAGAGGGCACTACTGTTTTTCAAATAAAAAAATTTAAAGCATGTGTATGGTAAGAAAAGATTTACAATTTCCTTTGCTTCAACTAATTTTTTATTTTAATTAGAAAATGAGATTCTGAATCTGAAAATGCATTGAAAGTAAAAGCTAATTTTCCTAATGTGTAATAATGCTGCATCTTGTACTTCTGTGCTTTTGACATACAGAAAAAACAAAGTCACTATTACTTATTTAAACAAGCATTAAATAAGCATTAGAACTGTTTATCCTAAACTGATATGTGCTTACATTCTTTTGAGGGACAATTTTTTCATGTTTGTTAATTATACAACAGAGCACTGAATTTGTCATGCTGGTAGGCCATTCGTCATGCTCCCTCAAGATCACATTAGATACAAAACCCAGATTTCAAAGACCAGATTCTCAGAAAATGTGTCATCTTTATTCTGTAGGTGACAAATCTTCCACTTACCTATATCTATACTGACCAGTGGAGTGAAGATGAATTACAAAAACAAAAAGACTATCTTTTTAATGCAACAATTATAACACGGAGGAACTCCCAAAGGCCCCCTCGGCTACTGTTTTGCCAGATTGTTTAGAACAATTGACCTGTCTAAGGCTGAGTGCTACCTCTGACTTCTGCTCAATAGTAGTGCATACCTACAACTTCCAGTTCAATTACGAAGAGAAATTCTGCCCATTTTACTTCTATTGAAAGACAGAAATAAGATTATCTTCTTCTTAGAAGATACAATTTTATCAAGAGATTGTCACACGGAGTAGTTTAAATAATTTTTATTTTCATCTTTTTTTTTTTAGCCCACCAAAACCAATGCAGCTTCAGGATGTTTAAACTGTCCATCCAGAAAGATGACACACCAATGCTGGCATATATGTAACTGTGACTCCTAGCTGCTAAGACAAGAACACACCACTAAACTTCCAGCATTGTATGATGACCTCTCAGCTCTATTTCAAAACCCATCTGGTAACAAGCATCCCTTCCACAAGGTGTAATGGGTCCTGTTAGCAGTGGTTATCTCTCAGGATCAGAAGCTCCAGTACAGGTGCCTACAGGTGCCTCAGCACTTCTCACCACTGAGGTCTTTTGGCTTTAGATGCATTCCTTAAACATCAGCTGCAACTCTTGCTCAAACCTGTTTGTATTTTCAATTCTGCTTTGGTTCTTTCTTGCTGTCACAACAGTCTGTAGCTTTCCATAATGCAATAAGCAATCTGCTTAACATAACCTGCATGTAGTTTGTGCTGTCCCACCAACTTATGCTGTGAAAAACTGAAGCCAAAGAGTTTTGAATGAGTGAGCTCAGCTCCTTTCCCTTTCTTAGACTGTTCGCATGTGCCTTAAAAGAAAGACTGCTGAATATAAGCACTTGCTAGCTCAAGTGTGGCATGATATCACCAACAAGGTCGCAAACCCAAACATCAATAGCAGTTCAGCCTTTCTCGTAAGAATGCTGTCTGTTGCCACTGCCTCTTGTGGTACATTTGGCATGTTTCTGTAAATCTCATAGAATTTATCTTTAATCTGCTGAATAGGAATGTCAAAGTATGGTCCACATGACAAAAGTAAGCATGGACAGCTTTGACAAAACACAGAAACTCTGCAATAAACATGTCTGCAGAGTATCTTAGGAGAGGATGCAAAATGGCACTGCCAAGGAGAACTCTCTTACATTTTCAAAGAAGGTGGTTGTGCAACAGCTTCTCAGACTGAACAGGTCTGCTTTCAGGATGACATTAAATGAACAGTTTTGCTGCCACACGTTCCAGGAAAGCAACTGCTACGTAAATCTTGCTCCTGTTCACTCCTCTTCCCAGGTCAGACACTAACTGGCCTGATGACCTTGCAGAATTCACTTATCTCTCTGCCTCCATGTTTTCCGTGGAACTGTCACATATGTAAATTAATCACTTTGAGACCTACCAAGGAAGAGTGCTGCATGATGATACAAATTCTGGGATTATTCTAACAATGCACTTTCCTTAATTTTCTGTTACTATAACACATAACTGATACGATTTCAGAGACTTTGTAATGCTTTGCAGATACTTTTGAGTTTGGACAAGAAGCAGAGAATTCTGGTCAGAAGCAGAAGAAACCCCACATTAAAGTGTAAAAGAAGAAGAAGAATAAAAAAAGAGACGTTTTAGAAACGTGAAAGAAGAAATCATCATTATTGTACCAAAAGACAATTAAAAGGCAGCATTGCAGGAGTCCAGAGGGAATAGCAGTTTTGTTACGCTTGAAATACTTTCTAGATTTATTCCAATAGCAGTATTTTAAACTTAGAACAGTCATTTTCTGAAGAGTGTCTAGAAGGAAAGTATTCCCTGAAGATGTTAATTGGTCTGACATGAAGAAATCATACTGAACAAAACTGTGGTACAGTATCTTTAACCAAGAGCCAGCAAGCAGACCGGAATTTAACCTTGTCATCCTATCTTAATTCTCCCTGTCACCAAGTGAATATTTTTCTTCCCACATGCTTATAAGACCACAGTGTAAAATGACAGTCATGCTGTTGCAGCCACAAAGTTTGGCTAGGCTCAAGAAACTAAATTGTAGGTTTCTGAAGGCAATTTTTGTTTATTTCACTTTAAAGATATCATTAGTCAAGATTTTGTATCAAGAAAACAGATGGTATTTCTTAAGCTTATATTTTGTTTGTAACGGTTATTTTTAACTTGTATCATTAACTTTTTCACACAACACCACTGGGATGGATCTATATCGAAACATGGCTTCACAGTGGAAGATCTTATACAAGGGTATGTTTTCCTGAAGCAGATTTGGCACGTGCAGCTCTGAGCACATTAGACAATGGACTTGCTTTCTCCTGCCAACTGAAGAAGAGAATAATCTTTGCCAATTTCATATGCCCAGCAGTGACGCCCTCTTGCAATCTCACTCCTCAACTCCAAATGAGAATTTATGTGTTTCAAGACAACTGCACCCAATGCTCAGCTACAGGATACTACCAGAAATTAGACGTAAAAAAAAACCAACAGAAAATGAGACTTACTTTGGCGGTTGTTCCTGTACATAGAGGCCAACTGACAAGCAAACTGACAAGGAACAGCCTGGTCCAGCCTTGTAAAAAGAGCTTCCACAGTAGACTGGCTGTCCATGACCCATCTACCGGGAAGTCTTCCCAGCATGATCAAGCGCGAACACATGCCTGGGAGCTGCCTAGACCAAATTTCTGCCATGGGTCTGTATGACAGCACTAGTGATTACTGCGTTCCGGTGTCTGGAAATGTTCCTGGGGACATGCCCCTACTTACTGGTATAGTGTACACAGCTTAAGGGGACCTCTGTCAGTCATCAGCAATTCAAACAGACATCCGGCAACAGTAAGTAGGTATCTTTGACAGCTAGCGGGCACTCAAGTTCTGCTGCCATGAAACAAGGCAGGCATTTCAGATGCCAGACTTGACTCATAATGTATCACTTCTGAAACTGAGACATGGGCTCCCTTCAAAGAATGGGTTTCACACATTAGTTTACAAGGGCAGCAGAAAACATGGGAGTCGCAGGCGCAGACAGCACGGGAAGATGCCCTGACCAGACTATTCCGCGTCCCACGCCACACCATTCCACATCCCATCATACAGCCCTACACCTCTTGTCACGGAACACCCTCGCACAACACAGAGAACCACAATCCCCCACCACACGCGGCACAGCACAGGACAGCACACACCTCGCCGTCACACCCCAACACCCCCCGCACCACCGCGACTCGCACACCTCGCCGCGTCTCCCCTCGATGCCGAGACCTCGCCTTGCCAGAGCGCACCCCGCACCGCACCAGTGCCGCACCTCATGGCACCACCGCTCGCTCCTCTCACCGCACCCCTCACCGCACATCCCGCCGCACCCCCGGCCCCGCGCTGCCGCGCAGCCCCGCCCGCCGGCCCGTCTCACCGCCGCCTGCTGGAAGGCGCCCTTGGTGTAGGTGCCGCCGCCGCGGTAGGCGATGGCGGGGATCTCGCGTCCCAGCAGGGCGCACTTGTGCTGCTGCGGCCGCCGCCGCGAGATGTAGTCCACGCGTGGCACCACGTTGCTGCGCGAGGAGAAGGTGACGATGGCGACGCGCGTGGCCGCGGGCACGACGGGGAAGTCGGAGAGCAGCTTCTTGACGAAGCGCAGCTCGCTGAGGAAGTTGGCCGGCCCCACGCTCGACGACTCGTCCACCAGGAACACCAGCTCCAGCCGCCCGCTGCGCGCCCGCAGCCGCCGCACCTGGCGCTTGAAGGCGCGCCCCAGCTTCTCCACTTTGCTCTCCGTCGTGTCGGGCAGCGGCGGCGCCTCCAGGGATGGCGAGGCGAAAGTTGGGGCGCGGAGGAGGGCGCCCTGCTGGCCACCCGACCGGCCCTGCGGCGCCGACGGCGACAGCGACAGCACCCCCCAGCAGCAGAGAGCCACCAGGGGCCACATGGCGCGGCGGCGGGCGCAGGGAGACGCCGGCAGCCGCGGCGGGAGAGCGGCTGGTCGTCCCCTGACGCCCCACCTCCTCTCTCCTCGGAGGGGCGGGCGGGCGGCCGGCCTGCCTCTCTGTCTCCCTGTCTCCTTGCCTCCCTATCTCGTCTCTCTGCCTCCCTGTCTCCCTGCCGGCCTCCCCGCCGGCCCCCGCAGGTATCCGCGCCCTTTAATCCCGTGCGGCTGAGGCGCTGCCCCTCGCACGCCCCTCTCCCTGTTGCCCCCCCCCCCGCCTTTCGGTAACGTTTCCCCCGCGTCCCTCCCCGCCTCCCGCAGCCCCGTCCCGCCCCGATGGGTCCTACACGGCTGGCGGCGGCAGCCCGACAGCGGGGCGGGTGGCGGTCACTGGAAACGCGCCGAACAGAAGCGAAGCGATGCCAGGCTGCGGAGAAGGGGGGGCGGAAAGGCAGGACCCCCCCGAAAAGTGAGGAGCGCCTTTTCCGCTCCCCCGCCGCGTGGGCTGGAGCTGCTGCTCGCGGGGACGGAGCGAGGGCTTGCACTGACACGTGCTGAATTAATCGTAGTTAATTTAGCCCTTTGTTTTGCTGGGAGGACGCGACTATGGCTGGGAGGTTTGAAGGATCCGTATGTTCTGGTCCCGCTCCTGGCTCTGTCCCAGTCTCCCTCTCTTGTTCAAGGGCACACTTCAGCCACCTGCGGACTCAGTTTTCCAACTTTCAGGATGTAGTGTTACTTTACTGATGTACATCTCACAGAAATGATGGAGAGGTGTCCGGACATACGGGGTGAGTGTCCACAAGAGTGTGTGCATGAAAGGCAAGGACAGCACTTGCATATGTACATCAACACGTGTATGTAAATATATATATATACATGCATGTAGCAACAGTGACAATAAACTGTGCTTGTTGTAAAAAATTCCTGCTAGCCAAGTGTGATATGACAAGCCAGTTCTCGAGAGAGCTCCCGTGTTGTCTTGGTGTCTGTGAATCGCTTTGGGAGAGAGAAACATTTGCGAAGAGACCTCCTGCCAGATTTAGAACCCACTACTCTTCAACTAACCTCAGTACAGATTTAATTCTCTAGAATATTATGAGGCAAGAACTTGAGTTTATTTTAGCCATTGATTTCAAATTAAAAAGTTTTCTACCTAATCAACTCCATTTCGAGGAGTAACTCAGTCTCAGAAAAATTCCCCTGGGACAGATCAGCCATGTAAACCTGTTGATAGCAACATTTTGCCTTTTGTTGATATTTCCCTTCCTTTACGGGTTTTCTTCTCTTCCTCCTCTCTGCTTGAGTTTGCTTTTATTGATGTATCACAGTGTGATGGAATACACAGGTACATTGGTGCATTTGCAAGTCGACTCCCATATTTACATTTATTTGAATTATTTACTCTTTATTCATTGGGGCTTCAGCTGATGGAAAATTGATCCAATACTGTCCTTTTGACTTTCCTGCAATACTCAAATTTTGCTACAAATGACAAAAGACTAAGTAACAGAATATATTCTTTAATTAGGGAAATGATTCATCTGATATACAAACCCAACATGTATCCACCTGGATATAGTAGTCCAGGTGCTTCACAAAAATCTGTTTCTTAGGTATACTTTTGCAAATCAGTGCTTGAAGAGAAGATAGAATTCAGACACAGAGACATATGTGAAGAATAGTTTTGGTACTGAAGGATGTGCATGTGATGGGCATGTGATCAGTTTCTGTTTATGTTATAGTGAAATAAAAGATACAATGTCCTACTTGGGCTACTATGCAAACTTTTTGTCTTGAAACAGTAGTTGAAAGTTGCTACAACCACCGAAGTTCTCAGTAAGTTGATTTGCACAATTGGTCTTTGGAAGATTTAAGAAATGATGCTGTAATTGCATCCACTGTAGTCTGAGTCACACCACTAGTACACCTAGTCTCCTCACCTGCACTGGGCTATAAATTGTGTTGGTCTTTGCATAAACCAGAATGAAAGAATGGAAAAGTATAGGCAAGAAGAGGCTGATTTCTCAAGGTGCTCCTAGCTGAAGTGGATCATTGCAGTTACAATGTTCTGCTGTTACCCCTGAGTTTCCAGATCATAGAAAGTACTTTTCTCTAGTCTTTAGTTTGTTGGAAAGCTAACTGCCAATTCCTTTGTTTTACCCGTATTTACATAATCCCAGATTCATATTTATAAATGCTACACATTTTAGAACTTAGAAGCAAAGGAAAAGAAGATGTATTGGAAACATTTTTAGCAGAGGAAGAACAATTCGTGTCAATGGCCAGATTTCATGTGCACCTCCTGTGCTGCCAGTGTGCAATCAGGTATGACTAATGGTGAAAACACAGTAAATTTCAGTTGTAGTGATCTCATCAGAATTACTAATGTGAAAAAACCCAGGGAAATTGTAAATTAATCCTTGATACACATACAATTTGTGAAAGTGTGTATTCTCATAAGTCACGCAGGCCCTGCAGTCATGCTAAACAGGGTTTCAGAAAAAGCTGTATGTGTACGGGGCAGTAGAGGGAAGTCATCAGTGCAAGATGCAAATATATTTATCACACAGAGAGTTTGCAATGGTAGAGGAATAAATAGGTGAACAGCTGAGCTGTGGCTGTGGATGCAAGACTGAGACACTGGTATGGTACTGACGTGAAACAAAATCCAGGAAAATTTGAATGGTGAGGGGAAGTTTCAGTCCATGGATAATTAGTGTGCAAAAGACTTTGAAAAGAATCAGTGACCTGTATATAGTGAATAACTCTCCTCCTGTATTTTCCCATCTATATAACACAGGTAATTCTCTTTACATTCATTGACATTCAACCTAGTTGTGCAGAGAGGAGACACTAAAGCATTACAAGACGCTGAGAATTTGGCCTCAGCATCTGTAGTAAACGAAATCTAATGGTATGAGGGAAAGAGGGCAGCCAAAGAATTCAAATCTGTTCCTGATATGATTTAACAGAACCATAGAATAATTTCTGGAATAAACTGAAACTTAAAAGCTTGGATTCAGCATGTGAAATCCTCAAGAAGGTATTTTATCCATGAGGCTGTGCTTGTAAGAGGAAAAGTCATCTTGCAGATGGTGAAGGTCATGTGTGTATGTGTAAGCAGCAAGGATTCTGTTCACTATATGTTCACTAAGCTTTTGTGAAAGCAGCATTTCCAAGGGAAATCTCTGTTGTAATGAAATTGCCTTCTCCAAGCCTGCCTGCCAGCTCTTTACAAATCCTTTCCATGTTGGTGTGCTTAAGCCTTCTTCTTTTGATGGTCTTTTCCCTGTTGTATTCATGCATATTATTTGTGCTTTGGTTCATACTGATCTGTAGCAGATGGGGAAGTGGAGAGCAGAAGGAGTTTTTCCCACTTTTAGTGTCCCTGAAGGTCAAAATATCTGCTCTGGACTTCATTACTTGAACAGAAAATGCAGGTTTCATGTGGCTTGTGATGACAGTGTGCTTAAGAAGGTGGTGCTGGACTGTGACTCTATTCCATTACAAAACAGCAGGTAACCAAAAAAAATAGACCTTGTGAATAAACTGTCTTTGTCATGTGACAGAAGGAGGCTGACTGGTCCTGAAAAGGAAAGCTGAAGAGCAGCATTTCAACTGCTTTTACAATCACATTACTGTATCTCTTTAATTGTCTTATTAAAATCCACAGACTTCGTGAATTCCAGTAATTCTTTACTGTCTCCCCACAAGATCATATGGTCATTTAACACCGCCCTGCTTACTAAACAAAAGAGAAATCTTTACCCCGGGTTAAAAACCCTTCTGCAAACAAACAGTCTGAGGATTGCTGTCCTTTAGCCAAATAGCTTTTTGCTTGAATTCCTCAATGAAACATGGCCAAGCATCTTTCCAAATATGGAGAAGAAAAGCATTGTATTTCCCCCCCTTCATGTTCCCCCAAATACAGCTGGACAGAACACATCCTTGTACTCAACCCACAGAGTTTTTGTGCCTGCAGAGGCAACACCGCGATATCACATACCCTGCAACTTTTGAGGGAATGCAGGTCATTTTTGTTGTTATAGTAAGGATGTTCTGTTAGCAACTTTGTGCCACAGTGGAAACACAGCTGCAACTGAAACGTTAAGTGTTCTGCAGGCATTTTACAGCATTCTAAATTTTAGCTAAACTAGAGATAAAATAGATAGCCTAAGAACAGAAATCAGAACCTGATGTTACTTAAGCTTGTTCTAAGACTCTCTTTGTGCTCAAGCACACAGCGTCTATCTGGGGAAACCTAAACACAATAAGTAGATAGCAGAGCTAGTCTTTTTTCTTCCCTTTCAGCCTTTGCCAGGGTATGGGATTACTCGGTGCTGTCTACTTCCCCTTGCAGATGTCAGGCAGTATTTCAGCAGGGGGTGTTTAAGGAACTATATGAGGAGCAAAGCTTTCAGGAACAGCGTTTACAGAATAGGAGTAGAAATACTTCCAATCTCAGAAAACGACCTCTGAATTCAGCCACCAGGGAGCCATTGATATGGTATCAGAGAAGTGCCAGTCCCTGGTAGGTTATATCCAGTCTTCATGGTTTAAATGAAAGCAGCAGAGCTATTCTAGGAAAGGGGGAGGAAAAAGGGGCCCTGGGAAGTTGTTTATTCCTCTTTCTTTGTGTGTCTTTTGGGAGAAAGAACATGTCCCACTCCCAAGTCCTGGAATGTGTGTTCTCTCCCCGTGGCTGAGAACCTTCACCTCTCAGTGCTGCAGTGCCTTACCTGCTTGCAGCTTCATTCACTGCCATCACACTATGAAAAAGACCAAGGAAGACAGCAGTTTTTTTGCAAAGCAGGGTCTGCTCTTGGAAGCTCCCTATGTTAGAATGTGTTGCTGGAACACACTGTCTCAGCAGGTTCTGACAGTTAAATTATTATTTTTTTTTTTTTTAGTGGCAACAGTGAAAGAAGCATGGAGGAGAGCATTACACAGGATGCATTATATTCCGTACTGAGAAACCAAAGCTAGGCTATCAAGATCTTAGTCATAAAATCTGAGTGAATTTTTTTGGCCATTTTAGGTCTCAGTCCTTGGCTTAAACAGAACATACGGAGGAAACAGAGAATTTTCTATAAATATGGGAATATTCTCAAGAAGGAGGAATAAAAGGTGATTAATCTCTTAAATTATCACTTGTTTTATCATTAAAAGCTGGGACAGATACTTTGCAATCCTTTAAAATAGCAGTAATTCACTGGCTTTAATTATTTTAAGATAAATTGTCCAGGGCTAGAAACTTGAAGTTCAGACTTCCCACATGAACATTGTTTAAACATGCACAAATTGAAGGCAGTCAGTTTTGATTTATACACGCAGATCCCGCTGACACCTCTGGGAGTTCTGACACAGACTGAAGAGAATACATGGCACTTAAATGAGAGCAAAATGTCTGTCCACATGATTCTGGAAAAAGATTATTATGTAGGAGGAGAAGTGTCAGTCTGCCAAAAGTTTCTCCTTTCAGGCAGAGGTCTGTGTGTTTTAGTCTTCAGCAGAGCAAACAACTGTTTGAACAAACTAAATTATGGGTTATTAGTTCAAGCTATAAAAAAAGAAAAGCAAGATTCATATTGCTTCTCGGTATTCAGACAATGATGAAGTTTAGTCATAAGAATTTTGTCTTCACTGATGGACGAGCGCAATGCACAATAAGAATATCATAGAGCTAGCTTCCAAGATGAAAAAAAAGGTAGGCAAAATCAAAACATCTGCTGGACTCTGTCTGCACAGCAGATGTTGACTAAACTTCTAAGTTAAGCTCTTCAGAATTCACGAAGCGTACTTTATCCATAAGCACACAGTCAGTCTGTCTTTGACCTACAATGTTCATGCTAAAGTGAGTATATTTTGTCATATTCTACACCCTGAAGTATGTGCCGTATAATTTTTATAAAGATCTAGGCAGACACAGAATGTGAGAAAAACATGGAAGGTATCTTTGATCATAAAAGACAGGTTCATATTCAAGATAACTTGAGAATCTGAAAGTTCTGGTGGGGCAGGACAAAAGATATAGACATGGTCTGTAGGGTGAAGCCTGTTTATGGCATTTTTTTGCTCCTGGATAGGCTGACACAATTAAAAAATACATTTGGTAGACAGGCTATTCCAGGTTGCTTTTTCAAAACTTTCTGTGTTTTGTAGCCTTTGAAATACAAAAGCACTGGCAGTCTTTCACTCTGCTTGCTTACAGCACACAGGTGCTGCTCATTGTGCATATGTTCTTCACAAATGTTCTGCATAACCCAGCAGAGTAGAGTGGTGCTCTGCGAGAATGAGGGTAAATTTCTGAACTCTCTTTGCTGTATCAAAAAGGCCCCAAAGAATGTAAGAAATGGTCTTCACAAACATGTTTGAAATGTGCGTTTCTGAATGAGCACTGCAGTTCTGTGATTTCCAAAGGTACTGAAGTTTTAAGGAGTAAGGGAAAGAAGGTTTGGGGCATGCACAGCAGTTCTTCCTGATTGCAACTGAAACTCACAAGCAGGAGACGTGTGACTTTTCTCTGTGGATAAGAAAGGACTGCAGTTTCCAGGGATACAGCTTCCTCATTAAAATTCACATAACTTTTAGTATTGCCTATGAATATGAAATATTTTGGATGTGCATTTAGGATAATATGATGAAAATACTGCTCTCAGACAAGAAATTATCTTCAGCCTGGTGGAGATAACTGAAAAAAGATGTGACACTGTCCTGGCTGCAGTTGTGTGTGTGCCTCTGCCTGGGGAAGCCATGTGGATGCTATTTACCCACACCATTGTGTTTTTGTTCCTGGTGGTGAACACCTTTGTGTGGGTAAAACATCTTCTCTTTTTGTATACTTTTGCTATTACTATTGCTGTTGTTATGGTGCATGTCTTATTCCACTGCTTTGTGCTTTCAGTAAATTGTTACCTCAAGCCATAATCTCTGCTTTTGTTCCTCCCTTTAGCAGAAGGGGTCGGGGGAAAAGGAATGGCTTGTTTGGAGTTTAATTTCCAGCTAGTGTTAAAACCAACAAAAGCAGGCGGAAGAATAGGATAGATAGTACGCTATGAGGAAAAACAGAGGCAAGGAATAGAGAGAGACTTCGCTATCATTTCTAATTAAAAATTTACATGGCATTAAGTGAAAGTGTCAGGGACCTCTTTCAAAAAGAGATGCTTCGCACATCATCGTGTAGCTAAGCAGTTGAACTCCAACCCATACAGTAACGCAGTGGATACTAAACATTAGTTCGCAGAAAAACTGTGGAATAAAAATCCTTTCAGTGGCAGTGTTCTCTAACACAGTACAAATGTATCTGTTCCATCTCTGAAAACTTGCAGTGGTGTATCCCAGATTTTAAAATAGTATTAACAATACTTGCTTATTTCTAAACTGTTTCCTAAAATATGTTAGTTAAAAAGCAGATTCAAACATAGACAGATCCTGATTCTAGTCTGATATGGCTCATAGTATATTCATACAACCTCACTCCCTTTGTATGAGAGTTCATATGCGTGTTACTCAAAACATTGTTTTGAAATTAAGCCAACCCAGGACTGAAGACATGAGAAACGGAAATGCTTTCAGAATTACCGTGATACACATCCAGGACAAAGAGCTCTTGAAAACACAGTGCCACGAGAAAGAAAACGTACAAGGTTGGGGAATTAATGCACTCTTTCTCTTACAGAGAAAAGTGTAAGTTCTTTAGCAAACTTCAGGGACAGCAGTGATAATTAACATTGAGCTCAGGATGTTAAAATGGGAGCAGGCAAAAACTGAAATGAGCTAGATCAGCAGAAAGGTCCAGTTACCTCTTTTACACATAATGAGGACAGCACTGGGGTGTCCTAGCCAACAGTCATGTCACAATACTGGGACAGCTGGAAGAGTGTCAGCCTGCATCCTGTCCTCTTCCAGACATCTGCTGTATCTTTTCTGTCCTAACAGCAGGTACATTCAGCACCCCAAGATCTTACAAACCCTTGTTTGAAGTCACTCATGCAACCGTATCATGTGCCTTTCATCAGCCAATCAGAAGTTAAAGCAAACATAAAGAAGGATGTGCTGTGTTTTGCATTTGGCTCCCTCGCCCACTTGAAATCACACTAAAGGTCTATGTGTTTGCAGCAGTTAAACTGAAAAACTGTTTGGAGTAAGCTTAGTACTTCTTTTAGCAGTCTGACCTATTTGGTTCATGTGTTTTGTATTTTTTTTCTGGTTGAAAGGACATTCAGGTTATATCCTCTTATTGTTAACAGTCCAAAGTGTCTCTTTTCCTGCCTGGTTAACAAAGGCTAGATAATACTAAAATTCCAACAAAACAGAAATAAACATCAGGGAACTCATGCTGAGACTTGGTTTTCTGAGACTAATTCTTCCATGTATATTCAATTCTGCCATGCATATTCAAACATACTTCAGGTTTATTACTGATGGAAATTTTGTCATAGTAAGGTCTAAGAAAGACTCCAAAATTTGGACTGACTCTGGATATCAGTGAAAGCAATGGAGACATGGGAGTTGACACCATTTCAGAACCCCAGATTTGAGTCTGAAGTTAATAATCTAAATGTTGCACCTGTATTCTGTTGTATGGAGGAAGGAATAATCTTTCTGTCTTGACATATATGTGTCCATGTAAATGATGGCCCTAAGTCTGTCTGGTGTATGAAGACCCATCAGTATGACGAGATCCATGCTTTGTGTACTCCCCTCCCTGTACAGTAATCAAGTCTGGAACCATATCTTGCTATTTATCTTTTTCATGGTCTTGTATTTTGTCTACATGTCACAAAGATTTTCTGTGCCTGTGTCAGCAGATCAGTATTGCATGACCGTAATAGAATTAGATGAATCTAGTTCAGTCAACATATGCTTTCACTTCTATTGTTTTTGATATTTGCCATTATTTGCCAAATTTTTCAGGAAGTAAAGCATGATCCACAGCTGAAATAAAATCATGATTATTACCAGAATGGCAATCAATAAAGTTAATTACTATCTCTTTATGAAGTGTATGGTAGATGAGTTGTGCAGTTTTTTTGTCAATGGACAATTAGTAATAAAAACTCACATACTACTTTGAAAAAATGCTGCTCTATGTGTCAGTATTGTCACCACTCATAAAAAAATCTTGGGGAAAAAGATGTAGAATAAATTTACTGTATGTTGTACAAAGCCTATTTTTGTCATAAACAGGAATAAATAATTTTTTCCCCCACTGAAGTTACCTGAGGTGTGCAAAGATTAAGACATGATGAAAACTCATGTCTAGTCAACTCAGTGGTCCTATTCTTTCATTTTATAAAGCTATTCTACTTATGTGTACCTTCGTGCTCTGTACTTGTTCCAGGCATAGTTAACTGAAACTGTGTTTTAAAGCACTTATGATTTCATTTCATTTTTCAGTGCCATGTTCACTGAAGTCTATGTGATTCAACTGCTGATTTACTTTGCATTAGACACCAAGTTTTGGGATAGCTTTGGTCTAAGGATCTCCCTTCTCTTGCTGTGATGTAGCCTTTGTCATTGGTGAGGAAAAAGGCTTTCTCTGTACCGAGTGCTGTGGCAAGGAAAGAGATGCCCAGGGAGGGAACAGCTTTGCCTGAGGGTAGCTAGCAGAGCAGACTTCATTCTGCTTCAGCAGTGTCTCATTCTCAGACATGCCAGGTTACTGAGCTGTTATGAGGGCCATGCACTAAACAGCACTGCATGACCAAGCTCAGCTACAGTTAGAATCTACTTATTTTGCAGCTTTGCAGTCTTCATCATCAGGGATGCTACAATCCTACTTTCTAGGTGAGTTGTAGTAGCCTGGTGGATCCTGGTATAAGTGTCATGGCTCACGGACCCCTAAGAGAATCAATCGACTTAGTTGGCCCAGATCAAGCCTCCTAAAATTATATGAGTTGAAGCTTTAAGCACAAGTTTTTACCAGAAGCTTGGGAAGGAATCACTTAGGGCAGTGTGGAGAATTTATCCTATAGGATATAAATAATACCTACTCACATGGGGGAACGGAAATTCCAGGGCTTTTTAGTAGCTATTAAGTAGGAACTGAAGGTCCTGGATTGTGTATTGTATGTAGAGGTATTTTGGCTCTGTTTTGCTGTTTTCTTTACTGCCTATTGGTGGTTTCAATTCTCCTTCCAAGATTTGTATTTGCATTTTCCCTCCTCATCATTTGAGTGTACACACAAAACATGTGCTCTCGATTTTGCTCCCTCTTTTAAACATATCTGTGCAGTACCATCATATCAGTATTCAGTAACCAGGTTGTATTCTGATCTTTCAAATAGCTCCTTTAGGTCTCCAAATACATAGGGCACCTGTGCAGGCTTATAAATTGATTCTAAATTCTAATTTTAAATTGGAGTAGACCCAGGCTGTTCTTAAATGTACACCAAGAAAATGGGGACAATTTCTGTTCATATCTTTAGGACACCATTATTCACAGAATGAACTGACAACATTCCCTGTTAGTTACAATCCCTAAAAGGCCTTTCTTGACATCAGCAGAAGTGTCATAAAAGAACATAATTGGTTTGAAAGCTCTCTTTGTGAATGAAAGCAATGGTTTATTTCACCCCAATTTAAACTTTTACACTCAAAGCTTCTTGTTTGTAAACACTAACTTTTCCTATTTATTTAAAATTGATTACACATACTTGCAAAATGATCCCACAAAGAACACTTTTTTTTCTCCAGAAGTACAAGAACAGCTTCACTTTTTTGTTGCTGTGTTGTTTTATTTGTGCATGTGCAAGAGTCAGCCTGTGGGCTACACTTGTTGGATAGAGGTTGTTAAGGTGTTTACAGGTTGTATCATACCACATAATCTAAAAAGGAAAGAGTGAGATATTTAGAAGCAATTTTATTACTTAATAACAGTAATGAGAGCACACAGGCTTTGTTGTTAGTATCTCCAAGAACAGACAGGCTCCCAGCAGTGACTGTCCATGCCCTTCCAAATCAACAGCATATGGTAACTCTTTAAAAATAGAGTTGGTACCCATAACAACTAGCCTTTTATGCAAACTGTTCACCTTAAAGCACACCAGCTTCACTGGGACCCAACCACAAAATGGTTCTTTTTACTGAGGATAAGATCACCTTTTCCTATGTGCTAGGCCCATGCTAGCAGAAGCCTGCTTTCTTTTTCTCTCTTGTCACTGTCGATGAGAGTTTTAACTTTCAAGTAGACACGGTGATTTAGATAAAAAAATGTGGACCAAATCTTACTTACTTAAAATTAGAGGAAGAAAGAAACAGCAGCGAGGTACTAAATGTATTTCCAGATCTCTTACCAAAACCACTGAAAAAAAGTCCTTTTTTTTCCCCATGGACATTTCTTCTCATTTAGCTGATAACCCCTTCAAAAACTATAGACAGTCAAAGTATCTTGTTCTCTCTAAGAATTTTTCAGTTTTCATGACCAGGAATTTTGCAGATTTTCATGTTCCACTTGCAAAAAACCAACTGATTAGGAGTGTAACATTATTGTATTTAAAAAAAAAAAAGTAAGAAAAAGGAATACAGTATATCACAAATCTATATTGTTTATTACAGGTTGGGAAAGTTTTAATGTTAAAAAATGAAGCATAAAGTACATTCGTATGCTTTTTTAAAAGGTTCCTTGTATTTGTTGAACCCTTAAAAAAGTCTATGTAGACAAGAGGGAAGAGGAAGACCAATGCTGCATAAAATTTAAACCTGAGTTTTACTACTGTGCTATCCTTAAAAAAATAATTAGTTTTGATACTGAAAACGTTTCTTAAACTGCCATAGATTTATGAACACCAAAATTATCAATTTCTTTTCTTTCTTTTCTTTTGTCCCATGCATTCTCAAGTTCACAGCTGCGGGAGTTGCCAGCATGCCTATGGCAAGTCGTAAAAAAATTAATATGCATACATGCATTTAATGTTTCAGTTCAGGTGTGTAACTCTGGTCAGGAAAGGCATGCGTGATGAAACCCCTCGAAATCAAAGCCAAGTCCAGTGACAGCTAAAATTCACCCAGAAGTCATTAAAAAGTTGGATTTAGAAAAAGAGTACAAAATTTCAACTCCCAAAGTAAGGTTTGTGGAACTAAAATTGAGATAATAATGGAAATTGCTTTTTGTCCTTGATGAAAGGGTACAAGAATACAGAAATATTTCTTTCCACAAAAGACTAGTGTGAGTTTTGAAACTTGCTAATTTCTTATACTAAATTTTTCTTACTTTAGTATCAGCTGAGTATGTTTCAAACCAGCAAGCAAGAATCTTGTAAAATAACAAATGCAGTCAGGACCTAGTTGAGCATTAGGTTTTCCTCCTCCATTAAATAGAAAGAATAAAGTTTTTTCCCTTTCTTTCATCCTTTCCTTTTAATTGTTTACTTTTTCTTTTTTCTTCCGCAAGCACATTTAAGATTTTACTGTAAGGATACATCTTTCTGCTGTGTCAAAACTGAGCAGCAACCTTCTGCCCCCTAGACAACACCTCAGACAAACCCAGAGTATAAGAATGATGAATTCTTCGAAAGCTGTGTGGGACAAGGGAAGCAGTTGCCCTTACATGTGGAGGCTAGTTTTCTTACTCCAGATAATAGGAAAGAAGGGAGGGTGCTTTTCCAGTTTTAAAGGGTGGGGTCAACCATCCTTTTTGGTATTGAATATACCATTATGGGTGAGTATGATTACTACTATTGAACTATGCCACAGGATGCAGTGGAGCTGGAGGTACTTTCTAGTGCAAATACTGAAGAGAAAGAACAGGAGATGAAGTAGCTATTAGAAAAATAAATATTAGAGCATTTCATCCTCTTCCTGTGTCTTTGGCATGACTCCCTGTCTCAAGACTTCTCCCCAGAGTACAGATGCAGTGAAATATACTCTCCACTGTTAGACCTATGACCAAAGTGTGGTGTTTCCCTGCAATCTAACCATTGCCTCACCTTATAATCTCAGGGTGAAATGGACCTGTTTATGACTTTTTGAATTGTTGCTTCTTGAGGATAGCCAAATATGGACCCCTAAAATGTCACTAATAAAGGTTAAGACAAAGAGTGTGAGGAGACCTGGAAAGCAGGAGAGGCTAAGGATTCTTATTCTTGATGGTGTAAACCTAATTGTGGAAGCTACAGAGGTAAAAAAATACAACCAACCAACCCACTGCACTAAGCTTAAGCAAAGTCAGATCAATTGCAAATAAAGACAGATGAACTTTATCTGAACAAAACAAGGACAGATTTGAAACTTATGTAGATAAATGGGATTTTGATGATAGAGCATGGCTTTTCTCATGGGCATAATTTACTTTAATTATCCTACAGATGGAATAAGAGGATGCTTTAGATGGAAGGAATTTTGCTCAGACATCTTGACCTAATTAAGAGTGCATTGACATTTTAGATTTGAATTCTGTCACTAACATGCACATGACCTTGGAAAGTCACATTGATTATTGTTTCATAAAACAATATTTAACCATCACATGAAGCAAAATGGGAAACCTCATTTATTTTTCTGGGCTGTGAATATAAAAGGATTTGACCACTTACACATTAAAATTCTAAGATCATTGCACAAGTATGCCTAAAAACTTTAACTCCCTTGGCCTGTCTTGTTAAATAGTCTGCATAGTTGTGGCTAAAGGTTAAATGGCAAGATGCTAAGTTCACTGGCAAATGTTCTGGCATCCTATGGATGAACATATAGAACATACAAAATGTGCTCCTGCGCTATGAGAACAAATAAAACCAGCATGAAGAACATGTGTCTTTCTGGAAAGCTTATGGCTCTGCTCACCTGACATGATTTTTCTACAAGCTCTCCACACCGAAGGATTTTTTTTGTTTGTTTGGCTTTTTTGTTTGTTTCTTTGTTTGGGTTTGGGTTTTTTTAATGTGTGTTTTGTTTTATTTTGTTTTGTTTTTAAAATTTATTTTCAAGAGAAACAGGTAGAACTGTATTCAGGCAATAAAAGTAGGACTAAGAAAGGACTAAGAAATACAAAAACCCACAAACTTCCCTGTCCCAAAATAAAAAATCGTATCCTAGAAAGGTTATCCAGAGTATTTCTGTTGTCTCCTTTGGCTTTGGGCCAACGCTTGTGTAGAGCATTCAACTTCTGTCAGATTTGCAAGGTGACACTTGGTTTAGAGCTCATAGACCCACTAGATGTGCCCAAAGGTTTTCAAAATATCCTCATTTAACCAAGCATGATTTTGCTTCACATACAGTTTGAGAGGATTCTTTAGCCAAACATGACCGATTTGCTGCTGAGAGGTGGAAAGTGTGTGTCCAGGACTTGTGTGTCAGGGGAGATACATTTTGTAATGATTCTGCCTCCTGAAAGCATTGGGAGAGCTTTGTTTTTCCTTTAGCACACATTGAAAACAAGTTTTGAAAACTTGAGAGCTGTTGTGAAACAGCCATTCTCTGGCAAGCTCTGCTGCTTTTGCCTTCCAAATGTTTTAAAGTTTGCATTGTGTCTAGAACACCATTTTTTCAGAGAGCCATGGGAAACACGCAATCTCTGACTGCTACCTTAATCCTATATTTAAGACCACTGGAAAAGTTTTAGGGGTACATTCAGATTGCAAAAGTGGTTACTCAGAGCCTGGGAAGTAACACAGATATCTTGTCTTTTTGACTGCTTGGACATAGCTGCTCGCACCGAGTGAGGCCGGAGTTATTAAAAACAAGGAGTGCTGAGAGAATGAGTCTTGCTACATACATGCACACACTGAATTAGTCTGAATTAAGGCTGTGACTCTCACAGGGCTAGCTACTCCATACAAATATAGCTGGATTCTTTACCTGGACCACCAGCTATTCATAGTAGCTTACCAAACATTTAACATCTTTGTTCATAGAAACAGGGGCTGGCAGGTCTATTGGCTTATGCTGTTCTTCTGACTTTATTTATAAGCTTACTCTTAGTGAAGATGCAGCATTATGTGGATGTACACAGTCCTTTAAAGTCAGCTTAAGATGAACATCAGATTTATTGTCTTACACCCAAATGCCAAACAGAATGTGGTAAGTAAACATTTGCTACTTACTTAAGAAAGCACCAGATTTCATCTTCAAATTGGAAAAGAGATCATTTTGTTATTTCGATGTAATTTTTTTTTTTTTAAAAGGACATCCAACAGGAATAAAAAGGCACAGGGAGAAAACATCTCATTGTTTGTCCACAAATCCATTGATTTTTCAATAATTAATGCCAACAGATGCATATGCAATGCTACATGCTACTCAGATAAGCTACATCTTGCAAAATAATGCACTCACCAACACAACTCTCCTTGGATTAAGTAGAAAGGGGGCAGTATTCAACATTTAAGAACATGGCCCCCATTTCCATATGTTTATGTGAAATGAAACTCTGGTGTGCACCCAAAAAGTAGGTTTTCATAATGTATTTTCCACACTTTATTTATAAATGCTAATGCTGGGGCCAAAGTAGAATTGCTACTTCTGAGCGTGACCTGACACACACATCCATCAAACTCCCCAAGCTGTTTCTTTTTCATGGTAATCTCAATTTTGATTGCAGGTTGAAAGGGTGGCATAACACCCACTGCAGCTGACAGCTCTTGCAGAGTGTGTGTTTTATGGTGGTACCTCTCTTTTTGGCTGAGTTGGTTGTCTTTTTCCTGCTTACTTAGGAGCCTCATGAGTCCATGGAGTCCAAAGAGACTATACAGGAAATTGCATGGATCAGTTTATTGTTCTGAGCTATTTGTTTAGTTATATGGTGCTTTCGTTATCTCTGACATTCCAGAGCAGCCTTACTTTGAGGACTGCATGGATACTGGTTATCAAATAGGTGTAGTTAATCTGTCTGTTCTCCTCTGTCTTTTGCCTGAAATAAATCTGAAAGAGTCTAGATAAGGTGAAGTGATTGCACGCCGCGTTAGAAGACCAGTAGTTATTTGTTCAAGCTGAATTTAAAAAGGCAATGAAGCAGAAAATTTATATAATTTTTGTTAATATGGTGGAGTCAATTTAGTGGGATGAGCGTAGGATTGGACTGGTTGCAATGTACATTGCAGACAACATTCCTGAATGAATGAGTGAAGAAGTGAGCTTGAACTGCACAGGAAGAATCTCAGGTTTGTATTTTTACTTCAAGTATAATTTCTATCTGTTTTCTATTGTTGTGGTCCAGTTGGAGGTCCAATCCAAATGAAGGAAAACTAGAGCCCACTGTGCATTGTTGTGACAGTATTCTTGCACTTCATGAATTTCAAGTCCCTGTATATGTTGTGGGGAAAAAATAAAAAACGAACCCTTTCAGCTTTCTCTTATAGCTGCAGAGAGAAAACAGAATAAAAAGCATTGCAATCTTATATGACCTGATGTAGCCACATCAGTATCATTATATGCCTTTTTTCTTGCCTCATCTCAAAGACAAACCAAACAAAAGAACAGAAAAATCATTATATATGTGAAATAACTCTTGCTTCTGGGAACAGATGATTGAGAATGCAACTGTAAAAAGTGAAAGTGTAGAGGATTCAGAATTATTACTCCTAATAATTCAAGGCCTAGAGGCCACAGATTTGAAAGGAGAAGCAGCCAATATATACCCACAAAAATGTGTTCTTTCCCCCCTTTTTTTGACCTCTTCTCTGCTATACACACTACAGAAGTTAGACTGAGAATCACCAGGATTGAATATTGTAGAGGACAGTGATATGAATGGGTTGAAATAGGTTCATTAGATTCAAGGAAGACAATTATGTACAGCTATTAAACTTTATTGAAGTCAGTACTTCAAGAAGAAGAAGAAGAAAAAGAAGAGGAGGAAAACAACGAGGTTTTAACTTGTGCTGTTGTAAAGTTTTCCGCAACTCTCATTAGTGACTGTTGTTGGAAACAATTGCTGCTCAAAGAAGCATTTGGCCTCATCTAGCATAGCAGTTTTTGCTTATTTTGGAAAAGCATTTTAGAGCTGGTCACTCAATGTATTTTCAAAATCTTTTGCTGGCTTTTACAAGAACACATTGAAACCCCTTGCTTAAGTGGCCAACAGCCTGTGGTTCTAAAAAAATCAATTCGTGTTTGTGGAGAAGCAAGGGGAACGGCACACACAGAAGTTATGGACTCAGCTAAAGCCAGCTTACTCTAGGAATGCGGAGGAAAAAAATACTTCTCGGCTGTTTACATAACTGGAATGTTTCACCACTTGTAAGCAGGTCAATACTTTCAGCACTGGCTGTTCAGCTGTGCCAAGATGGAAAGTTTTGTTTCATTCAGGTGCCTCAAAGTACAACAAAGTACTGTGATAGAGCAACCTTACAGTTTATCATAAACCAAGTTGTGATAGAGCAACCTTACAGTTTATGATAAGCCAAGCCACTTACTAGTGCAGCAGGACATGTTCTGTTGTAAGCCATATCTAGCTTGTTGCCACGAGTTGAGTTCCTGAGTGTGTTTGTGCATCCTGCTAACCTGGACAGAGTCAGCAAGAACAGAGCACAGTGCATATCTGAGAGCTGAAAGTCTGTTTCCCACCCATCCTAAAGACAGAGAGGGAGGGAAAGCTCACTCACAGGGGTGTTGTTTAAACATAACAATTGTTGGGTCAGAGCCTTGGAACAGCAGACAGACCTGGAGATAACACACAGGGATGGGATAGTCTGAGAGGCCTGTACAGACAGCAGAAGAGGTTTGGAAATGACAGTGGAGGAACCCCACCCAGCTTTCAAAAATAATGCAGAACAAAACTCACTGTGCAAACATGTGAAAGGTTTGTACGGATTTTATACAAGTTCACGGAAGTTTGATATATTCATTCTATACATTTTCAGGGACATTTCTTCATCTACTTCTCTTTGTCCCACTTGTTTGATTTCAAAAAATCTCTAAAAGAAGCTTTCTGTTCAAGTGAGGAACAATGAAACATACATGAAAAGAGGATATTCAGCATCCGTTTTAAAGAGACAAATTGTTATATATGCAATCCAGGGAACATCTCTGTTATGGTGGCTCTTATCTGTGCTATTGCTTGCATCTGATAAGATGATGCACATACTTAGAGTGTAGATTTATACTGAAAGCTTGACTGGACCACAGCCATGATACTTGGCTTAGAGAATTTGAGGTACAGAGAACAAACAGATTTTCACCGTTCTAGTGTCAGTTAAATCACAAAATGTCTTTGCATAGAATTAGCTCTTTCTGTCAAACTGACAGGATTTTTTAGACAAAGCATTAGCAGCGCAAAGGCACAGGGTGGCTTTCTAACATAATATAGTATTTCACATGATTTCTAACACCATGATATAGTTAATTGCCAAAGTTTCTGGCTTAGTATGTTGGTTTATGAAGTTTCTTTGTTCATTCCTCTTAAAGAAAGGAGCTAGGCAGGAAGGGAAGAGACAGCACAGTGACAATAACGTGCCCCCTAAGGGGATCAGGTGAAGAGGGGCTGGCACAAAGCTTTTGTCTCCCGTAATTCATCCTCATACAGACCTCTGTCCTGCAAAAAGCACATGGAGGGGTAAAAAAGTGGTAGTGGTTGCCTAGTCTCCCACAGGGGAGACCAAAGGCTTGCTCAGCACTGCTTCGGCTGTTCATGTGGAGGCGTCTGAGATCACCTAACATGCTAATTTTCTCCTCTTTTGGTTTAAAAATACTGTTTACACTTCCCATTGTCAGCAGCTTATCCAGGAAAGGCTAGCTCAAAGAAGATGGTTCACTTTCACTTGAGTTCTTCACTTTTTGCAGCTGTGTGAATTGGAGCACCAAAGTCATGTATTTTGGTCAAGCTCAGCAAGAGTTTGTACATCATCAAGGATTGTCAGCCAGAAATTTTCACAGCTACAACTAGACTTTGAAAGTTACAGCACTGATCATGTGACTTGGTCAAACATCCTTGTGAAGTACGTGGAAATCCAAGGACAAATCAGGTATCTGAAGTTAGATGCAAACAAATTTAACTTAGATGTCTTGAGAAAAGAAGAGAGGAAACAAAAGCCACAGCCTGTGTTTCAGAGTAAATTTATTTTTTGTGACATAAATGTAAGTAATTAAGTAGAATTCCTTATTTAATCTGTAAGGGCAGAATAAATACCACCAATACATACCAAACATGTCACTGTAGAAAAGGAGGTGTTCACAGGATGAGAGACTGAGGACTGCTGCTTCTAGAGCCCAGCTACCCCCTGAAGAATGCATTAAAGCCTGTAACAGTTTTTGTGAACATGGAAATGCACACAATTAATTTAATCTGGTGTACCAGATTTTTCTGGTGTATCTGGTGTATATGGTGTATATATTCTGGTGTATATGGTGTACCTCATATTTTTCTAGTCCACTAGTCTGGTTTCATGTGCCCTCCCAAATTCATATCTATTGCTATCCAGGCTTAATTTCTTTCAGTCCTAAGCTATGGATGATCAGTCTCGGCTGAAATAAGATTCTTGCCTTATTTCTCTTTTGAATTTTCCGGCAGTGCAAGAACAGCTCCACAGACAAGAATTTTGTAGAGAAAATTCTTCTCCATGCTCTAGCCATGTAACTGCACTCATGTGAGAGCAGTAGGAGAGACCATGGGCTAAGATGGAGACTTGGCAATGTATCTTCTATTTTTCAGCTGTTGTACTGACACAGGATTCCTGATGGAGCTATTGGCAGGCTGTTTCTCGCACTCAGTCTGTATGTCACTTAGCAAGCAGAGGGGAACAAGTCTCACTTTTCAATCAAGTCGCTTGTGATTAATTCAGACAGATTTGACAGCAAAAAGTAAACAGCATTTGGCAAAAGTCACTCTCAGTGAGAGTGTCATTAAGAAAGTCATGCACAGAGAATGTGCACACAACTTCCCTCCCTCTCATTTTGTCCCCAACCACTACAACATGAAAGATGACAATTTAGGTTTGTTTTCATAAAATTATGATCGTCATTGCTACCACATCACAGATTTACCGAAAGAGTTGTTTCAGCTTCCAGCTAAATGAGGCAGGATTTTTGGACATTTGCCCTGCTTGATTGCTGCAGATGTATTCTGGAAATAGACCACCAAACTCTGATGTTACAATACCCTAGCTAATGTCCTATGCAGAAGAAAGGACGAAGATAGAAGAGAACTGGAACTTCAGGCTAACACTAGAAGTCTGCTGCCACCCACGCGTGAACATCCTGCTAAGTGAGTGGGTAGTCATTTGAGCACATAGTCTAGTCATCTATGCAAAATACCTCACTTAGAATGCCCTTAGTATAAGACGAAACATAGAGTTTGGATGTGAATGGATGAGCAGAAACAGTGCTTCAGCTACATTTGTAGTTAAAACTAAGGATGTATTTGTCCCCTTGTAACAGCAATAGCCTCTCTTCCCTGGAGGGGCTACAGCATCATCTAGTGGAAACTTACAAAAATGTGCAGGTCATGGTTGTATGATCCAGTTGCTGAACACCAACTAATGCCCAGCATTTTTTTAACATGGGACAGAAAATGCTCTTTCCTGCAGGGAGAAAAGATTATCTGAGAAAGGCTTGGTCCAGCTGAGCCACACACAGCCTGGTGTAGTAGCTGCTAGATGAGCTGAGTATCTCCACCTTGGCTGGCGCTCTCCTTCGGCAGAGCTGTTCCTAGATGCTCTCAAATTAAGCAGGCAAAGGCAGCCCTGAAAACTAACAACATGCTAGTGCACTTACGTGGACATGAGTGGAAGACCTACATGACTTTCTCTTTTGCTTACTTTCTTTCTTTCCTGACAAAAACCACTTTGGTCTTAGCTGGGAAGCCCTCCAGGACCATCAATGACAAAAGAAAACAAGTGTGCTCTTTAGAAGAAAGCACCTTGGGTCCTGCAAGCACTCACAACTAAGCAGCTACTGTGTAAAGCTGTGCAAGCTGCGTCCTGAAAACCAGCATTCTAGCAACTTTTTTCCTTAAAGACAACTCTGAAATGTGTAGAAGACAGGATCCTATTTCAGTGATTTTGCTCTTGAAGGTAGAAGGTCAGAGAACAGTAACTGCTCTTGCAAGTGCATGTGAAGAGTAAGTCTAGTCTTTCCACTAAATCTGGGCAGTGATGCATGCTGTCGTACAAGAGTGACAACCAAAACTCTTCTGATGGGGATTTCAGTCCTAATTTTCCATGCTGTCTTTCAAGAGAATAAAGACAGTAAACAACTTTTACTGTTTCAGGAGGCTGACTTCTCTTGTAGATAAAGAGAACAAACGCAAGGTGAAGTGGCTATCCGTACAAACTCAGCACTCCAAGTCAGCAGCAGTGGCCGCAACAAAGCGTCCTGCTACCCTCTGGTGACGCTATTGTGAAACTGCGGCCAGGTCGCAAACAATAGCAGTTTTCTTGGACGGTCACTAACACAAATGCTTTCTTAAAATGTGATCCACACCCGAAAAAGACCAATTTCTCTGATTGCCCAGGTGATTCTGTTGAACACAGCATGCTTTCAGCACCTGGTGAAGATGGATTAAAACCAAGGAGTAAGTCAGAGCATGGCTTTGCCGTGTATTTTGGGGCGGGGTGAAAGAGGCATTTTTGAGATATTATTGCACGTTTTATGATTTTTTTTTTTTTGGCAGAGATAGATACAAGAAAGGCTTAAAATTAGACAGGCTACAAATATTAAATTACTAGCATACTATAGACACAATGACATTTCAAGTTGCTCTAGTGTCCAAGGGCTCTGAGCGGAATCTGAACAACCACCAGTTACTGAGATCATTATTTTCATTACCCCCACAAGTGATTTGAAATAAGCAGCAGAAATGAGGCAAAGAAAGTCAATAAACTAAGCAGCTAGTCGCTTCTGCCTGCTGGCGTAATCTCATGTGTCCTCATAGTTCGAGAGGCAGGTAAAGTGGTACACTGCAGAGTAAACAAGTGGCATTTCCCTATGAAGTCTTTTCCAGGAAAATTAGTCTGCTTTGAGACTGTAAGAAAATAGATGTTTTAAAGCAGGAGCTGTCAAACTGTGCCATTTCAGAACTTTCAAAGTTATGTTTATCCAAAGGAAATTGAATCTGTAGTCAGTTTCACTTAAAGATCAATAATATTTTGTTTCTGTTTCAGCCCAGTATTGCTCTTTTTTGGAAGTTTGAGACTTTTTCCTCTCTATTTCAGGACGGTAGAAGAATAAACAGTCTTGTCAGCTGAAGACGTGGGAAAATACTTTGTCCCTCTCTTTTCTTGTCCCCTCTTCTGTGTGCCTGGTTGCAGCATCTGTTGCCACTTCCATCACAGCTAAGCCATAGGAAGTGGTCCTGTATTTGAGGACCTGGTAGATGCACGTGCAGAGATATCCATCAGAATTGCTGATGTCACAATATTTCAGGTGAAGGGACAGAGAATGATGCTGAAAGCAGTAAGGGCAAAATATAGTTCTGAAGGGCTTTGAAGGGCTGATGCAAAATCTGTCAAAGCAGATAAGATCTTTTCCCAGTTCCAATTTTGTGTGATTTCTATTTGCTGCTCTTCTTTTTCCCTTGTCAGGGACTTTATGAGTTGAAACAACATTTTATAGTAATTTTATTTTGATCCTTTCTCCCACAAGTCTTTGAGATTGCTTAGGGAAGGATGAGAGACTACATTACAGAGCTAGCGAGAGCACCTGAGAGATACGAGAGAGGCCAAACCTGCAGGGTAGCCTCTCCACCCAGCTGTGCACTCCACTCCCAAGAAGGCTTATTTCTGGCCAGAGCCGACAGCTTGACATCTGCTTGTTGCTCCCTCTGTCACAAAGTCTGCCTACCATCCAGATCAAAGGAGCCCACACATGGCAACATTCGCTGTGGGTGGCCATGCACCCTCCAGAGCCTCTTGTTGTGGGCATCATTAAGGTTCATCCAAGCTGAGAGTGAAAGCCAGGAGGAGATGCTGGCATGGATTTTATGACATGTTATAAATGCAGATTGTAAACAGTGAAGTCTCATGTTTTTCAGGGAAATCTTCCTATCGTCTAAAGCTTTCTGTCCTCTAAAGGTTGATTCCATTTCTTGAAGGCTGCAAGTCCTTGTGCTCTAGGGAAAATCCATCCCAAAATAACTAAAATGCAGCAGACCCCGAATGAGCTGAGGCACAGCACTCCTGAGGACTGCTGCATGGGTCTTAGAGTAAAACACTCTTTGCAGCTCCTGAAATGCTGACGTAACCCTAGACATTAATAGAAATGACCAGAGGTACAATCTCCAGCCTTTTCGTCTGGTGTAAATAGTTGGAGCTTTCCAGCCATGAAGTTAATTTTAGTGGTGTCCAGCTGGAATGTTCTATCCGGGGGATGCAGGCAATGTTCTCTGGCTAGTGAAAGAACTAACTAACCATTCAATGCAGTATTATCTCTGAGCTCACATGAAAACTGCAATAGTCTCCCTCACAAGATCTCTGGTTTTTTTTTCCACCTACTTTTTTCTTTTTCGGGAGGCACTGAAATGAGCAAGCAACAGTTGTACTACACTGTACAACCCTCCTGCCTCATGCAGTTTTCCTCCTGCACCATGCCCCGTACAGTAACAAGGGTGTCTCAGAGGGAATATAAATTGCAGTGTAATAGGTATCACTACAGGGATGTGGATGGTAATTACAGCCTGAGCCTCAGATTAAGCCTCATAGCTAATTATGCACAAAGGCTATTTTGGCTTAGGCAAGACATTCCTGCATGTTTTGATGGCTGGGGATAAATATTGGACCTGCTCCCCAGCACACTGGCTGGTCTCAGCACATTCACAGAATCATTATATGAAGAAGAAAGAAGTGATGCTGAATCAACACAGAAATTAATCTAGAGAATTTGTCCAAAAGAGCATCAATATCATTGTTTTAAGTCAAAGGAAAAACCGAGTCTCTAAAGAAAGACTGATGCCTTACCTGGACTACCTAAAAGAGAGAGGCTTGACAAAGATCAAAAGATTAAAAGCGGTGGTGTTTACTTGCAGGCCTTCAGGTACATCCAGGGCAGTCAGAGCTCACTCGGGGGGGGCTTACAACCCAGGTGGACCCCCTGAGCTCAGGTCCCCAGGATGGACCACCCAAGATGGACGACTGGTCACAAGTTCTCCACACTCTTATAAGTTTGGTCTATTAACATATCGGGGCTAGCTCTTCCAATTAGAGCTCCAGGTAATGAAGTAATTCACCCCAAGTTTGCTCCCCCTTCACCAACAGCTGTTTACAGATCTTGGGCCTGAGGCAGTAAGCCGTCCTTGTGGTCCAGGCCTGAAGATGGATTGTTTTGTCTAAAGGCTGTAGCTAACACTTTATGTAGGCTTTAGAGTTACACACTAAGAATTGAAGGGTTACAAACCTATGAGAAATATAAAAGTTAAAATCCTAAGGCATGAGACTGTAAGGGACAGAACTTTACTGTCTCAGCAATTCTTTACATGCTGAGATGGTTACCTTCCTAGCACGGTTATTTTCCTCCTGTCTCAAGCAAAGAGAGGGTTTAGAAATGTCAGCCCATCTCTAGATGAGCATGTTTTGGCTTTACATGTTTTGGAGGCAACTTCCGTGGGGCCAGTGATGGAGGGCAGCCAGGGAAGGGGCAGGGCAGCTGCCCATGTAGCTGTTTGCTGGCATGCATGGGGTGCACTGTGCCACTTGGGAGGGGACTGTAGGCTCCTTGGGCTTTGCCTTGGGCTTTGCCTTTGCCAGGTGCTGCTGTTCAGCCACAAGCTCCGTGCGTGGACACAGCAGCTGTTGTTACATATAGTTTGCGTGCATAATGCATGACTGTTTTGTGAAGACCTTTTCACTGCTTGACAGAGGTAGAAGTGGATCACATAATCTTTGTGGCTGTTAAAAACATTCCTATGACTTATTTCCTCCACCCCTTGTGAGTACCAATTTCATGAGAAAAAGGTCTTTTTTCATGCAGCCCAGAAGAAACAACTTGCATGGCTGAATTGGAGTAGCTCCACGACAAATTAATAATCTCCACAGCTAAACATTGTATCTGCTGTTTTTCCTCTTCACGTCCTGGTCTATTCCCTTCCATTACAGCTTCTACCGATGCCGGTGCTGTGTTGGGTCTCCTGATTGACATGGGAGTCCGTCTCCTGCAAGGGCTGAGGAAACAGAAAACTGGTGGTCCCCATGGGACTCGTCCTTGGAATCACTGCTTGTTGGGAATGGCCCTATCAGCACTAGGTCTAGGAGAGGGTCAGCAGCAACATGGAGCATGTCATCTCCCAGGCAAAGCCTTTTAGCCAGGCCTTGCTTTTCAGGTCTTTGGTGAAAAACTCTTAACTAAGCTGCTTGTAGTACAGCCTCAAAATCACTTCCACCACCCTCCTCAGCTCTCCCCAGCATCCCAGCTCTGCTTATTTCTGGGTCTGTGGAGGGAATGGATATTGCCATCTCCATTTTCCCTCATTTCTCACAAGTCTCCAGCACCACTGGGACCCTAAGAGGGACAACAATCCCCCCTCATACATACAGGAGAAGATCAGGGACCAACTCCCAGGCTTAAACATTCTTGAAACAGATTAATTAACTGAAGCTAGAAGCAAGAAGATATTTCCCAGGGTTCTTCACTGGACAGGTGGTGAATATGCCTTGGTGAGCTCAGAATCAGCCCCCATTCCATGCTTTTTATATCTTCTGCAGAATAGCTGGGAACTAGCTACATGAATATGCCTTGCCCCTAAATGCAGAGAGTTGAGTTGTTTGTGTTTTTTTAATGACATTTGTCACTTCCTTCTCACTTACAGTAAATTTTTGCATAACAGAATTTCATTGACTAGCATCACAGAAAATGAAACCAAGTCAGGAATAGTTAGGTTTAGCACTAAACAATATTTTCCCTAAGACCCTGGGTGTATTTACTGATCAAATAAATCAATATAACAAAGCAGCTGAAAAATCTGGGCATTTTCCTTATCAGAAAAGCAATTAAAATTCAGTAAGAGCTCTGCTGTGAGGAATGCAGAAAGAAAAGGAAGGACAAAAAGTCAGATCATTCTTCGAGGATGTTTGAATGAAATATTTCAGGTGTTCACATTCAGGAGGTATGGTTTTGCTTAAAGCCTCCAGAATCCAAAACCACAATATAAATTGCATGTACATGGCAAACACATACTTTGTTAAAACTCTTTGTACAGAGAAGTCGAGATTTTTAGTGACAAAAGTGATGATTTGTGGCCTGAATTTCACATGTTATTCTTGATTTAGCCAATATTTGGAAATGCTCTCTGGCATTAAAAGAACTGATCTTCTAAGCAAGCATGATCACAGCAGTGGTCTGCGCCAGTGCATGTGTACGTGCCCCTCCACCAGGGGTGTGGGGAGAAGGACAAGGCTGGGCCACCCTAAGTCAGCATCCCCAAGACAATCACTTTACCTGCCTCTGTCTAAAGACAGTGCAGTGAATGGTGGAAACATTTGAGTCTCACCATTGGTGGCTCTGCCAGAAACTATGAATTCCAGAACTGCAGTATTCCAGGTTTCAGAGTCTGTTCAACCACTTTCGAAACAGCTATTTTTTTTTAAAAATACCTTTCTGCTTTTCAAGTTTAACATCTATTTTTCCCCCTACCTTCCTGGAATCAGCCAAAATAATGCAATTTATGTAAAAAGTTAGACTATCCCTTGCAGAAATGTCTCTTCTGTATGTGAACTTGTCACAGTTTCAGATGGAACCACGAGATGTCAGTATGTTCACAAAGAACAAGCTGCTGGAGATGGTTTTAAACCGTGGTGAAGACAGTCTGAGAAATGGTTGTTTATTTCCCCCTCAGAAGTCAATATTTACACAGAATCACAGATTGTGCTGAGTGGTAAAGGACTCACAAAGATCATCGAGTCCAGCTCCTGGCCCTGTAAAGCACTATCGCCAAGAGTCACATCGTGTGCCTGACAGTGTTGTCCAAACACTTCTAGAGCTCTGTCAGGCTTGGTGCTGTGAGCACTTCCCTGGGGAGCCTGTTTCAGTGCCCAACCAACCTCTGGGGTAAGAACATTTTCCTGATATCCAGCCTAAACCTCTCCTGACAGAACTTCAGGCCATTCTCTCAGGTTCTGTCACTGTTCATCACAGAGAAGAGATCAGTGCCTGCTCCTCCTCTTCCCCTCACAAGGAAGCTGTAGACTGCAACAAGGTCTCCCCTCGGTCTCCTCCAGGCTGAACAGACCAAGTGATCTCATCTACTCCTCATATAGCTTATATGACAGGGTGTAAGAGAAGGATTATTTCTGGAGAATTAAATATTCACATGGGAAAGCTACTAGCATGAATGCACCTGTATTTTACTCATGGACAAAGTCAGGCAGTCGCCATGCTATTTCTAAAATTTAGCAGTTTATCTGCCCTCTGTAGCTTATATTCTGTGAAAGGGCTCTAGGTAAAGAGAGACCAGAAGAAGAGATGAAAATCAGGACTGGTGTATACTGAAAACGCTCATGATATCTAGGTTGCTGAGTCATACCTGTATCGGACTTTATTGGTTGAATACTGTTAACATTTGACAGCTGTTTTGCACCTTTGATTTAATGATCTCCATGAAATTTCTCATGAACAGATTTTCCCATCTCATAAATCAGTGCTGCTAACACAAAAAGCAAGTCAAAGAAACCAAGAAGTGATGCTCACAAAGAGTAAGCTGCTTGCTTACAGACAGTTTGAGGAAGCAATAGAGATGATCTGAGACCTTATTTATATCTTAAGCAGTCCACCGATTCTCTCCCACCCAGAAGAACCTTTAGTAAGTCAGTAAGCTCAAGAGTGACAAATAGAACTTAGTTATTTACCTTGCCAGACTTGTAGAAGAGCTCTCCTTGAGTTGAACTACACGCTGGGCAGCTTTCCGTATGTCATTCAGTGATAGCATTTATACACACATGGAAAAGGAAAGCAGGTCTGAAAGACAAATGTCTCATGAGCTTTAGGAACTGTTCGCAGCTGAATGTGCTCGGCTCTACTGCTTCAGTCTGCAAGGCTGGCTAAACCTCTCTGTATTTGACGGAGGCAATGTGTGTTCCTAAATAATCTATTAGGAGCCAAATCCTGTTTGTTTTAAAGCTCTTTGTTGCAGTTCATGCCAAGTCCCAACAGAGATCATCTGCAATCTACAAGAAGAATCCAGGTTTTCTTACTTTACTTAGTTGAGCAAATCTTCATGTGTTACAAAGGTAAACTGTTGGTTCCTATTGGCACTGCAGCATAGCATTCAAGCTGTGGTGAGTCCAGATGCTAAAACACAACATCTGCTGAAAGAGACTTGCAGCTTTCCTTCACTTGTCTCTGTGTTATTTTGAATAATGATGTGATTCATTCATTTAGGAAAAGATATGCTGTGAAAATCATGGGTCAAGAGATTGAAGATTGGAGACATGGAAGAAGAGATAGGAAACAGCCAGGATATGACATCTTTTCAAGTTTTCTACCAAGTCTTTGGCATCTTGTTCAGTAAATCTGAGAACATGCCCTTCAGGTCCTAATTTGTGGGCACTGTGAATACTGTGGATAACAGACTCGCATGATGGTCATGCTTTTCTCATGCAGTGATTAGAGAAACTTGGTGCAGTTTTGGGAACAAGCCCTCTGATCTAAATATTTTCTGTTAGAACTGGATTAAGTGAAACTGCTACTGGGATAGAAAGAAGTCACACCAACCTCTCCTAACTCCCAAGGTGAGCATCTGTGTTTGTCATGTACTAGTCAGTGTTTCCCTCCTCAGGTCCTTCTTTGATAAGACTTTTCTGCCTGAGACAAGAGAGGGCCTTGTTGTAGACCAATACATCACATCAAGATTCTGTTTTTTCTCAAGTCTTAAATATGCATCTGTATTGCTGCAGTGCTTAAAACCTGGCAGCCATGGTGAAATGAGGAAAAGGTGCAGTTCATCTGTGTCATGAAGGGGGTATTGTATTGTTTCAGAACTTATGGAATATACATCAGTCTCACAGAAAGTCCTTTGGAAGGAGTTTCACAATAGGATTTGGTTTCAAGAATTGCAATTTCACCTGGAAAAATGGAGTTTGCAGAAGGAAAGCCCACTGTTACTTTCTCTGTGTATTGTCAAAGAACATTCTGGCATAATGAAACATTGAAGTGTTAAACTACATGTTTGAAGTCTCTGAAAAGAGGCTCTGACATTTCTTTGTCCACAGGTCTTTTCATGGCTGGATGCATATGCCTCACATGCAAGCTGCTGTGAGAGCACAAGCACAGTGCTGAGAGGGAACTGTCATCTCCTCAAAGGTGCTCAGGCCAGGGAGCAATGCACCAGCCTGGGTGAAGGGAGCAGGTGGAGGTGTGCTGTGGACTCAGATCTTGTTCTTGAAGTACAAGGCAGGAAAGCTATTGGCTATGATTCATCATGAGTCACAGAAAGTAGGCATGATTTCCCAAGGACAAAGCTGGATTCCTACACATGTGGATGAGAGCCTTAGGCTTCCTCACTCCTGGAGTCAGTTTTCAAGAACAGTTGTTTTTCATTTTGAGTCTAATTTCTTACAGCTTTTCTGACTGCATCACTTTCAGACATTAAAATGTCACCACCCCCTGCCCCCAAAGTACACTCCTCCAACTTAAAACAAATTCAAATTTCAGTAAAGGCTAAATTTGATTTATAAAATAAAAATTCTCTTAACAATGGAGGAAAGCTTCTTTGAGCTCTGCAAATGAGAAAAAGCTCTTTAGTAGAAAGAGTTTAGCATTAGCACTCTTATTTATTCACTTTTCCAAGAGCTGGAAAGCAGATCTGGAGAGTGCCAGATGAAGTCAGCTAAGTTTGCAGCTGTTTCAGTGATGATCCACACTGGGAAATGCAAGTTAAGCCACCACCTAAAAACTGACCAGGCTGCTGCAGTCCTGGTATATGGAAGGAAGGCTGAACACATCCACAGATAATGGTAAAATGGTTGCATGGATTGAACAAATTGCTGTTTCAATGGGCAAAGAAAAAGTGAAGAGGAATTTCCTTTTATATTTTTGTATTAGGATCTACCTATTTTCTCCTACTGTAATTTTTAGTATAAAAATGTTTATGTGGAAATTTGGTCTAAGATTTGCTCAAAATGTTGTGAGTTTGCTAAATCTAAGGCAGAGAAATTTAACAGGGGTTAGAAGCCAATTCTTCAGACAAAGAAATAAAACAACAAACTTTCCAAAGACTTGATGAACTTACAGAATAACTCAGTTGGGAAGAGACCCCTGGCTGTGCAACCTGTTGCATGAAGCAGGACACATTAGAACAGGTTACTCTGTGCCTTGTGAAATCAAATTGTTAGTTTTTCCAAGGCTGGAGATCCTGCAACACCTCCAAGCTCCTCTTCCAGTGACTGACCACCTTCAAGGTGAAAAATCTTTCTTAATAAGTAAACCAGAATTACCCTTTTGCAGATCATGTCCTCTTGCCTCTTGTGTACCACATGATGACTGGACATAAGGTCCATCCTTCTCCTCTCTTCTCCAGGTTGACCCAGCACCCTCTGCCATCCCTCATATGACATGCTCCAGCCCTAGCCACTTCAAGGATATTCTCTGGTCACTGAGTAGAATCCATCTTCTTGCTTATCCTTTATATAGTCTCACTGTGTTGTAGTTTATTGTCAAGAAGCCTTTGAATCCCAAGGAGGTGACATCCTGGGAAGGATGCGAAGGAATGAAGATCCATTGCTGGCTGCCAAGGGGACCACAAAGGCTCCATACACTGCCATGTTGGCAGGTGAGTTTGGACAGAGCACAGCTGGCATGCTGTGAATTGATAGGAGGCACAACTTTTATAGCTCAAAGTCCTCAGAAACAAATTTCTTTGTGAAGACTGGAAAAATATACTTTTGCAAATGCTGAAGGAGTCCAGAGCCTTTATGTGACTTTCAGAGATGCCTTCTCCAGGGCCTCAATTTCACATGACTGTTCCATTACTTAAGCAAAACGACACTTAGAATACCTTGGCCACGGAGAAGGCAGCACATAAAAGGATGTTCAAGCATGTCTTTGGTTTATTAGTTCTACTACAGATACTAGAGCAGATGAATGTAAGAGGAGAAACTTGCTTTACAGTAAGGAAAGAGACCTACAGCAGTGACAAATTAATTTCCATTCTGTCATGACTCATGAGACAGTGCTACAGTAACATTAACAAAACGTCAGTTAAAGCGGTAGTAATTATTTCCATTACTAATACTGACTCTGGCTTAACAACATTTACAGGCTTTGTTACACTGTCATAAAATAAACAGTAACATAGAAAGAAACCAGATTCACTGCTTTTGAAAGAATGGACTTTTTCTCTATATCTGAGCTTGACAGAATCATGCCTTGTGAAGGAAATCAGAGATGGAGGCATGAAAACAGCTCATGAAAAATCCCAGTGAAGACTTGCATAAAGCCGTGGCCTTGTTTTGCCTGGCACACCACAGATGAAGACTACAGGACTAGGACCCATTCAGTCCAAGACATCTCTGCAGTTTTTCCTGTGTGCTGTTAAAATGGGAGACTGGTAGGAAACTAGCGTCCCAGAAGTCAACATTTTATTTCTCCTGTTAGACATGTTGAATTGTGTTAATTTTTTCACTTTTTTTTTTTTTTGTGTTATCAGTGCCCTGGCTCTTCAGCTGTGAGGACCAGCATTATCTGCCAGAGCCTGTGGATAGATTTCCTTGTGGCTTCATACCAGAGTTTTCAGGTTCATCCATTAAAAAGTCCGAAGAGAACATGCCTTGACAAAGAAATTGTCATAGGAAAACAGACCTTCTTAATGAAATTTCATAATGATGAGACAAGAAGGCCCTAGACTAATTATTGTAATAGTTTTGATTTGATCCTTTTATTGTAGATGCCCACTATTATCCAGTTGTCAGATACTGGTTTCTTGATCTATGGATGGGTCTTAAGACTGCATGTTCAAAATAGAGATTTAAAGTGCTCACCAGACTGTATGTAATTTCACATCACAGAACAATATTTCTTAAAAGCTGTGATCCTCCACACAGGGCAAAAATGGGGCTGAGTGTTCCCCATGAAATGGTTTCAGCTAGCTCAAGCCTGAGTCTTTTGGAAATGGAAGTCTTACTCTCTGGGAGTTTAGTAGTAAGTAAAATCTGAGGCCCAGTTCTGTCATTTTAGTGGAAAGCGTGTGCAAAGGAAGCAGATAATTCTCCATCTGTGTCCTTAGCCAGCACAGGGGCTCAGAAGGTAACTCACACAGCAATGACTCTTTTCTGATATAGAATTTTAGTTCCAAAATTACCTTATAGCACAATTGAACTTCTTACCTGCTTTTGACCTGATTGTAATCTCCCACGCTCATCCTGAACCTTTCTTAAAATGGTCTCTAGTTCAGTAACATGCAAATACCCAATTGCTCTTATGAGCCTCTCTTCCTGGAAATTCAGATGTCATGAACCACAGAAATGTCATGTTGAAAGAGTGACTTCACTGGAGGTAAGTAAGGTGCACAATTTCACATACGTGCCTGAGGTGTCCCATTGTCATGCACAGAGTGAGTCATTTCAGCCTGGGCCCTTGCCCTATTCCTACACCATGCACATGCCCTATTCCTGTGAATTATCAGTACTTTTAATATAATAGAGGCTTTGTATTAAAAAAATCTCATGGGAATTAATCACAGACTGCATCTTGATTTTTAAGGCCTCACTTATTTTTGTTAGTGTTTGGAAGAGTTTAACTTGGCAATGTTCAATGATCCCTAGTAACTGACTTTAAAAAAGTAATAACTTTTAGATAAAATCAGGCACTTAACACAGTATTATGGAGTGATTATCTGAAGATTAAATAAGAATCCAACTTAAAATCAGGAGACTTTCCTTAAATTTTCATTCATTGCCAATTTTTTTATGTGAGGTTCTGTAGAATCAATATTTGATTCTGTCAGAGACAGGAAATGGTCTGTTTTGAGACATCTTAGGTAGCTTGGAGTATGGAAAGCAGTGGGTCAGGCCCTGCTCTGGTGGAGTGGTGCCCTGCCCCCATGCCCCCAGCCCTGTCAATCAAGGGACACTGGAGACAGCCCTTGGTGTCACTTTACCTACCCCTGAGTGGCTGAGACAACGGAGGTCCCACCTGGGAGGCAGGCCTGGGGGGCGAGGCCAAGGGTTTAAGAAGCCATCACCAGGGGGCTTTCTTCTTCTCTTTCATGATACCCTCACCTTGAGGCTTCACCTCACCGGAACCCCAGGAGTTGGTAGCTATGTGTGTTTTTCCATATCTTTCCTATCTTTCTGTTTCCCTCCCTTTCTTCTCCTTTTTCTGACTTTCTTCTCATGGAACATAACATCGAATGAGCTATAAGGTTTTCCATGTTTAATGAGCTAAGTTTATGGTGGGATAAGTTATGGTGTGTACCATTTATTCTTTTGCCAATGTTCCCTGATTTTCTGTAGTTCTGCCACTAAACTTTTGTGTGTTTCTTTTACCTCTTGGTTGAAGAGGTAAATTTTGGTTGAATTTTCTCTTCGCACCTACCCAGAGAAAAGGAATCTTGGTTCAGCCCTAGGTTTGAGTGACCGGGACCTAACAGATGCACAGAAAAACCTGCATAGCAGAAGCTTCTGTAGATGACTCCTGGTAGTAATTCAAAGCCTTGTGAAATTAATGCATATCTCTGCAAAGAAGTGGAAGAGATCTTTATAATCCATTTCTGATCAACAATTTATATATTTTTTTATTATTACAGATGTTACTTTGCTTGTTTAATATGCATACAAACTTCAAAATTCAGGTGTATCACCACAAAAAATTTTCAGGCACCTTGGCAGACATTTTAGAACTCTCCCATTGCCCGGGTGTCAGGGTTTGCTCCCTGCAGGTGCTGTGTATGTGATATAGCTCCTCCCATGCTGGGTGGCATTGCAGAGTCTCATACCCTTAATGGCCACACTGCTGAGGGAAAGGGTGTCCCCTGGACAATCCTGCCGGAGGCACCAGCCCTGCACATTGGCTCCCAGGTCACCAGTTACCTACAACAGGGTGAAAATCTAGATCTGTTCATTGGTGTTCTATTGTCCCACCCAGCACTCTGTGAGCCTTGTGCCCTCTGGTTCTGCTATCTTATGGTGCGGGATACCACTAGGGAAATGCTCCCACAAGTTGGGTCACAACAGTCACGGATTTTCCGGCTAGATGTCTTTTTCCATGCTCTTGATCTAGTACTAAAATGGTAACTTACAGGATGCAAGCTAATAAATAGAGAAGCTATTATTCTGGTAAGATTTATTCTTTGCCTCTTTAACTGGTTGCACAGTCACTTGGTTGCTGCTGGTACCTAGGGGTTGATGTGCATACTTGTAGATTAATACCTCCATACTATGAGTTTAATCCCATACAAGGAGTTAAAGAGCATTCCTAAGACAGCGTACTGGAAGCAGACTCAGACTGCCAGCACAAGAATGGCAAAAGAGCCACAAGCTGTATTGTAAGTTATGTCCTCACAGACTTTCTACTGACTTTAAGAACCCTTGATTGGTCTTCAGTTCCACAATTTGACATCCTCAGGTTATGCTTTTTAACTTGTGTCCTCAAACACCACCATCTGAACTTTTGCTGAGAAGAAATCAAGTTGTTTGTATTTTGCTGTGGTGTTCAGAGTGGGTTTCTGACCTCCCCTGGTGCAGCATTGGAAATGTGTGATGTGCAGCCACTCAGTGTGAAAGTCTAGGTGAGCCTGCTTGGGTTGCAGAGATGCCACTCCCGAACAAAGCTGGCATGTTGGTTGCACATGCTGGTGAGGTCAGGGTCACCACACCAAATCTCTTTTAGCCAGACACCATCAAGCACTGATTCTTTCCATTAGCATAATCCCGTTGGTCTGAGACCTACTTCCAGCCTACTGAGTGCCTTCATCTTTCAAGGCCAAACTTGGCTTCTCTCCACAGCCCTGGTCAACTCCACATCTTTTAGGTTCTTTCCCTTTCTCTGTCTGCTGTGAATGGGCTTGTTTCTCACTTTATTTCTTTACTGTTGCCTGTGCTAACTCCTTTCTTGCCACATGTAACTTGTGCTATGCCAGTGACACACCCAATTTCATCTCTGGTTACATGTCACTCTTTCCCCCAGAGCTGATGTTGAGGCCAAGTAGTTGCAGGGTGGAGGCAAAGGAATGTGTCTCATCCCACGCGGACATTGACGGAGGCTGTGCATTGTCAAAGACAGGTACTCAGCCTCAGAGAGAACAGCAGAGTCACTGCCACAAAACAGCAGGTCTTCATTAACCCTTCCAACAACTTCTCTAACCTAACTGAACGTGAGGTACTGTATGAGACAACCTAAATCCTGCCATGCTGGAGGACCAGATTGATGGATGTGTTCTTGGCTGGCACACAAGAAGGGCCATAGACCTTTTATCAAGCCTTGTAGGAGCTTGGACAGGGACAAAGTGAAGCATCTGAGCTAACACATGGGAGAAGATAGTCTAGACATTACCACAGTTGCTCAAATAGCAGCTGCACAAAAAGGATTGTGTAATTTTGTGCTTCTGACAGGCGGGGAGCAGCCAGTGATGACTGCTTGAGCAAAGAGTGCTATAATGGCAGCACCTTTGCTTTTAAGGACAACTGCTGATGTGGAAGAGCCTTATCCCTTTCCTTAGCAAATGCATATGATGCTCTGTCTTTTGCAACAGAGCTGTGGCCAGATGCGGCATCATTTGGCAGAAAAATTGTGACAAAGCATTCTTGCTGGAAATGTTGATACATGCTTTCTGAAAAACATGCTGTACATTTGGTCACTGTGTGATGTATGGCAACAAACCAAGGCTGGGTGGATCCAAGGGGGTGAATGAAAAGTCTGGCAGAAGATTATGAAAGGTCTGGCAGAGGATTATAGAATTTCTGTGTTGCAGAAAAACCCTGGCATGCGGAGGATATGACGTTAAGGGTAAGTCTGTGATTATGGAATTGTCCCCAGTCAAATATGGGAAGTGTTTCTCCCAGTGCAAAGCGCACAATGACATCCTTAAAGACTAGGAAACCATGCCATATCCATTCTCAGTGTGATGGTGGAGTCCCAAGGCCCTCAGGTCATCTCCCAGCATGAGTGGTAGGTTGATTGGAAGAGCTCTGATTCATGCCAGGAGAGGCCAGGCATCTGCAAGGACTGTAAGTGTTGAAAGCTGAGACATTTTCTTGCCTTTGAACCAAACTTCAGGTCCTCTTAAAAGTTGAGTTGTTAGCAAATAAATAAGTGTATTTTAGCCAAACCTAATGCTACACATGAATGTCACCAGAACGTAATACACAGGGGACAAGTTCTAGAGGAACACAGTGCATTTACTGAAATACAATGGGAGACATTCGCCCTGAGTAAAGCCCCTAAAACCTCAGAAGGTCCTTTGAAATGCTGCGCTTTGTTCTGCTAGTTAATTTATCACTGCAGAAATCTTTCCCCCAGGGGCTTTTCTTCTCTCCTATTCAGAGAGAACTTTTCCATTGAATGAAACAGAGCTATCGTGTAATTTCTGAGAGCCACTATCCAAAAACTGCAGCTTAGAAAAATTATGTCTGTGAATGACTCCATCAGAGCACACCATTCCTGTGGATGTGGGTTTTTGAGCCAGCTCTGAAACCTATTGCCAGGCCTACACAAATTATTTTAGCTCCAGCATTTTCAACTGTTAGGTCTTTATCACATTATCTGATATTCTGCTTAATGCCTTAGCCCATAGGGCTGTTAGATTATGTAAGAATCTCGCTTTTATTACAATCTAAAGTTCAATTTCCATTTCCAGAATTTAGAAATGTGACCATTAATAGTGCAGACAATGAAGGGTTACTAACCCCCACAATTTTTATGTTTAAGCCAACTATGATTTTTTTAAGAGCTGACTCATGATTTTTGAATGCCTGAGGGACACTAGTGTATTTTCAAAAATACAACTATTCTTCAGTTTTTCGGCTTGGTATGTTATTTCCTCAGCCTGACACAATTGCCTAATTTGGGGACTTTTTTTTCTCTGAATGTTTTGAACATTGTAGCTCTGTAGTGCATTTTTGACATTCCAGAAGCCCCCAGGAGCCTCTGTCATGCATCTGTCCTTGGAGGTGCCTTGGCAAATGTGCTACCACACATTTATAGTTTCAAAATCATACCTGTCCACAAAAAAAAAAAAAAAAAAAAAAAAGAGTCGTTGCCAGATATATGACTTTTGGCATCATTTCCATAATGAAACTTTCTTCAGGATGTAAATTTCATCAGGGAAAGCAGGTATCTTTCTTTTCTTTTCCCAATGTGTGAAAGCAGAGACACAAGTGCTGTGAAGCACCCCTGTTTGCACCATGACTCTGTGAGCAGGCATCCTACAAGCTTTTATCCCGTTACAGGTACAGTTGATTCCTCCTTTTTCTGGCCCAATATCTGGGGAGATGAAGTTGTGCATTACTCAGGAACATGCTTTCCTGCTCCTGAGGGGACTCCAAGACGAAACGCATCCCATGTAGTCTGATTCCTGACAATGCTGGTGAGTGGTGTTTTCCTTGCTTGTAGGAGGAAGAGGAGAGAACCGAGTGGGAAAAAGACAATGCTTCCACCAAAGTGCAGGTGAATTATTGTGCTATAGCTCTGGACAAGGTGGGTAGGCAACAGTGTTTGAGAGGAGTTTACTGGGATAAGCATATGGCCTGGAACAAGCACCACCAGCTGGCATTGGTGACAACAGCCTCCAAAGCTGGGGCTATGATCTCTACAGAGAGCTATAGACAATTGCTCAATAACTGCCCAGCTCAGCTGGGTGTAGAACGGAAAGTGACAGTCATTTGTGAAAGGCTGTGCAGAGTACTCCTGTTTGTGTGAAAACCACACTGGTATGAATGGGGACAGCAGCCTTGGGGTCCATGCAAGCTGTGGAGGAGCCAAACACCCAGATACTCCAAAGACTTTTTTTTTGGTCTGGACTAAAATTCTAGGCTCTCTTAGAAAGTGGGTCCCAGACTTTGGTTGGATGTTGTAGCTCCATATACACCTGTAGATCGCACAGCAGCTCCCAGGGCTAGAAGCTCAAGGTCCATACTATGTAGTGGCTTATGAGCTCTTTGACACAGTTTTGGGCCAGGTTAAAACAGTTCTTGGGGCTGGCTTGCATTTTAGATTGGGCCCTTTCCAGCAGACGATCAGAAGGCTGTCCACCTCGAGTGGTTCAACAGCATGGATGTAGACTGGTGGGTGGTGGTTGCTGTTATAGAGCCTTCGCACTCCTAACCTGGGCAAAAAGAAACTGCATTTTGCCTCACACATGGTGCATTATAAAAGAGTTACAGGAGTTACAGAATATTACGAGTTGGAAGGCACCCACGGGGATCATCAGGTTCAGCTCTTAAGTGAATGGCCCAAATGGGGATCAAACCCACAACCTTGGCATTATTAGCACCATGCTCTAACCACGTGAGCAATTTAGAATTTTAATAGAAACTTCATATTCAAAATGCAGAATCTGGCTTCTGCCCTAACTTGGCTTCAAGTAGGAAGACATATCCACTGAAGTTTTAATTTAGATTCTACACAGTTGCTGTGTCACAAGTCTTCAGAGACTCGATTTACAATGTGTCCATGGGCTAAACCACTTCTTTTTCAGCTGAAGGTAGGGTGTGGGAGAGAGGAGTGGTTCACAGAGCAGAGTAGCTGCATGAGGAAGCTCTGTTGTGCAGATAAGACAAAGAGCTGAAGTGTCAGTGATACCAACCAAATATGAAGTTCTCAAGCAAAGGCAAACTGGCAAAGATCCACTATTGCCAAGGGAATGATAACAGCTTACACCAGCTGGAAATTTGCAGACATTTTGTTGAAATTCAAGTCCATCCTGCTTTTTCTGTCTTGCATCTTCAACACCACCATTAGCAATTGGGCTCCTGATGTCAATGAAAGTGAGATTTCCGGCCCCAGCTAAGAGAGGAGTGAGTCTCCGTGCATATCTCATGGACATTTCCTGTGTCCCCAAATGGTTGGGGAAGAGTCATGGATTTGGGGTGCAATGATCCATCCCTTGATGTAGGGCAGAGAGGGCCACAGATGGGGGGCACAGATGATTGCATCCTGTGAAGCTGTGTGGCCTGACTGAGCAGTGTGGATGACTCTGCAGTTTAACAGGCCTAGTCTGCAACCACACCAACCACACAAGGATCCAACCATGGGAAAGCCCTGGCTGCTCCAGATGTGCCGGCAGGCACTGCTCAGCAGCTGCAGTGCGTTAAACTGGTGTTGGGCAGGGGGAAATCCAACCCTGCTGCATGCCTGCTGCCATGGTCAGAGGACATGAATTTAGCCCAGTGAATTTTTCATTCATCCAGATGCTCCAGACCTGCCACTGCTACTTAGAGAAAAAAGGCAAATGCTATGAAAATGCCCCAGACAAAAGCTCTCCATGGAAGCATGGACTGGAAGAACTGACTCATTGGGTTGTAAGCTATTTTGAAGACTGAAACTTGGTGCTGCTTGCCAAGCGTGATTTCTAGGACAGGATGAAACCTTGGCCACTGCTGCAAAGATGCTCAGGTATCCTGGGGAACATCTACACCACTGAGCCCATGTAGGTTTCCCTAACATGACCTCTTCTCCGGTGACTCTCTGGCCACAACAAGTCTGCCACTATTGAGGGAAGAAGGTCCAAGATGGAGATGTGCTGAAGCAGTGACCAGAGTGGAGTGGGATGGAGGGGAGAAAAGTTCCTCACTGGGCTCGTGTCCCCCCTCTAGCTGCCCTCTGGGGACAGCATGTCAGGGCTGGTCTATGTAGGAGAAGTCACTGCCCCTTGGCAACAGTAGCCAGGGCCCTTGGAAAGGGCTCTAAGCCTACCCTCTGAGTCTCAGACTCTTGCAGAGTTACCCAGAGTAGCTTCTGCCCTGTGCGATTTTCAAGTGAAAGTATTTTGCTTTAGTTAGCCCAAGGCAATTTCAGTTTAGGTGCAAACCCTTGACCCCCATCTGTTTTATTTTCTGACCAGCTGTACAGCTGATGCACAATTCATTAGTTACAATATATTTAATGGCAGAAGCACATCCTGCACACTTAAGCTGTAGGGATAGGCCCACAAACTGTGAACATCGCCCTCACTTCAAACATGTTTAATGATGCTACATCAAAAACTTGACCCTCAGGTCAAGTCCACTGGAGTTAAAGGACTAATCCTGTGGATATGCCAATACTTTGGATCAGGTCTTCCATCTTCTAGTTCTTTTTCAGGATTAAACAAACCTAAGGAAAACTACTGGACAGTGCTAATAAATATGGGACAGAAAAGCATGACATCTCATTCATGATCATAAATGCAGAACCTGCTATGCAGAACCTGCAGAAGTTTCTTCTCACTGTCTAGCTTTCTTCCCTAGGCTCATCAGGCATGTGCAAAAATCCCATACCTATCCCTCTTTTGTAGCATCTTATTGGCTCCTGAACACCTTCCTCTCACCCTGTGTGTCTCAGAGGCTCTTGTGCAGGGCTGCTACAGGACACAGAACCCTACTGTGGTTCCCGAAGAAAGCAGTGCCCTGGCTCCAGTCCCTGTCCAGGAGCCCATTGTCCATGGGGAGCCATGCGTTGCTAAGGACATTTCTTTGAGGCTTGTGTCTTTGGTTCTCCTACTGTTTCTTGCCTCATGTCACCTGCTTGCATATCACTTTTGCAGTGCTTGCTCTTAAACGTGCTGAATGTGTTGGATGCATCGTTGGGTAAAGACTTGCCACTTGATTAAGGAGACATACTCACATGTATTGCTATGCTAACTGTGGTGCTTCCAAACCATACACAGCAATGTTTAAATAACCACCAGTGTGACTGCCGTAGCAGATAGATATTGAGATTGTCCAAAACACTATAGCCAAGAATGCCTCATTGAATGAAGTTCCCACTGGGACCCGATCTCCGCACTGCAAGCCTCCGTCCCATAGAAGTGACTGGGATGTCACCAAGGATTATGGCTTCAAATGAGCAGCAGGTGAACTCTAAGAAAAAAAGATCACAGGCAACATTTTGCTCTCAGTTACACTCCATTGACGTCAGTGGGGTTTCCTGGGGTTAACTCAGAGCAGAATTTAATTTCTAGTTTTTAACATGTACAGCCAAAGCCGCCCCAAACGTTTTTCAGCAAATGGCACAGTGTCTAAAAACTCCTCAGCTACATATGCTGCAAAGTTCTTCTTCCTGTCACACCAAAAGGAAAAAAAGCTATCTTGTCCGGAAAAATGTCGTGGAGATGTTTCGCATGTTGCAGCACGCTGCTCACGGTTCAGTGAAAGGAAAGGGGATAGGATGCCCCCAGGATCTGTGTGTTGTACACCTCCTGCAGCCACTCATGGCAACCTGCCATCAGCTGGCAGGATGCGGCAGCTCCATTTCAAGTGTCCTATTCCACTGCCAGACAAGCTATTGCATGGATGCAGGTACTTTTGAAACTTGAGTGTTTCCTCATATCACACCCATATGTTGTAATATCTCTTGGATCCCATTTGGCTGCAGAGAGATGCTGCAAGTTTCAGAGATGTCATAGTGATGGAAAGAAAAGGTATTTACAGGTCTATGATTCTATGATCACTCAGGACAGTGGATTTCTACACTGTGTACAGGAAGACAATCTTTCACTGAAGGCAGTTGTACTAGAAGCTGTATGCTTGAAACCAAACTGGTTGTTTTTGGCATGCCTATAAACACCCACTGCTTGGCTTTTGCTCCTCCACAATCTAAAACAGCAGTCAAGAGCAGCAAAAAATTACAGGCAAAAATTGAAAATTGAACGTTTTTCAATCTGACATACGAGACATCATATTCACATTATTTCTTTGTGCTTTTCCTTGGTTTCAACTTTGATTATTTTAAAGAAGTGTTGACATGTCTTTAAAATATTACTCCTGTGAGTAATATTTTAATAGTTAAAGTATTACTCACAGGAGATCTCATACGAAACAGCCAGATTTTATTTTGTAGTAACTATATTTGTGCAGTAACTGTCAATATTACTGTCAGATCAAGCTGAAGTTGTATTTATTTCTTGGTGAGAGTGAGATATTACAAGGTGCAGTATTCTGGGATCAAAATCAATCGGATGTATTAAATCCCTAATGCATTCCTGACGTGAAACACCTCCTTGTTTCTGCAAAACGGGATTCTGTAGGAAAATGTTCTCCTTCGTGTGGCTCCCATGGCCTGGACATCCACACTGAATCCCTCCTTCCCTGGTTCCCTGGGGGGTTTAGTAAGGGCTCTGCTATAACAATATCTAAATGCAGGTCTTGTTTCTTGCTTGCTGGGTTGTGGTACCATGTGATGGAGAGCAAATTTTGTGTGTCAGCAGCCATCCTGGCCCCTGAGACTGCACTCTTCTGATGCCAAGCAGAGGACAAAAGACTCAAATCAGAAGCTGGGGAACAAGAGTTATACATTTCAGTTGCAACCCTCTTTGGGGAAACAGGGCATTTCTGTCTCACTCCTGCTCAGCATCATGACAGCATTATCCTCTCAGAGAGAAGAGGATTATTGAGGGTGGGGTCTTTCCCTATGTTACGGTGTGGGGCTGGATAATGTGGGCAACAAGCTGAGATAGGAGGCAGGTTTCCCAGCAGAGAAAATAATTTTATATATTATGAAATAACTGCATTCAACTTACCCTCTATGCTACATATACTGTGCACAGCTAGTTAGATGCATGTCAAGGGTTATTCCTCTTTCATTATAGTATTTACACTATTTCACTCAGTAGTTGCATCTCATAACACTACATAATTTTGCCCCACCAGAAAACATAGGACAGCAGCTTAGATTGTCCTTAGTCAGTATTGTCAGATCCTGTGAGCTGAAAAATTACAGAAAAGTTTATAGCAAGATGATAACAAGAAATTAATGTCAATTTTAGGTTTCCCAATCACCACAAAAATCTCAAAAGAATAAAAGAGGACAATCTCAGATTCAGGCATCAGAGCTTAGTAAGTGTTGAAATATTAGTAGGAGACCAGAGATTGGTCCAGATGGCTGAAGGTAGAGGCCAAGCCAAGTGTGTCCGAAACCCTCCAATTTAAACACGGTAAATGGGGATTTGGGATGGGTCTGTCTTTCTTAAATGACTTTAGAGAAAAGGCTTTCCTTCATCTTGATGATTAAAAATGAAAACACTAAACAAAAAAGCCTCAAGTGCAGGGTAAAGAACAAAAGAACGGCAGCAGTGCAGCTCATTCCTTTACATGTTACACTAAGTACAGCATTCAGTGTTCTGATAGAAGCAACAATACCTTACTGGCCACATGTATGTTGCAGGCTGGCTTAATTCCCTTGGATCTGGTGGCTCTAAGAGCGGTTTCCACTCAGGATCACTGTAAAGAAGTGATTTGCAATGTCTAATAGAAGAACTAAAATGACATTTACCTACTGCCCTAATGCTGGCATGCATTGTCAAAGATGCTGTTTCCATGCCAGACACCCAGAAGCTTGTGCTGCCTTCAGGTACTGCTGGCAAAGTGGGCAGAGTGACTGGGAGGACTGGTGTGACCATAACCCTATGACAGTGTGACCTCGATTCATTTCTGCGTAGAAAGGCACATGTGCAGCCCCAAAGTGGGTTTCACTGTCAAAAGTTTTGTGAGGATGACTGTATCTGAGAGGTCAGCATCTCTGAGGCAGGAAGCAGCAAGAGTGCACCAGGCAACAGGTTAGTGCATGCAGGGACACGTGCATGCACCCATCTCAGGGAAACACCACACGGTATATCCTTTTCAGCTCTCTGATGGCTGGAAGAGGCTTGGATCCATGACATGGCAGCTTGGGATTTGAAAATCACTTGTCTTCTGTGTCTGTACACATATGCTATCTTGGCAGGTTAGGGCACATTCACTTTCAGGCTTGCCTTCAGCTAGGCACAAACAGTCAGGAGCTTCTTGGAAAGCACTGACAACAACTTTCTCATACAAGGGGTGGAGAAGCCAATGACAAAGGGTTTGGTGTTGCACCTCATACCAACAACAAATCTTTAAAAGGTTGCAGTGACCAGGACAGGTGCCTTAGAGCTGGAAGAAAGCGATTGTCACCCAGTCAAAGTGCAGGAAGGAGGATCCAGGGATCTACAAGGCAGTTAGCAGCACCTCAATCTGAGGTCAGGCAGGTCAATCACTGTGCAGGCTGGGTTAGTACTGACTTGGATTATATTATTTTGGTGTGAATCACCAGATGATGAGTGTTCTAGGGCCACTGCCAAAGCAATTTCACTGAGTCCCTCTGTAGGAGGATTTTGTTCTCTGGCTGAACACTTTCTGCTGGAAATACCTGTCCTAGCCTCTCTACTTGGATGAACATCTAGGGCTACCTAAGGAGAAGACATCCCAGAGGGTGATGTGGGACAAAAGGCAGTTTTCAAAAAATCTACTGGTCAAATCATGTCACATTATCATGTAAAACTGTCAGCCTCTAGCAGAATACTTGGAAGAAGGAGGAAGGTGTACAGAGAAAAAAGATACAGCATTGTCCTGACTTGCAAACAGTTTCCACTCATCATAGTTATGAGAAGCCAAGCAATTAATTGACTGCAAGACAATTATCTGAACTATTCCACAAACTGTAAGAAATTATTACTTTCTTTGTATTTATGCATTTATTTTAAAATGCTGTATTTGTTAAAAGTCACTTTGCAAACAGTTTGCAACAGGAAAAAATGGCAGCTAGGTGAATGAACACTCCACACCTTGTCTTGTGTACTGAACTTCATGAACTGACTACTTCGAGGCATCTGCAGTGCAGAGAGATAAGCAGAAATCCGTGGGTACAAAGCTTCACTTGCAACGTCTGAAAGCTGGGGACTGGACTGCTTCTCAAATTGTGTGGGCTGCTGGGACCTCATGGGGCATGGCTCTAAGTAACAACAGATGTCAATACAGTTAGCTGTAAACTGTATGCATCTCAGCTTCGTTAGGAAAAAAACTAAACACAACAGCTAACAAGCAGCAAACTCATAACCCCTGCGAGTAAAAATTAAAGAGGCATTTTACTTTTATGAGGTAAGCCTGGAAAATTCTTGGAATCAGAGAAGGTTTGGTGCCACCAGCATTTCATTTTCACTGATTTCACTGTATATAGAAACATTTTTCCATGATGGACGCGGACAATCAGCAGCTTCCCATATATATTATATGTTAATTGTGTGGCATGTGTAGGTGGAGCTTGTGCACCTTCGCCCATGTATGCTCTCTCCTCTCATTTACTGTGTAAATTTACATCCTTTCAGCTTAGAGCAGTGGAGCTCACTGTGATCCTTAATAAAACTACATAATGTAGAAGAAATAAGAGATTAGGATTACTTTGGTAATCCTAAAAATGCAAAGGCATTATTAACATTTAACAGCCATTGCTGGCAGTGTCATTTCTAAATGCTCCAATTGGCAAGTGAAAGGGAAATATTAATTTTTGCACTCGTATCGATGATGCAGTTTCAAAGCCTTTGTAACACATTCCAAACAGGAATCCAGTGATGTAAGGTCTTTGGTCAAGTCCCCCCATGAAGAGACTACTATCGTAAAAGACCAACTTGTATTTCTATGGAGCAGATTAATTGAATATGTCTGGACTTAAAGAAAAGACATACTTGTAAGTTCAGCCTTGAATCAGTATTTCTCTGTTCCTTGGTAAGATTACTGTTGTTTCATTGCTGTCTTCTTGTTTTACTATGTTGTCGTTGCTAGCTCCAGAATTTTTGGAGTATCTTTAACATCTTTTATGAGTGTTTCTGCCTTTATTCATCTTCAGAGGAGCACTTGTCTAGGGATCCTTGTTCCTAATCAGCCATGGCGTGTGCCCAAAGTAACACTGCTGTTATGAAGCCATGCCAAACCATAGAGATTCACACATGCACAGCACTGGTCAGCTTTACTCTGTTTGCTCCTGAGAAGAAGCACTGCTGAGCTATGTATGTTCGTTGCAGAAATGACTGTTAAGAAACAGTTTAAGTCAAGAGTTTCAGCAAATAAAGGAAATTCCAGAGATCTCAAAGTATCTTTTACTGTGATATGTTATGACTGCACATTCCCTTTCCTCAAACCATTTAGTTTAGTGCAAAGCTCTCATCCACTCTGCTGATAACACGATGAAAAGTATTTAGAGTCATGTTCCAAGAGCATCATCATCAATTAGATTCTTCCTGGACTGATTATTAATCTTTTTCTCTTCTGCTCATGCAGATGTTGCCCCCACATCAGCCTTTCCACAGTGGTAAGCCCTTTTGCTCTTCATACAAATATTTATTCTGGAAAAACAGGCAGTACAAATGACTTGACATTTTTGGAAAAGATGACATAGACCTTAGTTGTAGGATGGGGCAAAACAGAATGAGTCAGGACACCTCCTTGATTCTGATGCTTCTCTAAATCTTTCTAGAAAAGGAGTGCTGATTTTGGGTCTTTCATCTTAGACAAAGACCTGATGGTTAATAAGACATTTCTGGAGATTAGTGTCAGTACCCCACCATCATATTTCCCTGTAGAAAGGCGCTTTCAGCCACCACTGCCAACCTCTCCTGCTTCGGTAAATGCACCTGTTAAGAAAAGAAATACTATCAGCAGGGCAACAGGTGGCATATTACAGCCAATCTTGAAAGGTTATAATAAGAGTGAGTGTGTGTGTGTGAGAGAGGAGAAAAAACAGAAAAGAGGGGGACTAAGCTTAAGGAAAATGCAGTGGCAAACATTTTTCCACTACTGCACTTACAGAGTACTGGAATAAAAGTCTGGTGACTTTGCAGCACTGGGGTAGAGTACTGCCCTGGAAATGCATTTGCCCATTGTACTGCTCTCTGTTTGCTTAAAAGGAATTCAGAAGGGATTTGCTTTCTCTTGTTTCATGAGCCCCACGCTTTCACACTGACCAAAGTGGATATGCACCAGCTGGCCATGTCCATCACCACCGCTGGGTGGGAGAATTCCTGATTATACTTAGATCCCTCAGACCCCACTCTGTCACTTGCAGAGAAGCTCTGCTTGCGCACTGCTTCCGAAATGCAGCCTGCTGGGAGGTCCGCACGCCTCGCCTGAAGGAGCTGGATGCCTTCTGGATCAAACATGAATGACCTGCTGAAGGTGCCCCTGTTGCACGTCCTCACCCTGGCAGCCCTCAGCTTGGCTGAGACGCTCCTGAAAGGTTTGCTTGGAGGGACTTTTTCCCTGCTCTTCTTCTCCCGTTTGCTGAAGGAGTTTTTGGGAAGGGGAAGGTGTCTCTGGTAATGGTGGGGTGGGTGGTGCTGTAGTGTTCCCAAAAAAGACAAAAATGATCTGCTTTCAGTGGTCACTTCACTGTTTTTAGAAGGATAGCAGTGAAAATATTCTCATATTTGGGTCTGAAATTGAAGGTTCTTTGTCTGTGAAGAGCATGTAGTCCATTGTTACAGGCAGGGGAGACCTTTGGGTTCAGCCTGGGTGGGATGTGCATTTCTCGTGTTAAAGGAAGCTCAGAAGTGTTAATGGCTGGTAGCACCAGCTCCAGAGACCAAGATTTGTTGTGTTCAGCACATCTATGCGCATTTATAAGCATATAAAGTTTCAAAAGAAGTAAATAGCTATGATATCTTTACAAAGAATATGTATATAAATACAAATATGCACTGTTTGTTATACCATATAACACAGAAGTTGTTACACCTTCTTCCTATCTTGTGTGCACACACACAAATGGGCACACGCACACGGGCACACGCACACATACTTTTAGCCAACAAAAGAACTGGAAAAAAAGTCTGTTTAGAAAAGTCTTTGAGGTACAAAGTACAACTGCGGTCTTCTGGATGTACTGTCTGGTAAATTTGTGGACGACAATTTTTCCTGCACGGTGATTGTCCAGTGCGATTCAATGCTTACTAGAAACTTTGCAGCTTGGGAAAACAAAATGAAATCTTAAGGGAGATGTCAGTATTCACATGTTAGGCCAACATTGCTGCTCTTGCAGGTCTGTGGTTTTACAATTGTTAGTCAGATTGTTCTCAAAATGAAAAAAAGAAAGAATGTATCTTCTTTATAAAAACCTTTTGAAATAAAGATGTTAATATTTTCCTAAGGCACTAAAGTAAGTTGGTGAACCCTAGTCTTTTTGAATGTTGTGGTGAGACACTATTGGAGAGACAAGAAAAACAAAGAGGACAGGGGTAGATTTTTTTTTCTGGTGTCACAGTGCAATGAACAGATATGTACCATTTTCTAGGACATCACAGCTGTAAACACAGCTGAGCGGTTTCTGACCAGAGGAACTGCAGTTTCTCAAGGTGTTTGCAATATTGTAGAGGGACTGGTTCTGTTTTCTGCATTGTTTTGTTTGTCTGGCTCATCTGGTTTCAAAAGTGTGAATCCAAATCAAAAGCCAAGCAATTTGGAAGCTTCTAGTCGGCTGGGGATAGAATGGGATTTGGCTTTCTCATGGTCCTGTGACCAGCCTTGGGTCATTTTGCTATCTCGGGAAACTACAGCTGACATCCAGAAAAACAGCACCTGTGTGGCTTTACACATATATAAATTAATTGATTTTCAATTTATTTAAAGCCACAAGAATACCTTAAAAATGTCAGAAAGCCCCAGTATATGTGCATGGAACAGCCTGGCTCTGTTTTTATATGCTGATAGATATGTCCGTACATTGTTCAGATTTTATTTCCCTGTGTTAAAATTTGGTAATGCGGGGTTTATAAGTTTAGAGTGCTTTCTGGAAAAACATGGACTGACACCAGCACTTGAGCTGTTTGGATGGCTTTTAGAAACAAGCACCATCTCAGCCATTTTGGGGCTCTGTTGCTGCCTCGCGAAATGACGGCAAGTTCCACTGCCCACTGTGCCCACTTGAGTTTAATGTCACAAAGGTGAAAAGAGCATACGAGAAAACAACACATCCCTGTTGCTGTTACAGTTTCTCTCTGGGGATTTAGAATTTGGGAAGGCAGCTTTAAAAAAGTTTCTTTTCCTGTTACCGCAGTGCTGTTAGTTTGGACAGTATCTTCTGCAAGCATGAGGCTTAATTCTGCCCAAAAATGCTGTATGCTGGCTTTCAAGAGGTACCAGGTCAGACCACGTCTAGGCAATATTCCGGCATCCATTGACTTAAAGACACACCACAGAAGTATTTAACTGTTTCTAGAGATTTTATTTAATATAGGAACCTGACAGATCTTGTTTGCCCAAAGAACAAAATACTGCCAGTATGCATACTGACTCTTGGTACAAATGTAATTTTATTACTTGTGAGAATGGCTGCTTTTATGGTTACAACAGTTATAAAACTATTTGCTTTGAATTATTGTAACCGTAAAATTTTACATTTCTCAGGCTTAGAAAAGCATCCTTCCAGAGATGGAAGAATGTGGACAACAGCAACAAAAACATAATACATAAAATTAGATTGCAAAACTCTGGGGTTAATGCCATCAAACCCCAATAAACTCTGTCACCAAATAGCAACATCTCATTTGAAGTAGACAGAATAACCATCAGTAGGGGTTTTTCTCCTAAGATAACCTTCAGTAGTAGGAAAATATAGGCTATATGGAAATCTTGCATTTGGTTTCACTGACATGGGATTCATCTGGGGTACAATACAGATGATTATTTCTGTCTAATGTAACCCAAAATGACCCAATAAAGTGATGCATGATACAATTTGAAGCAGTGACCTTAAATAATGAATCTGTCACAGACTTCTTTTAATAAAAGTTTCATTAATACAATCTTTAGTGCTACCTTAGCTGATGCCAAATTAAGTTTTTACCTCTTTTCTCTTATATATTCGCTGTAATTTTTAGACATATATTTGTAGCTTTGCACTCTATTATTGTACTCTAGCTAGTTTTCCCAGTACATTTCCCTGCCCTGATAGGCAGAAAGACAAAACACATTCCAAGGCCCCTGTACTATCTTGGTTCTCTGGTCTTGAGACCAGCTCTTTGAGACATAATTTTATAAACAAAGTTAGTTCTCATCTGAGCGGGGTGGGTGTTTAGAAGAGATTAGAACGAGGGGAAAATTACCTCACAAATTACAATTCTAATTGGTAATTATTCTCAGATATGCTAATTTGCAGAATTAATAAAAATTGTATACGTCACATGGGTGTGCATTTTTCAGCGTTTTCCACCTGACAAATTGTGCACCTAAGGATCCTTTTTACCACCCTAACTGTGTCTGGCTCATGATTTTAGGGTCAGCGAGAGAAAGACATCATAGCTGTAGTTTTGAGATTTATGTAAGTACAGTCTTTATTGATAATCAATGATACAATCCAAAGTCATGTAATCTAGAAATAGTATTGAAGCAGGTTCATTCTAATGAAGTGTCAAAAGTGTTTGGGTTTTTACATAAACCCGATTGTGGAAGCTGATCCTTTCTTCCTCTAGCTTCATTCTGGCATGACTCCAAAGACATTCTAATTTTGACTTCCATGTAAATTGAAAAAGGATTAAGGTATAAGCTTTCTATTATTCTCAGTCACTTAAATCACAGTGTCTTCTCTTTTGCCCTTTCCTTACAGAGGGAAGGGTAAAATTGATATAGTTTATTTTTTGCCCAAATTTGAATCTTATTGTATGCAGGAGAGCCAGCAGATACACAGCAGTTGGGATTCTCCGTGAAAAAATAATGGGCCAGATACTGCTACAGTCAGTGAGGAACAGCAAGACTCCTGAATCCACGAAACATTTTCAAGGTGGTGTTTCAGGAATATGGTAAAATTAGTTTACCTCAGCACAGTTGTCAATGAAATCCTGTCCAACAAATATGGATAAGTGTCCCTTGCAGCCATAGATCAAGTCATTCAAGTGTCTTTGGAGGCAGTGGCTGCAATGAATACTACGTGCAAGGAAACTGAGTCACTAGGCTTATGCTTTGATCCCTTCCAGCTGTGATTCAAGTCTTTTACCAGAGCAATGGCAAACGTTTCTAAAGATACATCAAGTAATGTATGAAAACAGGTCTGTGATAATAAGCATTAGGCATAGCTATTAGACTCCTCACCCTTGTGCTACTTGGTTAGAAAATGTGAGGAAAAGAGAATGTGTCCTAGTCATGACACAAATCTGAATGACCTGAATAGCCTTTGTGAGCCTGGCTAAGAAAAATATAGTGCTATATAACAGGTTTGGTGTTTTCACGTAACAGATTTTGGTGGTTTGGAAAAAAAAAAAAGAGTGGAATAAATCTTGTAATAATGATGAAGAAGTCCAAATCTCATGCATTAATAAGGAGGCAGTCTTCCCACTCCAGGGGCAGGTCAGCTTGGCTTCAATTTGTGTGCTGCCCCTTGCACTTGCAGCCTATGTAGTGCCACCCTTGTAGCAAGGGACAGGCTCACCTGGGTCCTTGCAGTATGCCCACCTAGTGCTGTGAATCTCAGGGGAGAGGTGGGTCAGAAACATAGGATGCACTGAGCTAGCTGGAGCTTCGTTTGCTCTGTTTTTCACCCTATGGAGAGACCTCAAGGGAAAGTGCCATTGAGTGATCCTGCAGGGACATGGCTGCCTCCACCACAGGTGTCTGGCAGGCTATGTGACTCTCTCTGGGAGGCACCATAAAGCTTTCTCATTTTCTCTTCTTCACACAGGTCCCTTGATCAGCACTCCTCTGGAAACAGTGGATGCGCTGGTAGAGGATGTTGCCAAGTTTGTCTGTGTGGTGGAGTCGTATCCTGAGCCGGAGATTACATGGACGCGCAACAGCATTCCTATCAGGTAGGGAGCAGCCCCAGCCCTCTCCAGCATCTTCTGCCAGAACTGGCGGAGCTTTCCACCATGATAAAAGAGATTCTGGAAGTACAAAAATGGGTCTGTGGCAGGGAAGAAAATGAGTGGCTGTAATTATATAGGATTCTGTGTTTCTTAGGAAGTGGTAAGACCACCTGGAAGGTGTTCTTGCACCTGCACACATTCGAGCTTGCAGAGAGTTGGTTTCTGCTGCAAGCTGTGCAAGGAGTTTTCTCTCCACCTTCAGACAATTCAGTCTGCTCTGTTCCTCAGTTTATGCATTTACGAAGCAGGAGGATGCTGTATAATAGTTAAAAGGAGCTTAGCAAGACTCATTGCCTGTCTAAATGTGCTTGAAAACTTTGCATGGAAGGGGTTGTGCTATGCCGTTCTTGTTTGCTTCTAGTTCAGGATCTGGAAATTGTCTTCTCATTGTGTCCTGGGTTAGCCAAAGGATGTATTCTATCACCATCCACATAATTCCTTGATGAGCTGGTTAACGATGGGTCGTTTACAGTAGCTGGGTACACACCTGGTCCCTCAGGCTATGAGCTGAGGAGAGGGAGATCATGTGAGGCTGAGTAGTGTTGCTTACCTCAACCATGATAACTCTCCCAGGAAACAGCAGCACCACCCATCCTGAGAGGGTCATCTCTGCTAATGACCCATCAGTGAACTGATGAGGCACCGGCAGAATAGAGCTCCAGAAATATCCTATGACTCATAGGATTACATCATTTCCATAGTGGAAATCCCCACCCTGGGGGAGATACCACCTAAGAACCACTACATAAAAAGGCCCAGGGACTGAGAGACACAACCACCACTGGGGACCCAGAGGAGAAGGTGAACTTCCCACTGTTCCAGACCTTTCACAGGACCACTGCTTTCAACCACCACTTCAACAGCACTGCTTAATCCGACTACAGCTACTACCCTGGTCAATGGGGTATCAGGTTGTGCTCTGACCTTGTGGTTTTAAGCCAGTCTTTCTGCATTCATTGCATTTATTTAATCTTTCTATTAAATTGTAAGTCTGACTTAAAAAATCTCTCTCAAGGATTGTTTGAGGTTCATTCCTCCTACTGGTTCATGTTCAAACCAGCACACATTGTTATGCCCTGTTAGACATTATCCACCAGGCATCAAGATGCTGACGAAGAAGGCAGCTTTGGAAATGTGTTATGGAAGTTGCTACCATTGCTTATGCTCTGTTGCAAATTAAACTGGTTTCCACAAAGTAAACTGTACTTGATCTTCCAGCTCCGAAATCACATTACATCTGCCACATGGCTTCACATCAGTTTCTCATTCTAGATTGATGTTAGTGGCTCCCTCTGTAAGGGAAAATTACAGCACAACCTATGTGTAACATGATTAACACCCATTCTCCACAGATGTCCATGTTAGGTAGATGGTCACTTGAAGCATGGTTCTCCCTGTTGTGGTCAAGCATTCAAAGGGCCTTTGAACCATTGGCATAGGAGACCAAATAAGTCAGCAGCAGAAGGAGGTCTTAGTGCTTGGGAAACTGTTAAAGAGTAGGAGCAAAGCATAAAGTTACATATAGGCGTATTGGCCTTCAGAAATCTTTTTTTTTTTTTAATTGACTGCAACCTCAGCAAAATCCTGGTCCTAATCTTCTGCCTCTGGCTTTGTTGCAGCGTGGAAGTCTAAACTTTCAAGGATGTTATTTCCAAATCAGGTCACCTTTTTCCTAATTCCTTCCCCCTCAGTGACACCATGACTGAAAATCAAAGCAGGTAGAGGAAGCCATCCATGCAGGACTGTGTCATTCTCTCTCCATGTCTTTCAAAAGGTCACTGTCTATGTGTTCTAAGGTAATACATAAAGTAGATCATTTGTCACCTCAATCCCCTCTTCCAGAAGCCCAACACACCTTTCTAAAAGCCATCACACTCTCTCCCTGAGACAGAGTACATTTTTCACAACCTTGACCAAAAAGGAAAATAAAGACAAAAATATCTCTTCTGGTAAGGCCAGAGAGCTCAGGGGCTTCATTCATTTATTGGGGCTTCTGGAGCAGCACTAACAGCAGCGACTGTTTCACTTTCATGAAGCTATGTAGCATTAATATTCAGTACTGTTGCATACAAAAGCTCAGACCAAAGACAGGGGAATAGATAAGCTAAATATATTTCTCTAACTTTCTAAAAAGTTAGCTGGAAGTATTTGCATAATGGAAAAAAACCAGATCAGAGGACTTTTTTTTTTTGAAAAAAAACCCCAGGTAAATGTATTTCTGTGCCTCTATGCATGTGTGTATGAAACTTCAAAGAACCTAGTTATTGCAAGCAGTTAATATCAGTTATTTAATTTACAAAATTTTCTTCTCTTGCCAAGGTCCCAGCATCCCGGACAGACAGCAAGGTTAACCCTGTGTCCTGGTTTGAAGGACAGGTGTCTGTCAAGGAAGGTGGGAAACCTCCCTTGAGCACAGGAATGACCCCCTCCCTCCTCCAAATTACTGTACCTTTGAAATTACGGGGCTCTCAGGCAAAGATGTGGTAAAAAGAATAACAGTTCTTTACTAGGGTTATATAAATTTTATATATATATATATAAAAAACAAGACGGT